>JAEQBH010007377.1:0-92092 GCA_016808115.1 Tetrastigma voinierianum | reverse complement strand
ACATGGCGTAGGATGAAGCAATTCTTGCGAAGGCCAGATTTTGCCTTCAAACTATCCTCTGAGGAAAAAAGTTAATCAATGACACGGTTAATCGTCATGGAAGAGTTACAAGCGTGTGACTTCTAAAGTGTCATGGTATCGATTAATCATTATCTATTGGAATAAACAATGACATTTTAATAAACATCATCTTTGGATAATGTTTACAATGACAATCATAAACATCGTGTGAACATTTTCAAGTGAAATGCCACGATATAACAATGGCACTTAAAATGAGGTCATTGATACATTTATCAATGACATGCTCTAGAGTGTCATCTTTGATGAATTACTTTAGCATTTTATATTAAAAATAATATTTATATCCTATTATTAAAATAATTAATTCTTATATAATGAAATAAATATTTAGAAGGAAACTAAAATCAAATTGAATTTTACTACAAAAATATCTTCAAATATTCGTCTGAAATAACTTGGTTCCAACCAATAGTTCGCCACATATACATAATAATCACAAGTCATATCCCCATTTATATTTTTTGAACAAAAAAGCAAATATTAATCTGATCTTCCTTACTTTTCGGCATCACCTCCTTTAACATAATGATTTCTCGTATTTTGGCTAACAACTTTCATTTGAAACTTGCAAATAAAAGTGTTTCGTTGTCAAAAAAAAAACTTAATAGACTTGAATATTTCTTTAGCTAAAAACCTAGGAATAGATTGAAAGTTAAACAAAAGTTATAACAGTAATTATATGAAGTCAGTGTCATTAAAATAAAGAATTAAAGAAAATTAGTAATAACTTAGACTTTATTAAGAACAAAATAATACAATCTTGAAAAAAAAATAAAATTATTAGAAAATCTTAAGATACGAGAATAAAGCATGTTACTTGAAATAGATTCTAAAATAGATTAGAAAATTAGAAGAAAAAAAACTAAAGAATTATAAGAAGTTTGAGAAAATAGAAAACATTATTCCTACACAGGTCACATCAAAGATTATTATTTTCAAATTTTATGTGTTGTTTGATTAAAGAAATTAGAAATCCATAGTATATTTGATAAGTCATTTTTTTTTCTATGTTCTGTCAATTTTTTAAAACTAATGATTTAAGCTATTATGACAAATAAACTTGTAATTATTTTTAAATCACATTTATAAAATTATGTCTACTGGCTACTCCATTTTATTATTTTGTCTTATCTTTATTAGATATAACCATCAAAACTATAGTAATAATAACTACAACATACCATTTAGAAAATAATAAATAAATAAAATAAATGAAACACAATATAAATGAGTCATCTCAAACACAACTCTTCAATACATGAAGACGGGTATTAGATAGACAAAACTTATGAAAAAGAAACTATAAAAAATAGACTACTACTTGACCATAGGACAATACAAAATTAAAACTTTTCATCCATGATGTTTCTAACACCAACTCAATCAAATTGCTAATTTAGTTATGGATAATCTACTTTCACATAAAAATTAAATGTAACTAATTAATAACTAAATAAAGTATCAAGTGAAGAAACATAGAAAATTGCAACATAAAAGCAAATAATTACTAAGTGAATCTATACTGTCTCATATTTAACTGATTAAGACGGCTCCCAATCAAAAATTTAAACTTAACATGTATAGATGAGATATTCCAGAATAATACAATAACAAATAAATTTAAATATTTGAAAAAGAAACAAAAGAGAACATAAAGGAAAAGGCAAAAACATACATGTAATTAGTAACTAAGTTTAACTATTGGAAAATGCTATATGCATTATGAACAAACACCAATATTCTATATTCTTTGTTTTTTTTTAAAATAACTTTCAAAATTGATATAAGAAAACAAAGATAGGTTGCAAAAAGGTCATGATATTAGATATAAATACATGTTCCGTCTTCGTAGGAGCCACTGCAAAAGAAAAATACAGGAAAATGATTAGGTGCTTTTTATATGTCATCCCCTGAAATTGTAGAGGAACATGTATTTGGATAAAAGAAGAAATAGCAAACCCTTTTGAAAATATTTAAATGACAAAGATTAACTTTATTCGACAACTCAAACAAGATCCTCCATTTTTTGAAAAGGAAAAAGCACATTTAGTATATATATTAAAACATTATATATATATATATATATATATATATATATATATATATATATATATATATATATATATATATATATATATATATATATATATATATATATATATTCTTGATATACTGCCTATGAGTTCGACAACTAGTTGTAGTATCTTGCTGACATAAATGTTTAGCAATTGACCACACTATAAGCATGCTAACATCGGACACTTGCACCCTGAGCTTCAGTAACACTTCTGACCCTTGTTTTAGATTTTTTTTTGAGAAAAATACAAGATTTTGAATATGCATTATCTTCTAATACCATCCTTCTCCTCCATAAAGATGTTTAGGGTAGAACAAATTAGTAATGTGAAGATGGAAGCAAAATATCCAAACGAAGCGGCTTATAGATTACAATGACAAATGCAAAGGTTTTAAACTTTTCAAAGGTCTTGAAAAAAAAAAGAAATACCAAATTGAAAGCTTGAACTAAACAAAATTATGGAGCCCATTATGCTTAGACATCCAAAACAAAACTAGGCCAAAATGCATAAACTTTGTAGGAGAGACCATGTGCGATTCGAATGGACATGATGAAGAAGAACATCCAAATGAAACTTGAACTAAACAAAATTACGGAGCCCATTATGCTTGAACCGCTCCAGAAACCGAAACTATAGGCAAAATGCACGAACTTGTAAGGAAAGTCCATGTTGCAGTTCCAGATGAATGTGATGAAGAAGAACATCCACTATTGTGTAAATATTTGATGTCACTTCTTCAGAGGGAGAAAAATTCCCTTAGACACAGTATGCCATGTCAGCCTCAGGAAACATATTTTTCTACAAAATTAGAATTGTAGAGGGTTTGTTTAGGAAAGAAAAAATAGAGGTGAAAAAATGAGAATCAAGTTCTAATCCAACTTAAGTGTTGGCATAGTATTACAAGGTTTGCTTGTGTGCTTTGTCCAAAGTGCCCATGCCCGGCATCCATACTCCTTTGTGGTCTGTGTTATCGATGTTGAAAACTATAGTGATATAGGTCATGACATAATTAGGATCAGCAGATGATGAAATAAGATTGGTGCATTGCGTGATCACAGTTGATTCTGCACAGCGAAATAAGTGGAATTTATAGTATTGAATCGTCTCAGGTTATCAAACTTGAGAAGATGCAACATTTTACTTAGTAACACTACCTAGAATTAAGAAAGAATCTCCCCGAATGCATCCAATCATCAAACTATTACACTTGGTGCTAAGATTCTATTAATAATTAAAATATGACATATAGATATGTGGTTTTTAACAAAAGGTTCTCGAAGACCCATGAAGCTGGATCAAATTGCACAAGTTCCTGTTTCTTGTAATCTCGAGTTCACGTAGCCATACACAACAAAATGGATTCATAACACAAGCATTGTGAGTGTAAATCAAAATAACAAACAAAATTTTCTGTCACATTTATAAGAACATAAGATGGAGGAAAAAATCCCAAGGCTTGGGGAGGAAAAATTCGTTAATAATGAAACTTATATAATGTGTGATTTTATAGGTTTTGAGAAGGGTAAGAGATGGATATGCCAAATTGAAATCCATCAATAATGATAAAAAAAAAAAAAAAGGAATAAATGACTTGAAACGGATAGTCTTGATGTCTACATAAATGGAAAATTAGAGATCAAGAGTAGAAGCGAAAATTTAGATCTAAATATGCTGATCACAAATGAACCATGGATGGAACACAACTTATCATGTCTCGAGTCGCAATTTATTAAAAATTCAATGAATTAGTGTGTCTCTTTGGAGTAAAATCAAATTAAGTTATAAGAGAACCAAGCAGTTTTCTTTCTAGGGGAAAAGGAGTCATATGACTATTAATTAGGTTACTTTATTTTGATACAGAAATATAGATAAGGTAATAATATCATTTAAAATTTTATAGAAAACATCAATTATATTAATAATAGCTAACGAGAAGCTCTGAGGAGTAACTTTAATGTACACAAATGCACCACAAAAACCTTTAAATGCCCTCCCATACCCACTCAGATTTTCAACAATAAATAATGATGATGATAATTATTGTTAAAATCATAATAAAATGGTCAAAAATTAACTTTGACCTCATAGTTGCGGGTGAAGCGCTAAAATCATTTACATCAAATCCCAAGTCATTATAAAGAAAATCAATGAAGCTATTGATAATAGGAAGATTGAACTTCACTGGTTTCTACATAGAGCTAAGGCTCATTTTTTGAGTCCTTGCAAGCTTGTTTGAAAAGGTCCATCAATCTGGTGCAAAACCATGTGTAGAATGTTTTTCAGTGGTCGGATTAGAAGAATTCTCATCATGGATGACATACTCTTCTCTTGCTTCCAAGAAAGCATTTGTCTCATTTGGAGTTTTGCTCCAGATTTTCTCGTGGTATAATCAGTTTAACCCAAAGGCACATGAACTTGTATCCTCCCATGATCATCACATAAAATAAATAAATATTTCTTAACTCTACAGAAAATAACTTATCAAAAAATAATTTATTCCACATTTTGGAGACGAATGATACCATTACTTCTCATGGAAGCCATTTTTAGATAGATAAGGGGTAGAGGCAAAATTGACTATGATTATCTCTTTTTTTTTTTCTATATGAATAAGAGGCGCAGATTACAATCAGATAACCTTATACAATAATAAAGTCAAGCTCTGTGGCACATGTAAGATGGCAGTCATACGAATATCTTTCTCTTTGCGCTATAAACCACTCAAAAGAATCTTAAAGCTCAAAATTACCTGACATCGAGGTGCTTTATATATTTTCTTTTCGGACTTTAGTGTGTAGAGTGTGGAAAATTAATAATCTTTCTTTGAACATGATCAATAGTTAGAGTGACATGATCAAGGAAAACAATCATTAAGGCACATCCAATTATGTCCAATCATATGGTCCTCTATAACATTTCTGTCATGTAGAACATTTACATATCTCAGAATGAAATATTGATATCATATATTAGTACTGAATTGCCTGCGAGAACAAAATTCGAATCATTCTCTTGGGATCTAGTACTTGGTATTCAAAATGAAATACAGAAAGCCCAAACCATGACCTAAAAGTACAATGCCCAAAGTCATGATTAAATTCTTATTTACTATTAAAAATAATCACATTATCACATGAGAAACAATTTTGGATAAAGGTAAATGGGTAAGAAATGGAGGATTTAGAGGAGCACGAAACAAATTAGAAGTTTGAACTGTATACCTTAAGGAAAATGAATTGAAAGGGTTTCAAGAGATTAGAATAAACATGTCACAGTTATTGAATTTGGATGGTATGCATTTCACATTCAAAAATAAATTTACATGCTGTTTCCTCACATTTCTGTTTTACTTTAATACCAAAATGAAGGCTATGCCTATGTTTATGACCAAAATGGACGAGAAAACAAAGCATATGAGGGAAAGAAAAAAGTGAAAATATTAATACATTTAATGATAATAAGTATTTATATACCCTACTTTAAACCTCATTTCAAAAAATATTAAATTTCCGGCTAATTCCAATTATATTTTATTCTCTTTCTTTTCAATACTAAAATCAAAGAAAATGTTGCCCTCATTTTCCTTCTTTCATGGGTCATTTCTGTCTGAAAAGCTAGGCAGGGAAAGTCTCCTTCAAAACTAAATGAACATAATGAAATAAATTCATCCCTTTTAATCAAATATAGTTTTTTACAATATTGGGGATAATTCATTCTTGCTGTAAAATGAACGAAAAAACAATAAAAATGTCTGGTGGGAGCTAAAAGGATGTCTGCGGAACTCCCCCATGTAAATCTTGCTAATGGGTTGGAGATGAAATTGCTTGCTTTGCTTTTCAAGTTGTTAATTACCTCCCGGAAGCAGTCCTGAAGCAAGTACATATTTGATAACAGAAATTAGAGGAAAATATGATGTGATAATTATCAAACATCAAGGAAACAAATACCATTAATAAGAGAACGAGAAGGAAAAGGGCTTAAACTTTGTGATTCGAAGAACATGACCTAAATAGAATAGTCGAAGAGGTGGTAACAAATCTCTTCTGGCTTGAAGCATCATACCTTTAATCTCTTTAACCCTTGTTGCAAAAACCTAACATCCACAAGTCAAAACTTATTCTGTATTATATTGAAACTCAATCTCACCGACTCGGGAAACCTTAACGGTATAATATAATCAACATAAATGATTAGAAAAAATTAGAATATTTACATGAATAGAGTCCAGGAATTTAGAGGATAAACCCAATGATGATCTTACTTTACACAGTGAACTCAAGAAAACAAGGATGGAAGCTTCTCTGGATGATGTTTGAAGATGAGTTGGGTAAAGATAATATATTTGCGTGGTCGATTGTAGTTTGTCGATTAAGTCATTAAGGAACTCGCTCTGAGATTTTTGTGAGGTGTAGAGGGTTTAGATTTGAGTTTGTGGTTTGCAAGTAATTATAATGGATTAAGAGTTGGCAGCTTCTTGTGACATGATTGACCACCCATAGTCTTGTATTTCTTTCCATAAGAAGCGGTATGTCTTTTGGCCCAGTCTTCGATAATAGCAATTTTTATTAATAGCGATAGTAGCTTTTAAAGTGCCATCAATTTGTATCTGTTAACTTGAATTTTTTGTATTAGTGTATGAACAATATATTTCTTATGTACTCCAGATGTACACATGGTATTGGAGGGTGAATGAATATCTTGCTAGAATTTTTAGATTAGCGAAGAGGAATCACTTGCAAAAGTGAACCAAACCAAGGCATGAAGTGGAGGAATGAACTTTCTAACTATTGTTCAGCCCATCCTCGATTATGGGCAGTATAAGGAGACCCAAAGTAGTGCATTTGATGGTTGTGAAGGGAAAGTAAGTAGAGATTTGGTTGTGGCTTAAACTCAGTGGAAATTTAAACTTTGTTGAGTTTGATGATGTGATTCTTGAGGATCTCTGGGTAGAGTTGCCTCCTATACATAACATACAACACCATATAGATACGATTCAAGTGGCACCTCACTACAAGTAGTGCCTGGGTATGGATGAGTTCAAGGGATAACAAAATCTTAGGAGAATGTAGAAGAGTTTGCTAAGTAAAGGAGCATAATTCAGTATATCATGAGCACATGTGTGTGATACCAGATTTTAAGGCCTAAGAAAGATGGAAGTTGAGTAGATATGTGATGATCAGTAGAGGCGTCAATAAAAGTATTGTTGGATGTAGATTTCTTATTTCAAGGTTGGATGATATGGCGATCGGTTAAATTGGAGCAGGTTGTGTTTTAGCAAGATTGACTTGAGGGATGACTATCATCAAATCAAGAATCATTTGGTGATGGTGGAAGATAGCATTCAAGACAAAGGGATGACATAACCAATAAACAAAGAAGAGTATGGATCAAGTATAAATTGTTAAAAATATGCTCATGATAACATGGTTGACTCACCAATTTGGATGTGGCTTTCAAAGATCTTCAATGTTGCTGATCTACCTTGTTAGGCCACGTGAGTCTTGGATATCCAGTAACTCAGGACAAGTTCTTCATAGTGAAGTGTCGGCGAGCTTTAGGTCAAATCAGCGAAAATCCTTATTTTGGTTGTTTTTGAGATATTATCTTTATTTTGATGTATTTTTTATTTCTATTATTGTTTTGCGAGATGTATTTTCTTTCCTATTATTGTTTTGGAGTATTATTTTCTTTCTATTTTTCATATAATGTCTGAGGTATAAATAGATGTTTTGGAATTTTGTTTTGGAATTTGTTATCAATTTATGACTAAATTCAAAGCTTTTGCTTTGCTCTGTTCTTTGGATGAAATTGGTCTCTAGATTGAGGCGTTTTATTCTTATTGATCAATCGCGCTTCCACCTTTAAATCTTGAAATATGGGTTATCTTTAGTTTTATTTGAGAATATATTTTTAGGTTACGTTGAAGTCGGGTTCTTGCTCATTTCATTTTTTTTAACATCGTTTTATCTACCCTGTGCATCTGTAGTAGTTTGGGTAAGGTAGGGAGAAGCGCATAGAAGAATGACTTGGAAGGGGAAGAAACAACACTAAATGAGAATTCTCTAAAACTTCAATTAACATAATCGAGATCGGTATTTATACAAACACAAAGTACCTAAGAAAGTTGAATTCTGGAGATAAGAGAGGCATCTAAAGGTAATTGATTCTGAATCCGACAACTTCTTTGGGTTAAGAGTGGCAAGTACATTGGATTAAGTGGAAAGGCAGTTTATCTCTATGCTATTACATTTAGATGTTGAAGCCAGTGTAGTTGAAACGTAGTGCTTGCTTTAACAATTTGACCATATCTTGCATTCTAATGTGCACGGTCTTAATTGTGAGAATGGGGTATAGTTGGCGACAAAAAGGATAGAGTGACAATAGACACATTCTCCTTCTTGTGATGGTATTGTTATATGTTGTAAAAGCCAAGGCTAAGAGAGTTATTGAGCAAAAGGAAGCAACTAGAAGTGCAGGTACAAACCATTGTTATAGAAGATGATTATAGTGATGGAAACCTCCTAATTGCTAATGACTTCAAAACCTTCACGAGTTTGGATTCTTGATTGAGTTGTATGTTTCATATGTGTCTACTTTTCGGAGTTGGTTTCAACATATAAGCTGTGTCTAAAATGGTAGTGTTGATAGGAAATAATACATCATGTAAGATTGTTGGAATTGGAACAATCCAAATCAAAAAATTTATGGGGATTATTAGGACACTTGGTAATGTGAGCATTGCCCTGAATTTGAAGAGAAACATGATTTCTTTGAGTATTCTTGATTCAAAAGGATACCAATACACTGGTGAATGTGAAGTTTTGAAGATCAAAAAAGGTCTCTGTGTTGTTATGAAATGGCGAGGAAAATATCTAACAGTTATATTTCTTATTGGGTTCTCTGATTATAAGTTGGTACTCCCATGTGTTCTACAAATATGAGGACCTGACACTTCTACTCTTAAGTTGGCATTAACTGAATTTGGTGACATTCGTGTTGATTTTGCCATTATGGGCTTTGTGGAAAATGTTGAGATTTTGCTGAGTTTGGAGCTTGTTCATTACATTGGAATTTGTGTCAAGGTGGGCTTGTTAGAGTTTTGTGACTCAGTGTTTTGATTTGACCCCGAGGATTTAGTTATATAAAATTGCCAGCTTCTGGGTTTTTTATTTTATTTTTGTGAAACTCCCGATAGCTCATTATCTGATCATTGGGATTTGGTCCCTATTTAGATTTGGAATATAGATATGTAATGTATTTTTAGATTTTGGGACTCTTATCATTAATAGCCACCATACCGATCTTATATCCTAATTTTCATATTGTGGATTTCTCCTCCTCTGCTCGTGGTTTTTCCCTATTTAGGGTTTCCACGTAATTCTAGGTATTTGCTTTATTTTAACAAATCAGCATTAGAGCATTTAGCTTAATCTCGACAATGTCAACAATTAATTACAATATTCCGCTATTGAATCAAAACACTAGATTTTCGTCATGATGGGTAAATTTGCAGTTTGTGCTCGCTCATTGGATAAGATAAATCATTCTTATAATTATAGATAGACACAGACCTCCCTATTCATTGGATAAGATAAATTATTCCTATAATTAAAAAGAATTATGAGTTTATTTTTTCATTCAAAGCATATTTTCTTCATTTTTACTTTAATCATATTTTAGACACGGTCTTGCCTATTAATTTGCCTTCTTCCACTCATCTTCCTCACCATCCTTACATCATCAAATTCCAATTCTTCTTATCCGATTTATACTTTTTGGACTACACCATATCTTCTTGTTGTAGCTTCACTTAAATCTCTACGATGCGAAACAAACCTCCTTATAATATTGGTTTCCCTAAGTTTTGCATGTGCTCATTGATGAGTATTTTCAACGTTCTCTTTGTTGATAGTTTTTCATTTGCTAAAACATGGCGGTTCCTATTATGGCATCTTTAGTACATGTAAATGAAATATCGGCATACCTAGCTAGCAATAATAATGAATATCAGCGACAAATTGCAAGTCTTACTTGAATAAACATTTTAAACTCAAGGATTTGAAAAAGTTTGAAGTATTTCATAAGCCTTAAAACTTCTAGATTCGATAAAGAAATCTCTCTTAATCAGACACCATTATGCATTACAGCTTGTTGGTATTTAGTACTTGCATGGAGAACACATAATTGTGTTATGGCATGTGACTCATTTTGAGAGTAAAAGGGGACAAGTGCCGAAGTGGAGAGACAGCACTGCCTTCAGGCATATTCTCTTTGTTGAGGGGACGAAAATATAGGTTAGGGATGCGGGCCCGCCCGCGGTATGGTCTGATATGTTCAAAGAGAGTATAAGGGTATTTTTTATAATTTAGATCATATCCAAGGTTAATCTCTAAATACCCTCTATGTAACCTATTTTATGGTAGGAAATTTTAAGTCGTGGATTCCTACAGTGGGTGTAGGTACACGTTCTAGAGCCATGTAAAATCTGTGTATTGTGTTCTTGTTTTCTCCGATTCACTTATCGCCATTGTTGCGTGATTCACAGCAACTACTATCAAAGTGGTGGGCTCTGATGAGAGAAAAATCTGCCACTGAGCATAGTGAAGTTCGACATATCTGAGAACTTTGGATTATGGCAAATGATAGTTAAGGATGTGTTGGTGCAGCAGGGTTTGGTGAAGGCGTTGAGTGGAAAACAACTTGAAGAAATGAATGTCACGAATTAGAAGGATTCGGAAGCAGAAAGAACAGATCCTTCTACAGATGTGTAGCCAGGTGATGTACCATGTCATTGATGAGGAATCTCAGGCCTTAGTTGCCAAGATTTAGAATCGGTACATGTCAAAGGCATTGACGAACAAGCTACTTAAGAAGTTGTATGGTCTAAAGATTGGAAGAGGGGTTAATTGCTAGATCAAAAAAATAAACTTGTTTAATCATATCATTAGTGATCTGAATCGAGTTGATGTGAAGTTCGAAGAGGAAGACATGGCATTGATTTTACTGAATTCTCTACCCGAGTCTTATGACAATCTAGTTACTACTCTGATGTGGGGAAAGAAACCCTAGAATTGGAGGATATCAAAGGTTCCATACTTAGCCTTTAATCAAAGGAAGAAAGCCAGTGATGGGAGTTCATAGGTGAAGGGCTTGTGGCGGGTAATCAGGCGTGGGAGAAACAAGTCTCGAGGTGAGTGGTAAACAAATCTCGATCTAAATCGAGGAGAATGAAGGATATTCAATGTTACAAGTGTGGGAAAAAGGGGCACATTAAACGAGAATGTCCAGAATGGAAGAAATGGAACATAGAAAACAAAGATGGTTCATCAAAGTCTGGGAATGTAGTAGAAAAGATGAGACTTGGAGAGCAGTGATGGTGATATGCTTTCAGCTTCATCCAGTCGAGATCATCTGACAGATTCTTGGAATATGGATTTAGCTTGTTCTTATCATACGGCGCCCAATAAAGGCTGGTTTGACACTTACAAGTGTGTAAATTCCAGTTTTTTTCTAATGAGTAATGATGCTTCATGTAGGGTTGTCGAAATAGGGAATATCAGAGTTAAGATGTTTGATGGTGTCATTAGAACATTGTGTGATGTTAGACATGTTCTTGATCTGAGGAAGAATCTGATTTCATTAGGGGCTCTATACGATAATGATTTTAACTAGAAATATGCCAATGGAGTAATGAAGTGAAGAGTGTCTTAGCGATGTAAAGGGTAAAGCCTAACAAGGAATATCTATTTGATGGGTACGAATTGTAAAGGTAAGGTACATGCTTAAGTAGAGCCTAAGATTAGAACTGATTACAACCTTGTAGCATATGCAGTTAGGGCATAAAGTAAGCATGGGATGATGGAGCTTCATAAGAAAACTGTGAAAATTGGAAAACCATGCAAGCTTGAGTTATCACAAATATTGTGTTTTTTGGGAAACAAAATAAGGTGCGATTCAAGGAAATGACCACACTGAGATGAGGTGATTCTTGATTATGTTCATATAGACGTTTGGGGGCGAGGTATAGACAACATCTTTGGGAGGCAGTGTATATTTGTGGTTTATTGATGGCTACTCAGAGAAATTACGGGTGTACTTCATGTGAAGTCGAGAAACTTTGCCAAGTTTAAGCTATGGAAAGGCTGAAGTGGAAAACAAGACAGAAAAGGAAAGATCTGATACTGGGTTGGATAAAGGTCACGAGAATACCTTGATTCAAGATTAAGTAGGGTGTGTAGGAGCATGGAATTAAGAAGCACTTCACAATTCAGAATACACCACAACAGAATGGTGTGGCAAAGAGAATGAATATATCTATTGCTAAAAGAGCTCAGTGTATCAGATTGAATGCATGGCTAGAGAAGAAGTTACGAGGCGAGGTAGTGAGCATGGCATGCTACTCGATCAATAGGTCACCAAGGGCAACATTAGATGGGAAATTTGTAGAGGAGGTATGGACAAGTGAGGTAGACTACTTGGGGTTGATAGAGTTTGGATGTCCAACCTTATCGCATATTATTGGATAAGGAGTACAAAGATTGATGCAAAGTCTAGACAGTATCTTTCTGATCTAAAAAGAGTTGTAAGGCTTCAGTTGCAGGATCAATGGAATAAGGTGGTGATTAGTAGAGATGTGATTTTTAATGAAGCCATGTTGCAGACCTGAAGAAGAAGCGGCTTGGAGAATCATGATAGTCATGAGTGTGTGGTATAG
This sequence comes from Tetrastigma voinierianum, assembly GCA_016808115.1. NCBI lineage: Eukaryota > Viridiplantae > Streptophyta > Magnoliopsida > Vitales > Vitaceae > Tetrastigma > Tetrastigma voinierianum. The sequence goes on along the minus strand of JAEQBH010007377.1, from coordinate 79,216 downwards.
GTGGGTTTAGAGACGTGTGACTAATACTCATAAACGAAAGGATGGTACTCATAATGCTGCAAGGAGAGTAGTATAAGATATGTTAGCCTTATAGTATAACGAGCATAGACAAGCGTGACCACCTACAGGTATGGTTTTGAGGATTTGGTTTTCTTATCGCTGAGCTCACTAATGCGGGGATCCTACTAACTTCGAGAGGTAGTACATAGCAGATAAGGTAGATGGATGGGGCTATGAAGAAGGAGATGTAATCTTTGCATAAGAACCAAACATGGGATTTGGTGGAACTTCCTATAGGAAGAGGGCTATAGGAGTGCAAGTAGATTGTGCAAGAAGAAAGAAGCGGTTTAGAAAATGAGATTAAAAGTTCAAACTCCCTAGTGCGAGGATTACTCACATAAGCATGAGGTTGACTATGATAAGATATTTTCCCCTATGGTCAGACATACCTCTATTAGGACAGTGTTGAGTTTGGTAGCGTATTTTGATATGGAGTTGGAGCAAATGGATGTAAAGACAGCTTTCCTTCATGGTGAGTTGGAGGAGACTGTCTACATGGTATAACCAAAAGGGTTCACTTAACATGGGCAAGAACACTTGGTTTGTAAATTGAAGAAATCACTATATGGGTTGAAGCATTCCCCAAGGTAATGGTATAAGAGATTTGACTCCTACATGATTCGAATTGGCTACAAAAGATGTGAGTATGACTGTTGTGTTTATGTGAAACCGATCCATGATGATGGTTCATCCCCATTTTTTGTACTTTATATGGATGATATCTTGATTCTTCTGAAAATTATGAGTGAGGTCCAACAATTGAAGATTTTGTTAGCGAGAGAATTTGACATGAAGGATTTGGGTGGCCAAGAAGATTCTTGGGATAGATATATTCAAGGAGACATAGCTCCCCAGGAATTATGGTTGTCTCATGGTGGCTATGTTTGGAAGGTGTTAGAGGGGTTCATCATGGAGAATGAGCACATAGATAAAAATAGGACCTCACACTATATTATTCTCTTTAAGAGATTCTATGTTATCTAAATACAAGGACAAACAGGAACATTCTAGAGATTGAAGACAGTTACAAAAAAAAGTAAATCACGTGTTCTAAGCTTCAAGTAAATCATTTGTCTTCTGCCCTTTCTAGAATGTTCTCAATTGGTAGTGTATTATGATCGGCCTGCGCCTTAAGCTACGAGGGAGAAATCGATGTAAGATTGCGAGCAAGCATTGAAATGATTAAGGGCATAGAGGTTCAGTGAGGAACATCAACAAGCTTTCTTCACTTAGAACATATCCCAACATCAGGTTTTGTTCTACAAACAAATCAAGAATGAAATTTGCATCAAGTCGATGCTTATGTTTGTTTGAGGCATAGTAAGCCAGGGTTCATAATTCGATGCTTGAGCCCCTAAATTGTCACGAGGAGAAGGAAGGATGGGGCTAAGCAGCGCCAATCTCGCTCGGCAAATGTTGGATCCAAAGAAGTTCACTAGCGATTAAAGACAAGGCATGATACTTTGACTTGGTACTAGAAACGAGCAACAGCTTCGCTTTGCAGAACCTCAATATTAAATTTAGGACCAAGAAAAATACACTAAACCACTCATAGATTTCCTATCTACTGAGGTTGTTGTCTAATCGACATTAGAAAACCCCTCCTAATTGTAGAGACAAGCAGGTTTGAAATTGGGGTCATATGAGATGGTGCCCATAATATAATGAAGAAGTCTCTCTTACAAGCTTTCCATATAGATTACCCACCAGTTTGTGTCGAATGAATTATTTCGACTTCTAACAAAAGAAGGAAATGTTGGGTCTAGTATAGGTGAGGTATTGAAGTGCACCAATGGAGCTACAGTAAAGGGGAGGCTAAGAAAAAAAAATCAACATCAAGAGATGAGAGTTTGTTGGCAAGGCTACTAGGAGACAGTTTGGCATGATGCAAGTTTGTTTTGAAGTAACTCTTTTGCCTTATGGAATAGAGCGGAGGTGAATAGAAAAATAAACTATGGTAAACTTCTGGCTTTATGAAATAAATGCACATAACTAAGAACCTTCAAGGAAAAGATCTTATACAATTTAGAAATCAACTACTAAATATCATGAGAAGAATCCACAGTAATCAAAATATCATCCGTGAACTCGAGCAAAGATTGTGTTTTCATCTTTGTTACATAAAACCAGAGGATCCGATAATAGAATTCTTAAAACCCGGGTGAAGTAAAGCGGCATGAAGTTTGTCAAGCCAAAACAGGCTGCTTGAAAGTCGTGAAGAGCCTTGCGAGCGACACACATGTAGGCTTAGGAAGGATGCAAAGCCCTGGGTTGTTGTTGCATATAACCTCTTATGAAACCACATTAAGGAAAGCATTGATGTACACACACTGGATGTCCTAGCCTTTGGACCTGATAAGAGTAAAGATTATGCGGGTGTGGAGGGCTAATTGATCGAGCTAAATGTCTTAAAAAATAATACCAAGGGTTTGTGGCTCTTGCAACAAAGTGAGCCTTATATATATCAAGAGAACCATCGACTTTATATTTAGTATGAAACACCCACTTACAGCAATATGTTGGGATGCAGAAGAAGGAACTAAGTCCTATGTGTAGTTTCTTAAAAGAGCTGAAAATTCTGCTTCCATAGTACTACTTCAATTGGATTCAGCAAGAGCATTAAACACTATTGCAGGTTTAGAATTACTAGGAGCGTGACAAAATATGTCTTGAAAGAAAAGAAAGATTACAAAATGACAGACTTAGATCTAGTTTGCATGGGGTGAAGAGGGAGTAGGAAGAGGAAAGTGGGCTAGTAGTGGAGGGAAGGCTAATGATCGGAAAAGGAGCATGCATAACAAGGAAATAATTGGAACTAAAAGGGCACAAATAAATTGGAACAATAGAGTAGTACGAGGAAGAACATGGGTTGTCCTTAGAAGGAGAGGGCGTAAGTGAAATGTAAAGAAGAAGACACAAAAGAATGAATTGCGGCATAATAAATGGAGGCCGAGGCAGGGAAGGAGAATTTAAGGAAAGGGAAGATGGAGAAAAAAACAAGGAGATATAGGGAAAGGATCAAATATCAAAAAGTCATATTTCAATGATATAAATTCGGCTTTGAGGTGTAGGCACTTATAACCCTTATGAGAGGAGTTGTAACCAAGGAAAAGACATTGTAATGTCTTGAAAGAAAATTTGTGTCGCTGATAAGATTTAAGAAGAGGATAACAGGCATAACTAAACACCTTCAAGAAATGATAATTAGAGTTTGCATCAAAAGTAGCTTTCAGATAAGAGGTAGATTGATGAAGAGTTGGAGAAAGTAACTGATTGAAAAGCCTCCACCAAAATTTCAAATCAATGGATGGCAAGCCAATGAGTAAGACCAACTTCCTGATGGAGCGTTGTTTCAGTTCAACTTTTGCCATTTTTCTTATCGGTATAAGAATGAAGGGATGAAAAAAATTAATACATTGAATGAAAAATAGGAAGAAGCTTACAATATTCCCCACCCTAATCATATTGAAAGAATTGAATATAGGTATGGTGTTGTCTTTCAATGAAACAAATAAAGTGTAAAACCAAAGATGGTTGTTGCTCTCTTTTCTACGCGCAAATACTCACCGCATGTATACGGATCGTGCAAGTAATAAAGTGGACTTAGCAAGTCCGTATTTTCGAACCCACAGGGACTATGAGGACCAATTTAATCTAACCCTAAGTTTGGTTGGTTGGAAATTAAGTGTGTTTTTGAATTAACCTAATCATTAAGATTATCAAATTATTAGAAAAAAAATCTAAGGTTTCGGTTTTACCTAGGTTAATCCTAATGACTAGGGCATGATAAAATCCTAAGCAACAAATTCATATACTGAAGGTAGATTAAACTAAAATATTATCTCTCCTAAGCATCAACAGCGTGCTCGCAAAACTGGTGCATCTTTGACTCAAACTAAGTATATAGAGAGCATTAGCTTGGTTCAATCCTCTCTACAGAAAATAGAGGAGTCATATGAATCTCTGATCTATGATCATTCCTCGGCACTCCATTCCCGATCCAATCTTTCCATCTCCTCTCGGTCTCAGGTCAAATGTTAAATCATGGAAACAATGGCTAGTTTCCCCACAAGCATTAAGCATAGAATGAAATACTCAATATATTGAACTAGATTTATGCTGAAAGATTAAATAAAACTTAATTACATTGTTCATAACTTATTACATCGTAGCCACTAGATAAAAAGAAAATTAAAACATGCAAATTAAAATCTAACAAGAATAAAAGAGCTTGCAAAGAAGAAGAAGAAGAAATTATGAAGTTTTGATGAACTCCGTCGTTGTCCTCCAATCTTCTTGTGATCTCCTCTTGATTTTTTACTCCCTTTCTCTCTTGGGTTCCTCTCCTTTTATAAAATCTGCCCATGGCTCTCGAGTATCTTCCTTGCACTTACCTTACCATTTTTTATCATCCAATAACTTTTCCCATCAATCTTCCAAGATTTCTTTCCTTTTTGTGCCTTATTCGAAATTTGTGAGTCAATTAGAGTGAGTCTAATTTCCTATGACTCAAAGTGGCTACAAAATAACCAAGGGAAGGTCGCTTTTCACGAATATTTGCAATGGCTAGGGTCCTCTGAAATCCTCAAAATTTGCCTACGCATTCTGAAAACTAAATAGGAAAATGTGTTACACTAGGAAGTTTCGCGATCCAACGTGCGTGACCTATGAATTGACTACAAAACTCTCTGCTCTCTCCTCGAAGCTTCCAGATTGGCTCTTACCTTCATCGAATTTATGTCCATGCATGCTATGAACTCTAGGATACATATGGCTTTCATTCAAAAAAGTTCAAAACCTTGCTAATTGCACCCTAATTACTACAAAATCACATGAACTCAAGATAATAATTAGTTTCATGCTTAAGACCCAACAATTGGCTAAATTAGGGGTTTTATTTTGATAAGCACTAAAAAATGGCTAAAATAAGTATGTAAAACCATGTAATTTGAGCCCTCATTACACCCCTTAACCAGCTCATTTCTAGTCCCTTAACAATGCAAGATAGGAAAAAATGAGAATATGATGCAAGCATTCGAGTATAATAACAAGTGTGCAACTTTTAGCAAGTGATCTCTTTGTATGCAATCAGAATTATGATAGGAAACCAGGGCTATTTCAAGAATTAATGATGGTTGATTGATTTAATGTAGATGTATCCTTAGGATCTTGTTGTGTTTAGGATCTCTAATGTACGAGATCACTAGTATTGAGGCAAACAAGGCACCTTATGCCCCCAAGTCTTTACTAAGACTTTCCATACCGACCTTGTAGTTAATGTATCTAGTTCCCACACACATATGCAAGGATGACTTCTGACGGAATCAGCTGACTCTCGAGCATTATGCGATGACGGAAATTAGAGCGCACCCTTTTATTTCAAACTCCTAACTAAGCAATAGGATGCAATGCTAAGGGAATTCAGAGGAGTGCCCATGTGGCAGGATCCGTGGCGACTCCTTGATTGGTTGAGAGCACCCGAACATTAAGTTCCCCTTGAACTTCACCTCGAACACTCAACTAAAAACCAAAGCACCTACTTGTGAAACTAACCCATCTTCTATCCCATCCAGCGAGCAATGATGTCAATGAATCCCAGCTGGTTGGCTTAGGGCATTAGGCTTTGAAAGGCCCCCTTAGGCGTGCGTAGGTTCGGGTTGGATCATTTTCGCATTTTCTTATTTTTGTGCTTTTCTTCCGTTTTCTTTTTCTTTTTTATGGTGCTCATTGGCCCTCTTTTGAATGTGTCTCAACACTACTAGAGTCAACAAAAAATCACAATAAATGGGTATCATCAAGAGAGAGGAGTTGATATCAAAGATCATGTGAAGGACCTAGAATATTAGTATGTGACAAGTTAATATAGAGGTGTCAAGGTGAAGAACAAGGGACTCGGGTTTACCAGGATTCCATGTAGAGTCCTCCAAGTACAAGATCAACCAAACCCAGACAATTTCTTTCAGGACAATACTAACTATGACAAAAGTTGCCACCAACAATTCAAATAGTAGGAAAAAATGAGTAGCAGCTTTGTGGTTTTCCTTCCTGATTGTCCCACTTGACCGGAATGTACATTGTCCTCAATGGACAAATATATAACATGTAAAAATGGGATAGGGTCAGAAATATACTGAGGATGGTACCCTGAATCGCAATGATGTGTGCGAATGTATAAGCTGCATAAAGATGTAGCATGAAGAAATAAACTAAAGAAAGTGGAACCTGGCCCGAAAAGATCATCTGACAAGTAAGGTAAAATGAAAATCAATAGATGCATGACACTATATACGAGTTTAGTACATTAGAGGACATGTATAGCAAGTGTACTAAAGCAAAGAATTGAATGGTGAGATACATGTAAACATCAAATCAAACATCCCACACACAAGTATCTATATTATCTCTAGCGAAGCTAATCCCGGGGAGGGTGTGCTCCCTCAGGTGGTGGTGGCATGCGACAATCGATCCTATCTACAATTCCTTCCCCTGCTTTGCTCGAGAACTGACATCATCTAGGAGGGACACTTGATCTCTCTAGTCTTAGTCAGAGGCAAGGAGCCTACGAAGTCTGATCGTTATGAATGACTCTTGGGATGCTTGTAGGTGAATCCGTAGGGTGAAGGCGTGGACAGTGATCGGAGGCTCTCAAACTCTGCCATAGTCAATTCCTTAGGTGGTGGTGTTGTGGAGAAAGAAGGGATGTCTATGTAATCATCCTGTGGTGGCGAAGGCATGTGGACTAGCTCAATCTGCCTAGCATGTGAGTCAGCCCCTAGTGGGTCATCATCACCGAACCTTTCATAGGCTGCCACTCATGTGGGGGCCCCTCCTCAACCTTAGGGGTGAGTTGGATCCCCCTCTTTCGAGAATACAGGGCCCACGACTAAAGAGTGAACATTGTGTCGATGTATGTCCTCTCCTTCCTATTTGGGGCTGCTATATAATACCAGCCTGTAGATGCCCTTAAATGGGTAGGGAAGCGAGAGCGAATATCCTATGACCTTTGTAAACCTTATTGTACCTTATCCTAAAATATGCATAGGGTCTCCATCACTAGCTCAACAAGGCAAATCCACATGCCTTGATGCATGCAATATAATGTTCTCAAAAACTCATCCCTTCTCTGAATGTTGTGGGAGAATGGGAACAGGTTGGGCTCCAGGACTACATCTTCCAAGTCTAAATAAGGCTGGAGATCCTTCCTATAAATGAACACTTTAAAATTCGACTCTCAAAACATGGTCAATACTTGGGTAGTAGGAAGCATCGATCTATACTCTTCGAACCCTTACCCCATGGGGTTCTAATACTTCAGTATCTAGAAGGCGTGATAGTGCGTAATTTATCGTGCCAGCTCGACCATTTGCAATGAAGTAGAGGAGGGTTTGGGTCTTGTCCCCTCATGTGGACATGGTGTGTATAAATTACCGGACCACCTGGGGATAGAAAAATTGGCACAAAGCCATGAAAGAGTCTAGAAAATAAAGTTTTCAAAGCTCGAAGTCCTTTACAGTGCAGGGGTGGTCTTTGTGGTGAGTATACTTTATACTCATTTTATCATATGTATTGTCTTGTGTTAATTTTGTTTTTAGTTATAGATAAGTGTTCTAATGTTCGAAATGCTTATCTTTTTGTGTAGGTCATCCCTTGGGAGAAATGGAAGAAAATGGGATAAGAACCAAGCAAATTGGACAATGAATGAAGAAGTTATGCAAGTACTTGATTATGATTGCGTCATAGCAATTTTAGTCGCCATCACGATTAACCGCCAATGTGGGGTTCTCACGTCACGATGTGGCAGAGAGCAGGAAAGTTGTAGTGGCAGTTAACGTTGCATTGTGGAGCCTTGACGTCACGAGCGTTTCGCGATAGCACACTACCTTGTAGATCCGCGGCGCGTCATGTCGGAATGACATACTATTTTATTATTCGTTCGTTGGGAAACCTATAAAGGGAACACGAAGAACTATTTTGGGGAGTTATGGTGACACCTTAGGGCATTGGTCTTCGGAAGAAACATTCTTGAAGTGGAAAGAAAAGATGGAAGGATGAAGGGCTTCACTCCCGATCGATTTATTCTCTCCCGTATCTCACATTTTCTCTCTTTTTCATGGATTATAATTCCTTTTCCATTTATGTTTGAATTAGTTTTTCTTATGGCTTAGATGTAATCAAGACTCATTTGTATGATCTTTCTTAATCTCAATTGATCTATGTTTTTAATTTCTATACATATATTTGAGTAGTTTGTTTGATCTGAATTCATGCATAGTGATTGTGATACTTGCATGATGTGTAGTTCAATTTGAGACACGAGAAGCCCCAGAAATTGAATTAGACCATGGATGAATTACCATTTAATTGTCATGAGATAGAGATATAAGTGAGATTAGGTGTGGTATTGGGGTTTCTTAAGTGCATTGCATTCCTAAGGTTTTGGGGTTGAGTAAAGATGCAAAATACCAAAATCCCAGGGGTAGGTTGTGAATTATCGAGATTCTAATTACATTAAGTGAAATCTCCATCAACATAATGAATTGAACATTAATTGACTAGGTTAAGAGGTTCATATAGGTTGGATTGGTGAAATCTTTGCCCTGAGGTTTTTAGTCTTGAGTCTTTGTTAAATTAGGATTCTTACATGTTAGTTTAGTTAAATTTGTGTCTTATCTGAAATTTTATATCAAATAGAGCGTAAGCTAAACTAGAATCGATAATTAATAGCCAAATCTCAGTGGGGACGATACTCTTACTTTCATTACTTGAACCACGACCGTGCACTTACTTAGGCATTCATATTTTCATATACCATGTTTTATGCCTATAAGTTTTTAGCGTTGTTACTTGGGATTGGTGCCTATTAATATTGATTCAAATTAGTTTACTCTACTTTGGATCAGTTATGTATTATTTCTTTTTTCTATTTTTACTTTATATTTTGATATTACGCTGTAGGAGGAGACTTACACATGGAATGGATCTTTCACTAATTCAACCTTCGAGTTACTCTTGCCAATTTAATGGATCGATTAAAACTAGCACAAACCCGACTTCATGTGTCGACTTAAGCCCAATGTTAATTTTGATGGAGGTATTGTGATGCTCAAGTATACCCTACCTGTGTAGGTATTGTAAGTCAGTCTCATATGAGCATAGATTGTCAAATGGAGTATCCATTTGCACAAGTTCAACCACCGAGCTTCCACAAGAAAGATATACTAAGTATAGTAGATGTGGTAACACACATATGTGTATAATACTTATACTCGGTTCATGGATGAGAAGAGCCGCTCATGGAGAAAATCTAGAATATAACGGTGATGGCTGGTGCCTGCTGATTCATGGATGATGCTGAAAAGGCCCGACAACCCAATCTTAAAATACTGACAGGAAAATTTTCTTATACGATTGAAGTGAATCAGGAGGTGATGAGATGGAAAATCAGGATATCCACCTTGAGAGGTGGGGAGAATTTGAAGAGCTAAATAAAGAAGAGGAAGTTGAAGAGGATAATGAAGAGTTAGTTAAGTAGTGAAGAATGAAAAAAGTCAATACGCAAAAGCTAGGAAGAGAAGAATGAAGAAGTTGAAACAATTCCGGAGATGACTTCTCGGGCATTTGTCTTGAGGAGTTGTCAAGTAAAGACATACCATACACATTTTGAATGGAAAATCCTATAGTCTCATTTCATGAGATCGAGGAAGCCTCCATTGTTGTGAACAAAGCGATCAAACCATTTCAAGACAAGGTGTTCAAGTTGCTTCATTGGGCACAATTATAGCCTCTTAAGAAGGATGGGAGGCGAGAATCACCCGACCAATCCATAGTGGGTAGAGTCAAGCTAGACTTGAAAACATTATTTGAAGGCAACCCAAGATCAATAAGTTTCCTTTTCTCTTTCTATTTTTTGTTTAGTCACATTTGAGCTTGCTTTTGAATAAATTTTCATGCTTGATCTCGTTTTTCCTTGTTTTAGTGTTAATTTTCAGGTTTTTGGAGACCTAAAGTTGTCTTTGGAGGTGGAGAATCTAAAGTAAAGGTTTATATGTACATACTTGGAGGCTTAAGGAACAAAAATTTGAACAAGAAAATTAGTTCAACATTCTCCCTCACACTTAAGTTCCTCATATTCTTCCTATTTTCAAGCTCCCCAGCACCCACCCCACCCATTTGGGGACTAAGGCCTAGTCCTCACCTTTTCTTTGCCTCTCTTGGTTTGCCAAGTTGCACATTTCAAGCTTTGTGGGAGAAGAAGACACAACATTTCTGCATGAACATACTCATTGGAGTTGCTTTCGGAGGCTTGGTCACCCTCGAGGAGTATATTATCTATTCTTTCTTTTGTTTCATTGAGGACAGATTGTTCAGTTTGGAGGGGTGAATGCAAGTTTTGAATTAAAGTTTTCAAAAATCAACTTTGTATCTCTTACCTATTTAGTTATCTGCTTTTCGGTTGTTTAGTTGTTATTTGCATGCCTTTTCTTTCTTTCTTTTGTTGTTTTGTGTCTCATATGATTGGGTTAATTTTGTCAATAGTTTTAGGCTCTTTGACATTAAGCTTCAAATTTGTTTTCTTATTCAATTTTGGGATACCTTTGCATTATTTTGATTTGGGTTGGGTATCTCTTGGTTATGGGAGGCTTTGCATGAAGAGCCTTATTTTCAAGAAACCATTTGTTAATGGAACTACGTACACACACATTAGATCTCATTTATATACCTTGGTTTTGGCCCATTTTCTCAAAATTGAACTTACCTTGAGAGACCTTAACTTCTATAGTGGTTGGGGACCACCTCAATAAGAAAGTTAGCAATGTACTAAGTCGAAAGAGAAAAAATGAAAATAAAGAAAATTAAAAAAAACAAAAGTAAAAATAAATAATAAGTGAGTTTACTCACAAGTAGTGCTAAGAGTTTTTAGTTAGAATTGTTAGGGTAAGTTTGAAAGGAACTTAATGCGGTGCCCTTAACTTGACTAGTGAAGTCACCAATGAATCCACATGACATGGACTTCACTCTTCTAGTACTCTTTAGCATTACATCCACCACCACTAAATTTTATGTTGTTAGATGTAAATAATGAGTGCCCAAAACACTCATCATATACCCACGTTTTATATTTTTTTCGGTACATTTCATCTAGTAATAAATGTGTTTATACGTATATATACGGCTTCGGCTTTTGTCATTCCCGGGTGAAAAGCGACATTGGAAGGTGTGTTGGAATTGAAGAAGGAGATTAGGAGGCTCAGCCTCGGCGTCGCGGCGTTCGGTCGTATGACGATGCAACCTACATCGATACTTGCCTTAGCAGTGATCGGTCTCTCCCAACGATGAATTTTTGAATATAAAAATCTGAAGACAAAAAAAGATGAGAGGGGATCGGAGGAGCAGTACGAGACGGAGGAGAAGATATCTCGAACACACGTCGACCCGCCGGCGTACATCTGTTAATATCTTGAATAATAGATTTACGCAAATGATAATCCATTGAATATGGCAAGGAAAGGCAAAACCCTAGTCTTCGTTAATTGAACTAATAACTCGTTTAGGATTAAAGTGTGTTATAGTTGTCTGAGTTTGAGATCAGATAATACTGCAGAGTCGATTTAGATATTTAACACTTCTCATGTGAGACAAGCACTTGACTAGCCACTACCATTTCTGTTATACTCAAACGTGTATACTTGCGTGTACGGGCCTACATTTTACTTCTAACTTTACACACCTATACGGGCAGTCGATAAAGGCTCGTTCTCGACTATTTGATTAATTTTCTTTCAAAAGTGCGAGTTGAGTTTGGTTTTGAAAACTGTTTGAGAATCATTATATACATTTGAGACCTAAAACATCATTTTCAACTGAGTTACTTTAGGAAGGGTTTGTTGAGAACTTTACAGGGCAAACTTGCCTTGATCACCCGTACCTTCCCGTTCACCTCATGAGATCATATATGTTTTGGGATTACATTTTGGCTGCTGTGTTTCAACTTTTCCATACTTTCTCTTAACTTGTACTAACACCATAATCATACTCATATCTATCTTAGTGTTTTTGATTTATGTTTATGTTTCATTTTCTTGAGGACAAGCAAAGATTTACATTTGGGGTGAGATAGGTATACTTTATACTCCTTACCCCATCCCTATGTTTATGTTATTTTGTAGTTTTTAGTTATAATAGATGTTTTTAATGTTAAAATGTATTTTTTTGTGTAGGTAATCCCTTGGGAGAAATGGGTAACGAGACAAGAACAAAGCAATTGGACAAGGAATGAAGGGTTATGCAGTTCAGGTTATGTGGTCTGAATCACGACAATTTATGGTCTGGCGTGTAAAGAGCATGGTTAGTAGCGAGTTAACGTATTGGCGTGGAGCCTTAATGTCGCAATGTGAGCATTCCAACATCTACACTACCCCACCACGCCATGACGTTGTCATCAGCGATGTCGCAACTTTATTAATATGCTTCACGTTGTCATCGAGATGTCATATTGTTAACACCTATTTTTAGCCCATTTCAGCTATTTTCTAGAAACCTATAAAAGGGAACGCGAAGAACAATTTAGGAGAGTCGCCTTTTGGGTGGAAACACTCTAGGGCATTGTTCTTGGAGAATGAGAAGCTTTCTTGAAGAGGAAGAAGAAGAAGATGGAAGGATGAGAAGGGGATTTCACTCCAATTTGTTTATTCACTCCCTCTATCTCAGTTTTTAACTATTTTCATGGATGTAACTTCTTTTCCGGTTATGTTTTAGTTAGTTTCTCGGCCAGATGTAATCAAGAGACCTTTGTATGAATCTTTCTTAATCTCAGTTGATCTATTTGGCTCATACATATGTTGAGTAGTTTATTTTGATCTTCATTCATGTGGGTGATTGGCCAATACTTGCATGATGTGTGGTTCAATTCAAGACCTGAGAAGTGAGTGAATTAAACCATGGATGAATTACCATTTAATTGTCATGAGATAGAGATATAAGTGAGATTAGGTGTGGTGGGGTTTTGCTTGGGTGTGTTTACCTTCCCTAGGGTTTTGGGGTTGAGTAGAATGCAAATACCAAAATCCTAGGGGTGGGATATTAATTATCAAGAGATTGACAATTACAATGCTGAAATTACCATCGACATAATGAAGCCCAGACATTAATTATTTGGGTTAAGAGGTTTATATTTATAAACCCCGGATTGGTGAAATCTTTGCGGAGGTTTAGTCTTGAGTCTTTCTTAAATTAGGATTCTTACATATTAGTTTAGTTAATTTGTCTTTACGGATTTTCCATCATCCAAATAGGCTAAGCTAAACTAGAATGAGTAATTAATATCCAGTCTCATGAGGCGATACTGCACTTTCGCTTTATTACTAAACCTGGCGCGCCACACTTGTACACTTAGGCATTCTTATTTTCATATACACGTTTCATACATCACTAAACACTGAAATATCAGCTCTCCTCCAACTAGAAGTCATGCCTCAAGTAATTTATATTTGCCTTTAATAGGTAGGAGGCGGTGCGTAGGAAGCGTGAGCTTTGGGGTGCGATGGGAGGCAGGAGAGATGGTTGAGGAACTGGTAAGGCCTCCTCGTGCAACTAGTATCAGGTCAAACACATCCTTCCACTGACCTATAATGCTCTCAAAGCAGTGGAAGAGGAGGTGTGGGAGAAGGCAACTCCTTTCTTACGAAGCTCCGAGGGTAGATGCCCTTTTAGATTGAACTATGGCTAGAGAAGGGGATTGAGGCTCTAAAAACTCTCTGTAACAAGGGTGATTGGGAATGTGAACAATGACTACTAAAGTGGTAGTTATTTTATAGAGTTTCAGGTGACTTTTGGCATTCAGCGCAATTTTAGCAGCGGCTTTTGGTGACTGTGAAAATTTCTTAACATACGAAAGTGACGCTCACGAATTTTGTTGTGGCCAAGTGGTTGTGAAAATTAGGGTTTCCCCTTTTTCGATTCCAATTCCCTCTCAACCTTCCTTGTTCAATTCAAAACTTATTTAAGGCTTTGAGAGAGCCCCTAAAACATCCCAAAATCAACCTACCATTCAATAAGATCATGTATAGTAATGAGGAATGAGTTACCTCGATCGAGAAATGGGCTCACCTTGAGTGTTGCCTCGTACTTGAATGGAGAAACCACTGAAGAAAATAAGAGGATGACTCAAACTAAACAAGACTAAAGCAAATAAAAGAAACAAAATAACTAAAAAAAAAATGGAAATAAAGTAAAGTAATATGCTTAAGTTGCCTCCCAAGAAATGATTAGTTTCACGTCTTTAGCTAGATATCTCTAAACTCCCTTGTGGTGGTTCGAAGATGGTTGTTTCCTTATCCATTCCTCTGGCTACTGCATCATTATAGTCGATCTTTAGAACACTTCCTTCCTTATACCCATCCTCATCCGAGTGTCTTATGGCTTTGAAGACGTGGAAGGTCACCTTTTCCTCTTGTACCCTCAACTTTAGCTCTCCGCTACAAAATCCATGAGAGCTCTTAGGTGAAAAGCTAGAATGAGTGCTAAGAATAGTGGGATCTCTTTGTCATTCTCACATGTCTAATATAATGAAATATGTTGGAAAGATAAATTGTCACTTTGATCATTCTCGTGTGCCTCTACGGTACTTGAGGATTTATGCGCTGGACAATAGAGTCGAGTAGTGGGTGATAGGCGGGTCTACGTGATTATGTTTTTGGATATGTAATAAGAAGTGCAATTTGCCTAATCGTGCAGAGCCTCGCTTGTCAAGTAATAAAGTGTACCTAAGTACGGATATCTATCCACAAGGAAAAAACCTTAATATTAGTATGCTAATTTGAGTATAATACTTCTTTAATATTCAAACTGACAATCGTGATGGCTAAGTGGGAATAAAGGCAGATTAAACTACTACTAATGTAATTGTGTGCTTCAGACGTAAGAATGATCAAAAGGGTGCAAAGAGGTTAGGGTGTTGGAGTTGTTGGACATTCCTACTATGTAATGTTGCGGTTCTATTCCATTATCTAGTGTACATGTTCTCCAAGGCGGCTCTTATCTATTGTAATTAAAGCCCTTCTCAAGGTCATTTAACCTCCCTTTATCACTAGGTTTCTTGCTCTGGATCGAAGCCCCGATCATTAAAAGGTTATGGAATGAAAAGAGCTCTCAAGCCTCCTAATTGACAGTAATCCTATATTGCAAGTTTATTAGGTTAACTTGACTATATCTAGTGCAGAATTCGCTACTCGGATCTTACAAGAACCACTCACATATTAAGATTGATCATAGAATTAATATGTTGTTAGTTGACCAACATGGAGTTAATGATAAACAAATATATATAAGATAATAGGAATTGGAAAGGTTAACACTTTAACATCGTATTCATGTCGAATCACTACCCTTACCTAGCCACGAAATTAGAACCTCATGATGTTCTACTGTTCCATTACAATTGGCAGAACATAATATGAGATAGAAAACTTCAAAGAATGAAGAAATGACGGTCTCCTGGATTCTTCAAGTCTCTCTCTCTAAGATAGGTCTTCAAGTCTCCTTTCCTCTGTTCCAGACCCAAGTTCCTCAAACTGCTTTTCTAAGCGATTTTGAAACCTAAGATACCAGATTCTCCCCATTCCTTTTATGGCTTTGCTTCACGGGAATGAGTTTGTTAAGTCTTGCAGCGTTGGGACAGCCATAGCGTTGGCGTCGCGACGTTGGAAAGTTATGACGTTAAGGCGTCGCGACGTTGGGCTGATTTCTGCACCAATCTTCTCCAGGACTCCTACAAGGCTTCATTTCTAGCATTTTTCAATATTTTTCCTACAAAAACCCAATAAAACTAAATATTAGAAAAGTAATCAAAACAAGGTCATATATATATGAAACTGATCCCCACATCTAGCTAAATCCTGGGTTTGTAATGAGTGTTTTTGGACACTCATCACACCCCCAAACTTAACTTCTTGCTTGTCCCCAAGCAAGAAAGCAGTCCCGAACGGACACCTGAAAATAACATACTAAACTCGCGGCCACGGGTGATGCCGCATGTTGCCAAAAGGAAGGATCAAAATGAATCGAACTCACAAATCTTGCCCTTTGTTTTTAATTTTAGAGGATCATTAAGGTTGTTCGACTTTCAAAAGAATTCAGTTGAACACGGTTCAGTTGACAAGTGACTCACCTCTTAGGTTTTTGATGGCCTTTCCCAAGAAGTCTATGTGCATTTGATGCATTATCAACTTGCCTATTTGGGAGAGTCTAACTCTAAAGGATAAACGCTACCATTTTTATTCACTACCCTACCTACTCATGAGCAATTCTGATGCGAAGTAAGTTTGGTTAAAGTGTTTCCTGTAGCAGGGATTCGTTGGTGACTCCCCACTAGTTGGTTAAGGGCACCATGCATTCAGTTCCCCTCGAACTTCACCCCGAACACTCACCCAAACCTAAGGGCCCTAGGCTGTGGGATACTTCCATCCTCTGTCCCATGTAACGGGCAGTGAATTCAATGGCTCCTTGCCAATTAGCGCAAGGCATTAGGCTTTAAAAAGCCCCTCGGACTGTGCCCGGGATTCCGACTAGAAGATCCCACTTATTCTATTCACACTTTCTTTCTTTTTTTTTTCTTTTTTTTTCTTTTTTTTCTTTTTTTTTTCTTTTTTTTTCTCTTTTCTCTTTTCTCCTTTTTTTTCTTTTTTTTTTGGGCTCAATGGCATTCCTCTTTTCTCACGATGTCCCATCACTTGGGTGTTTACAAACACGAGGTTAAGATGAACGTTAATGATGCAGGTCAGTATAGGCATACCTTGGAAATCATGTATATGAGTGTGTGGTAGTTACTGCAGGTGGTTTCTTGAACACGAGGAGGTGACTCACTATGTCATCCTACTATCCAAGCAAGTAATTCTGAGCATCTAACCTTTAAGGATCCTTTACTTGTTATGTGCATTGTGTGTTTTGAAATTTTAAATTAAAGGAATCCTTTATTGATGTGGCATCGCTCACACATACTACCTAACACGACCGACTTGAAATTAAACTAAGACAACCTAACACACAAACCTACCTTGAAATGTGAAAGTACGAACACAAACATAAACTAAACACATCTAAACAATGAACATAAACATATCTAAACAATGAACATCAACATAAACATAAACATAACTCAACCCCATAGACCCCTCCCTCCCCCAAAAAAAAAGAAAAAAGAAAAAAAGAATGGACAATGTCGCATTGGCAAGAAAATAAAAGAAGGAGGGAACTCCCTGTCGATCGGGATCATGTGCGTGTGGTGGTGAATGGAAGGCAGCGACTAGGAGAAGCCTGGCTGGATGACTACTAGTTGCGGATTTGTGCGCATGTCAGCCTAGAGTGCATCCATGTCCTGGCTCATGGTGGCCCGATACTCCTGGGTCTCATCGCAGAACACATCAAATATAGGGAAGGGTCCTAAGCCTAGTCTCACAGGGGTAGGAGAAAGGGCCAGGGACATCACCGTATGACGGGAGGTGAAGTGGAGGGGTGGATGGGAGATGGAAGGTTAATTCGACCTCACCAGGTCTCCTCGCATGCTAAATAAAGTTTGGTATGCTGTCAACTCCTCCTCATCCAAAAGGTTCATGACAGGAGTTATAAGCACTTGGAGACGAGGCAGCGAAATATCTTTCTTAACAACGATGGCCTTAATAGGATGGATCCATGCCTTATTATCCTCTAGCGGCACCTACATTCTTGTATAGGCCATAGATGAAAAAGAGTGCCCGAGTTCATTTTTGGCTTATAAGCGTCCTCTATGACTGGCCCGACATCAAGCGGGATATCTTTGAATGATGGAAAAATTGACGATGCGGATTTCGCCATCACCTCGCAAAACATTGCCGTCGGAATGAGGCGAGGTAATAAAATGATGCCACACAGTTATATAAGCCAAGTGTTTGGCCTTGAAGTGCATGGCGTCCCCCTCATTGTTTAATTTCCACTAGCCCTGCCCATTTGTGAGTATCCTAAGGACTTCCGAGTAGTTAGGGTTTTCATGAAGCTGATCATAGGCCTCGGGGTTAACCGGCTCAAGGTTGTAATAGCGATTGATAGACCTTTTCAAGTCTACCAACACCCATAGACTGGACCTTTGAGCACAGTACGCTAGGTTGGCGTAAATTCCGCTGCCCTGACCATTGGCGGTAGGCCTTGGGGTTGGCATAATGCACCCCCACCCATTTCTAGCTATGGTTTTGTGGAAAAAATCGTCGGGGTGTTGGAATCCCTTCTCCTTAATGAAGGAGCGATTGGCAGAGATGAGGCCGAACTTCTCGGCCGAACTTTCATTGACAAATTTATCGTGATCATAGGCCAGGGAGGGTTCTTCACTAGCCCGATTATTTTTGGAGCTCATTTTTCACTTTTTGCTCAACATTGAGCACGGGCTAGGGATCATTGTTGGATGAACTTAAAGGCGAAAAGAACTCTAGTAGGCTTCCACACCCCTAGTGGGATTACACTCTACCAAAATACCCATAGGAAAATTTGTAACACCCGATCAGAGATAGTGTACGGTACATGTAGCGCCAGGGCGTATCTGACACCAAGTATACATTATAGTATTTAAAGGAAGTTATATAGGAAATTATAAATTATGGAACCCGAAATTTGTAGTACTAGAACAAAGGATAAAATTGTAATTGCCATAAAGGGATAACGAAAAATCATTAAACAGATGGAATATAATACAAATAAAATAAGTTGATTTGCAAAGAATTAAAAGGATGAAGGACTTAATGGCAATTAAGGTAAATATTAACCTCTAAAAGAGGTGAGACAAAAAGCCAAAAATTAAAAGCCTCATTTTGGTCTCACAAAGCTAGGGAGTTCACCGGTGAGGGAGAAGAGAAAGAGGAGGAAGAAGAAGGAAAGAAGGAGAAGGAAGAGACTGAGAACAGGTATGTTTGTGCTTGGAATCAAGTGTATTTTGGGATTCCTAGGTTTTGGTTTGGAGAATAGTTGCTCCTTTGTGCAGGGTTTTGGAAGAGATCACCCGGGAGCCTAGTTTTTGTTGGGATTATGAGGTAAAACCCCGATTGGTGGAAAAATGGCATGGAATCATCATATTTATATGATTCTTGAGAAGAAGGTGAAATTGTGGACCCAACTGGGTGAATTCATGGAATTTTCATCTAAGGGTTTTGTAATATGAGTTTCAAATGCAATTCAAGTATTGTGAAGTTGTTTTGGATGATTTCCATGATGATTTTAGAGGTATTAAGGAATGGGGAAGTTATATGAGGAGAGTTGGTACCAAAAGTGGCAAAAGAAACAAATGCAGGCAAATTCGGGTGTAAGTGCAGTCTGAGGGTTGTCTGGTCTGACCCACGAGAGAGGTAACTGTGCGGAGTACGGGTTGGACTGTCTGCGTGCGAGCCAACGAGTGCAACTGTATCGGTGCGGGGTCCAAAGGTGTACCCGATGCCGGAGTTATTTTCAAAATGCCTAGATTGTGTGGTTTATTGTGTTAAGCCCTAGAATTCATGCCCAGATAGTATTGGAACCTTGATAAATGATTAGGCGATTAATATGTCTTCATATATGTTTGAGTGTGTGAAATTTAAAGAAGCGGGAAGGTGGTGGAGATCGTGCTCAAGTTTAGTAAGCGAGAAAATGTATGTTTCTAAACCTATTTTCTCAAATACTAGTGTGTATTATAAACTATTTTACATTGGTATTTAATGGTTTTGAGTTGGAAAACCATTTTGAAATAAACAGCGAATAAGCGAATGGTTTGAATTATTAAATATTTTAACCAATGACAAGTAAGCAAATGGTTTTGAATTATTAACCATGTTTGAGCAAGCAAAGAAAGCAATGGTTTTAAATTGTAAACCATATTTCAAAAGAACAACAAGCAAAAGAATATTTGTGAAAGCAGGCCTACTTAAAATCTAGTTCTAAAGCGAAACCAAGCCGGTGGTATTCCATACGTGCCGATGGTGGGATATCATACATGCATTTTAGTTTTTGCCTGGTCGGCAAATATAGGTCATGCATCATGGCATTTAAAGGAGACCGTGGCACGTACAGGAGTATATAAGGTTAGAGCTATAAGCAAATTATGGTGATGGCGACCATGGTCAATTTCACCATATTTACCGAGAAAAGGTGATGTGGACACGGGTCAGCTGCCGGCACGGTCGATGCCAGCTCGAAGTGATCACTGGGAATTACGACAAGCAAGTATAGGCCTCCAGTGGTTGATGTTTTATAAGCATGATCATACAGTTTTGAAAAATCAACCATTGGTGCACGGTTGAGCATAGGCTCCCGTAGAGATTTGATGCACGGTTGAGCCCAGGCTCCCGTAGAGATTTAAAAGCAAACGGTTGAGCACAGGCTCCCGTTTTTATTTCAAAACGTTCGATTAAGTCCAAGCTCCCGTAGTTATTTTTAAAGAAAGCGGTTGGGCCCAAGGCTCTGATTCGTGCCACGGTAGGGTGAGCGGAATCAACAAAATTTGTATCCGTAGTTCCTCCTAACTGCTAGTAGTCAGCTGCTGCGACATAGCGGTCTGAGGTCGAACACGGGGATGGGTTTTCTTCGTGCAAATGATTTGAATGAAATCAAAGCGAGTGAATTAAATTTGGATTTTGGGGTTTGGTTAAAAACGAGGAAGTGGATGGTTTGCAGCGAAAATAAAATGAGAGAAAAATAAGAAAAAGAACTCACTTGGAAAAGCGTGGGCCACTAAGTTTAAAGGTCTAGGCTAGCGGGAGATCAGTTAATTTCCTGGCGTTATGACATACGACCTATGGTCAAACAGCATCGCCCAGAATCCTGTTTAACCTGAGCCTGCATGAAACAACTCTATTTGGTCGACCACGAACAACATGCAGTTGTGGCCCTTTTCTTGTTTTAAAACCTAACATTTAATATCATACAGAGGCTGCATTAAAGACCGTCTAAAGAATCACAGTACTCTCTCTGCCCGAATATATCTGCTGGATCTTTAAAGCATGTGGAGAGTATTGGCCAAATTAATGACATTGATGCTATTCAATATCCAGTTTTGAAACCCTAACCCTTCCAAGCCTACCTCGGTGGCTCAAGTAAGGAGCAGCCAATGAATGTGGTATCTAAAGCTAAGTATACACTAAACCTAAGCTTGCAAATATTGGCTGAAGAAAGTAAATCAAAGCTAAAAACCACAGAGTTGAAGATTTGGGAACCAAAAATGACAAAACTCTTGCATGGCAGAGACACAGCTTAACTAAAGATCTCACCCCGACCTTTACTTCAAGAAGGGGAAGTGGTTTTTTAGCAGCTCATCTCAGTTGTCATCCACTGGAGGGTGTTTTGCAACCAAGAAAGGGGAGAGAAAGAGGAGAGAGAAGAGAGAAAAGCGAAAAGAAAATGAAAGGCTGCGCCAAGATATTTCTTGAAAGATTAAAGTTAGATTTACAAACTTATAAGGTGGCTTCATATACTTTAAGCCCAAATGTGTGAAAAATACAAGAAAGCCTAACATTTGGCTAAATTCAAGGACAAGGGAGTAATACACCAAAAAATGAAGTGGGTTGGCATTAATTACACAAAAAGCATGACAAGAGCCCGAGTGGATTTCGCTAATGCTCAAAATTTAAGCTAGTTAGCCTTGAAATCACCAAGAAATAAGCGAAATCATGAATTTTCAGCTAAATGGTGTAATTATTAACTAAGCGAGAATTTAGCTAACAAACGAAATTCTTGTGATAAGCGAAAATGCATAATTTAAGCTAGGAATAGTGAACATTCGGTAGCTAGCGAAATTCGAGAATAAGTGAAATTTGAACATCACGGTGAATTTTTCGCTAGCCTAGCGAAGAATCGAGTTTCTCCTAAAGCTCTTTGTTCCATTGTACTTGTTCCTCTTGCTTCTCTTCATTTCCTTCACCTTGTTTTCTTCACTTTTCAACTTCTCTTAACCTCTTTGTCTACGATCTATGATGTTGAGTTTGACTCGAATTCTTCGTGCTTGGATGAGGCTTTCAACAATTTTGGCATGATTATCTCACAAAGCGCAAATTTGCCATAAAATGCGATCAGAGTGGAATAATAGGGACCTTAATATGTAAATTGGGTTAATTACAACCCAGTTAGTACACAGCGCTCAAAACCTAATAAAATGGGGTTCAAAAATAGCACTTTTGGGCACTAATCAGCTCGTATTTATAAAGTTTTGAAACTTTTAAAGCAAAATTTGCGAAATGTTTTATACATTTTGAAGCAAGAAGTTTATAAAAGTTTTATAAACTTTTAAAGCAATAATTAAACGACAAGCGAAGAGTGAAAAGTTTTATAAACTTTTAAAAGAAAAGCAAGCAAAGCGACAAGTATTAAAAGTTTTATAAACTTTTTAAAAGCAAGCAAGTACAAGCAAGCAAGTCATTTTAGAAACTTTAAAGAAGCAAGCGGGCTTACGGAAAATAATTGTAAAGAGAGTTTTTTAAGTTTGGATGTTTTTCAAAAAGTAAACATTTTATAAAGCATACACTCCACAGGCTTGTTTAGCTCATTATTTTGTGTTTTAAAACTATTTTCCAGTCTGAGCCTCGGATATTGGGCGATTAAGTTCTCGACATTTGTTACAGTGCTATAATTAATAATATTTGTAAGAATATATGAATTTGTATAATGGAAGCATATGTATGTACATAGTAGTTTTGTGAAAATGTAGAATATTGCTGGTTGCCATATTTGGAAAAATGTGTAAGTTATTATTATCTGAAATTTGGAATTATACTATATACGTAGATCATGCTGTGAGGTTTCGCATTTGCGAATTTTACGAATCCACGGGTTGGAAAAAGAAAGAAAATTTTTTATCTGAGGTTTAAGCAAGCTGATATGGCTTCGGCTTCACGAATTCTGAGTCGTTAGAGGTAGCGGCTGGGAGGTGTGGGTGGCCGGCACACCTTGCCCGGCCCGGTAGGGGTGGGGGGTGTGAAGCACCAAAACTCACTCGGAATGACTAACAAACACTTAGCGGGCTACTAAGTTGGATGGGTGGTCTTGATGGAAGACAAATGGGGCCATAACCCCAACCAGCCCTAGGGTACCTACTGAGACCTGAAACAACCCGAGGAAAGCGAGAGCATTAGGATGAGATCGAGACCTTAACTGAGCTAAAAAAATCAGCCCTGAAGAGAGGTCTCCAAATGACGGTGGACTAGGGTTCTTGAGCTAGGATGTGCTGGGCTGGAGGCTACTAGGGATGACTTGGATGGGCATTGGGAGAGCTTTGGACGGGATTTTAGCAGTATAAAATCTCGAGGCACGTGGGTTTTTCAAGTGACGGAGGCAAGATTATGAGCGTTTAATTTCGCAAAAATAGAGCGATGTCGTGGCGTTCAGAAGTTTTATTTTCAGCGTCGCGACGTTGGGGGTATGTCAGCGGCGTTGTAGAGAGGCTTGATTTTCAAGCATTAGCGTTGGATCAGCGTCACGGTGACGTTCACCGAGAGGTATTATTTCAGCGTCTAGCGGTAGAAACCAAGCGTCTGGCGTTCGCGAGAGAATATTTTCAGCGTCAGCGGCGTTAGAAACCAACGTGCCGTTCAGAGAAGTATATTTTCCTTTGTTCGGCGTTGAGTCAGCAATGTGATATTAGGACCGACAACCGAGGAAATTTTGCATAATTTTGCAGTGCTGTAGAAAACTCCGCATTATTTCTGCTCCTCCTAAAGCTTGCATAAGATTCCTTCATCTCTCTTTCGCCCGCGACAACCTCGGAACCTCGAGCTACGACACAAATACATCAAAATTAAAACAAGAAAAATCAAAACCTATTGAAGCTTAAAACAGAAAAAGCGTGTGAAATAATTTAAAGGCTTAGGTTGCCTCCCAAGTAGCGGCTTGTTTACTATCGTTAGCCGGAGACTAAAGCCTATGTCTCCTGGCGGTGCCCAGCCACGAATGACTTACGTCACATGAAAGTGCGTGATCCTGGCATTGCTTGTCTTGGCTTCAAACGCTGGTGGACTTATGCTTCGAATTGACCGCCAGATAAATCTTCCACTTTCATTTGCCCATTCACGTTGAATCGACCTCTCTTGGTGCCTTATTTCGACAGTATGGAAAACTTGGAGTGACCCTGTTGGCTAGACAATGCTGGACACGAGTTTTCCTAGGAACAATTTCAACCTTGAATTGAAAAGCAATACTTATTGTCCTAGTTTCAGCTCATTATGACTTAGGTGCTTGTCATGCCATGCCTTGGTCTTCTCCTTAAAGATCCTTGAACTGTCATATGCATTCTGCCTGAGTTCATCCAATTCATTCAATTGAAGCATCCTCTTTTTCTCATCCATTTCGAGATTCATGTTTAGCATTTTAGTTACCCGGTATGCTTTGTGCTCCAGTTCTCTGAATTAGGTAGCATGCCTTCTGGTTGGCAGTCGATCTGGGGGACATTCTAAGAAGTCTTGAAAACATTCGATAAGCCATAAACTATCTATCCATTTTGTTAGCCGGTCTGCCTCGTCACATTGACTGTGCTCTAAGATTTTCTTGATCTCCTGATGACACCTCGACTTGCCCATTGCTTTGGGGGGTGGTATGCAAGTGACACCAGATGCTTCACCACTGTGTTGGCGGGGCGATACAATAGAGCTTATTTAAAGGAAAGTAAGACCTTCAGTTGATTACAACTTTGAGTCG
The DNA here is from genome assembly GCA_016808115.1 of Tetrastigma voinierianum. Classification (NCBI taxonomy): domain Eukaryota; kingdom Viridiplantae; phylum Streptophyta; class Magnoliopsida; order Vitales; family Vitaceae; genus Tetrastigma; species Tetrastigma voinierianum. Next base: position 54,487 of record JAEQBH010007377.1, on the reverse strand, counting down.
AACCTTGAAAGATGTTATACGAGATGAAGCAGTACCACTTTGGCATCACAAGTAATGGTCGGAATGGATTCCACCCACTTGGACACGTAATCCACTGCCAAAAGTATGTACTTGTGCCCATAGGACGATGGAAACGAACCCATAAAGTCAATACCCAAACATCAAAAAGTTCTAGCTCTAGAATATTCGTCAATTGCATTTCATTCTTAGTCAGAGTTAAGTTCACTGGCTTGATCACGGGACTTTGCAAACAAGTGTGCATCTTTGAATACTCGATGGCAGCCAACTTGGATTAGTACCTTGGCCGATGTTCTCTGTCCATTGAAATGGCCCCCACACACTAAAAGAGTGGCGGTCTGTCGAGTAACTCTCACTCAAGCCTTCCTTTCAGCACACACCTTTGAATAATCTGATTGGCACACTGCTTAAAGAGGATTGGGTCTTCCCATAAATAGCGCTTCACTTTTGCAACGAATCTCTTCTTTTGTTGAAATGTGAGGTCAGGTGGGAATAATACCGACAAAAAGATAATTGGCTATGTTGGCAAACCATGGGGATGTTTCGACATGTATTAAGCTAGTATCTGCTCATGCACAGGAGCGTGTCATCAATGCAGAAAATGATGTTTAGACTATTTTTAGGATTTCAGTCTTGATAGATGGTCGGCTACCCTTTGAAACTAGCATCTCAAATCTCCCACATCAAATTCTTGCAATAGGAGCACCACCTAATAAGTCTAGGTTTCGCATCTTTCTTGAGTCATCAAGTATTTGATTGCGAATGATACGTGAACATAATAGCTTTGTTTCCTCTGAGACTCAGGTTTGAATTTGTCAAGGCGAACATAACGACTAACAATTCTTTCTACATTTGTGGTATAATTGGGTTGCGCATCATTCAACGTTCGATTGGCATAATGATGGCATAGAATACTTTTTCTTCCTTGCTAAATATTTGCTTGCAAAATCACTTGCATTGCACATAAAGTTCAAGGGAAGATTCCAAATCTAGGTGACTCTTATAGGGGGTGGGGTGACTTCTTTTGGTATTCAAAGCAATCAGCCATGGCTCATTGAACTCAAAGCAGACACCTTACATAAGAAGATTAGACAAGGTTTTGAAAATTTGGAGAAATCTTGGATGAGCGGAAATCTATATCAAGCACCGCGTGGTCGAAACTACGTGACTTGATGGTACCAAACTCATCTATGTTTTGAGTTCATTTCACATGTTATTTTGTGCATTTTTATATCCATATTCATGTAAAACTCATAAAATTTCCTCTAAACTTGGTTTGTAGGATTATTGATGAAAAGCAAGTGATTTGGCAAGAAATGAGCAATATATTTCCAAAGAAGAGTCAACGAGGCCTCGCGGCGCGCTACTGGGAATATTAATTTTCTGTACCATCTGGAACATCAAATGGTTCAAATTCCCCTCATGGCTGCATTCTACATTCAAGGCTTTCAAGCAGTACTCCTGCGCCCAAATCAGAGTTAAAGCGAAGAAGTTATGGCCGGAAACAAGTTAGAAAAAAACGTTAACATCCGGAAAATTTGTCTAACGACCAGTATCTCGCGACCGGAGAGTATGTCGTGACCGATGTCGCTGACGAGGAGAGTATGTATCGTGACCGATGTCGACAGCGGAAATGTGTCGCCTTGAGCACGACCGCCGCGGAAATGCTGAAACTTGAAAAGTAGAAAGTGAGTTTTTGGCCTAATTTCAAGCCCATTTCACCTAGGACCATATTTATACTCGTTTTTAGGTAAAGGCGGCGGGAAGGTGGAGAGCATCTCTCTTAGGGTTTCTCTCTCTAGGCGCCCATTTTCCAGTTTTACGTAGATTTTGATTTGTTTTAGATCTTAGAGTAATTTTTATGATTTTATTTCTATTGGAATTTTTCGGTCTTGTACATCGGTCGATTTCACTAAGGTTTAGACAAAGATTGAAGCTAAAAATGCGGATTTTCTCTCTCTCATGGGTTTTCTCTCTAAAGCGCATTTCTTGGCTTTTCTTCTTGGATTTTTATTTTTAATAGATCTTAGAGTAGTTTTAGGACAGTTTTATTTTTTATTAGAGAGAATTTCGGTCTTTGTACTGAATCTATTCAATTTATTCTCTTGTTGGCGATTTAGCTCAGATCTAGGTTTTCTTAACTCTCTTGATTTCTTTCTTCATTTTCTTACTTTTGTTTGATTAGTGATGATTGGGATCCGATGTGGAACATTAAACACCCTCTAGGGTTGGGGTTTAATTGTTGAACATTGAGTGCGGTTTCGGTTATTTTGTAGGTTAGAATCTTTTGAATTTATATAATTAGTCTTGTTCATATAATGAATTGTTGAATATTAGTAATATACCAGGCTGTATCTTTGCCAGTTTCCGGAAGACCCCTCCCAGGTGACACGGAGATGGAGGTCCCGAGAGTAAGAGCGGTAACCCAGAATGTTAGGTAATATCTTGGAACTATTGAACTCACGAAAAAATTACTTGATAGATCACTAATTTACTCATGGTGTGAGTTAATTAGATGATGTAATTTAGTTGATCATAGGTTTCTCCTTGAGTACGATGAAAGGATCTTGATCAGGTGTTAGCAAAGATCTAATCAAGGAGATAGAAAATTTATTAGATTTGAGGCGAGATACCAATTACATTGGAGAAGGCTTGCATTATCACGTCTGTAGGCGAAAGATTCTTAGTCTGAAATGGTTGTGAAGTATTGAAAAGAAAAACAATCAAATCTTAAAAGAGTGCAATTTTACAAGTAGCTATTTAGACCCATTTGTCACGAAAGGAATATGGATCTCTAACTAGTGAAATGTATGGTGTATGGAGAATCAGGCTATACTACATTGCTCTTGGACTAAATCAGCATTCAACTTACAATTGTTGCGCTTTCAAGAAATCTATTTGTTTAACAAATAATTATCCCCGTCCACCAGTGACTACTCTTCATACCTTTTAGAATTAAGTAGTTGTTTATTTGGTAGATTTTTAGGATTAGTTTTAAATCGGTTTTGTTTCCAACATTAAATTGATTTTATTCGACATTCTACTTGGTCACCTAAATAGTGAAGAGCCCTTATGTCGGGGTGATCAGATTCCAATTAGAGAACCTCGATCCTCGTGGGTCGATATGGGATAACAGAGTCCACTTTATAACTGTATGGCCAGGTGCACTTGCGGAAAGGGGTTAGTGTTGGTAATACTTTTCATTTAGTTTTGAGTATACTTACTTTTGTTTCATCGGTTTTTGAGTATTCTGAATTAGCTCCGCCAGCCATATTTACCGCATATACATCATTTGGTCTCCTTTACAAGTTTTTGGCACCGTTGCCGGGGATTAGACAATAGTCCTTTGGTAATAGTGTCATAAATTTGTATACGTCTTTTGGTCATTCAAATAGTTTTTGTAAAAAAAAAGATCAAGTGTAAAAGAAGCAAAAATACAATAAAAAGTCAAGGAGGAGTGAGTCTAGCCTCGTAGCCTTCCTTCCCTAGAGCAAGTAAATCCTAAGGGGTGTCTGACACCTAATTGCCACACAGGTCAGTTAGTCACAGGAGCTATTGATTAAAGCCATTGGACAGTGAGAGAAAGCAAGGGGTTTTGACATTGCACCGCTCCTAATAACCTTGTCTTAAAGAAAAAGGCTTCTTGGTGTTTGTTGAAGAATGCAGAATTTGTGCAGAGCGAAAAGTGATGTAGGAGTATAGAGGATGCACTATGATTTGAGGTGTTGAGGTGTCACTATCTTGATGGTAAGAAAGCCGAGGATGGAGTAGGGCTGTTAATGCGAAAAATATGTATGTTTGGGTAAGTTTTAGCCTAAAATGACACTACTCATACCCCTTACCCAAACCTTACATTACAAACATAAAGACCCTAATTGATCTTGAGAGTTGTGTGTGCCTACATTGAGTGAGTGATAAGAACAACAAGCTTTATGGAACCTAAATAAATTATCTTAGGAGATCAGCGTACTTATCTCAATTCTCATAAACTCATCTAGCTTGCAATTGCTTTGGATGGGAAGACCACACACACAGAGCGAGTGAGGCCATGATCTAAGTTTGTCTATTGTAAGTTAATTCACTATTAAAATGAATAAATTATCTTGATCCCTTATTCTCTATATTCTGTAAGGGTAATTCTTGGAACACATATCACATACCTTACCAAAGCTTGATTACCGATTTTAGTTAAATAAAAGGGTGAAATGAACTCTTCTCTTCCATTGCTTGGGGACAAGCAGCTTCTTTCTTTCTTTGCTTGAGGAAGCAAGCAAAACTTCAAGTTTAGAGGGTGTTTGATGAGTGCAAAACTCATCAATGTTTTAGTTCATTTCACATGTTATTTTGTGCATTTTATATCCATATTCATATCAAAACTCATAAAATTTCCTCTATTTGGTTTTTTAGGATTATTGATGAAAAGCAAGTGATTTGGCAAGAAATGAGCAATATATTTCCAAAAGAAGAGTCAACCAAGAGCCTCACAGCGCGCTATTGGGAAGAATAATTTTTCTGTACCATCTGGAACATCAAATGGTTCAAATTCCCTCATGGCTGCATTCTACATTCAAAGAGCTTTCCAACGAGTACTCACATGCCCAAATCCGAGTTAAAACGAAGAAGTTATGGCCCAGACAAGTTAGAGAAGAAAAACCAGTTGTTGTCCAGAAAATTTGTCGCGACAGGAGAGTATGTCGCGACCAGGAGAGTATGTCGTGACCGATGTCGCGACAGGAGAGTATGTCGTGACCGATGTCGTGACAGGAAATGGTGTCGCGACAGAAAACCTGTGTCGCGACCAGAAATGCTGCAGAAACTTGAAAAAGGCCGAAAATTGAGTTTTGACCTAATTTCCAAGCCCATTTCCTCTAGGACCATATTTATACTCGTTTTTTTGGTAAAGGCGGCGGGAAGATTGGAGTGCCTCTCTCTTGGGGTTTCTCTCTCTATAAACTGCCCATTTTCCAATTTTACGTAGATTTTGGTTGTTTTAGATCTTAGAGTAATTTTTATGATTTTATTTCTATTGAAGATTTTTCGGTCTTGTACATCGAGAGATTGATTTCACTGAGTTTAGACAAGATTGAAGCTAAAAATGCGGATTTTCTCTCTCTCGGGTTTTCTCTCTAAAAGCCCCTGCCCATTTTCTTAGTTTTCTTTGCAGTTTTTATTTTTAATAGATCTTAGAGTAGTTTTAGAAGATTTTTATTTGTGGAAGAGATTTTGGTGTTGTACTCAGATATTCAATTTATTTACTGTTGAGGCGAAGATTTAAGCTCAAATCTAGGTTTTTCTCTTCTTTCTCTTGATTTCTTTCTTCATTTTCTTACTTTTTGTTTGATTAGTGATGATTGGAATCCAGTAATGGAACATTAAACACCCTCTAGGGTTAGGGTTTAATTGTTGAACATTCAGATTTGCAGTTTTGATTATTTTGTAGGTTTGAATACTAAATTTATATAGTGAGTACTGTTCATATAATAGATTGTTCGGAATATTAGTAGCTTATACCCGAAAGAGCTGTATCTTTGCTCGATTTCGGAGGCCCTCTAAAAACCTTTGAGATGGAGATTCTACGAGTAAGAAGCGATAACTTAGGGGTATGTTAGACTAATATCTTGGAACTAATGAACTGAAAAATTACTTCGATAGATCCTTCAATTTACTCATGGTGTGAGGATTAATTAGATAGATGTATCAATTTAGTTGATCATAGGTTTCTCCTTGAGTGATGAAGGATCTTGATCAGTGTTAGCAAAAGATCTAATCAAGGAGATAGAAAATTTTATTAGATTTGAAGGACCCGAGGAATGCAATTACATTGGAGAGAGCTTGCATTATCCTGTCTGTATAAGAGCAAAATTCTTGATCCTAAGAAATAGTTTGTGAAGTATTGAAAAAGGAAAACAATCAAATCTTAAAAGAGAAATTGCCAAATTTTACAAGTAATTTATTTAGGCGTTTGTCCTGAAAAGGAATAACGGATCTCTAACCAGTGAAATGTATGGTGTGTGGAGAAATCCAGGCTATACTACATTGCTCTTGGACAAATCTAGCATTCAACTTACAATTGTTGCGCTTTCAAGGAAATGCAAACTGTTTTGTAAATAATTATCCCCATCCCTAGTGACTCTCTTCATACCTTTTAGAATTAAGTAGTTGTTTATTTGGTAGATTTTTAGGATTAGTTTTAAATCAGTTTTTGTTTCAATTAAATTGATTTTATTCGACATTCTACTTGGTAAGCCTAAATAATTAGAGAAGAGCCCTTGTAATCGGGGTGGTCAAATTCAATTAGAGAGAACCTCAATCCTGCGTGAGTCGCTATGGGACTCTTAGAGTCCACTTTATTACTGTATGACAGTGCACTTGCGGAAAGGGGTTGAGTGTTAGTAATACTTTTCATTTCAATTTTTGAGTATACTTACTTTTGTTTTCAATCGAGTTTTGAGTATTTACCACATTCACTCCCTTGACCATATTTTCACATATACAGTCATTTGGTCTCCTTACAAGTTTTTGGCGCCGTTCTTAGTTAGACAATAGTCCTTTGGTAATAGTGTCATAAATTTATCACGTCTTTTGGTCATTCAACAAGTTTTGTTTTAATTTGTATAGTTTTGTTATTATCTGACAGAAATCTCTTCAATGAAACAAAATGCGCTCTAAGCTTTGCTCTCAAATCTAAAGCAATAAAATCTCAGAAAAAGCTGGAAAATGGGCGGTCTAGAGAGAGAAGCCAGTGAGAGGCTCGATCTTCCCGCTTGCCTCTTTACCTAAAAGCAGGTATAAATATGGTCACAGGGTGAAATGGACTTGAAATTAGGTGAAAACTCAATTTTGGCCTTTTTGGTTCACGCATTGCGAATTGTGACACCATTTCTGTCGCGACATCGGTCACGACAATACTCTCTGTCGGCGACATCGGTCGACGCCTCTCTAGTCGTGACATACTCTCTGTCGCGACAAATTTTACAGGCGACAAGCGGTTTCTGGCTTCTCAGCACGCCGGAGCCTGCTTCTTCGTTTAACTCGGATTTGGCGTGTAGTACTTTCGTTGGAAAGCTCTTTGAATGTAGAATGCATCCGCGGGGACTTTGTGACCATTGATTTTCCAGATGGTACATAAAATTAATCTTCACAATGGCGCTGCAGGACTCTCGGTTGACTCTTCTTTTGAAATATATTGCTCATTTCTTGCCAAATCACTTGCTTTCATCAATAATCCTACAAAACCAGATTTAGAGAAATTTTATGAGTTTACATGAATATGGATATAAAATGCACAAAATAACATGTGAAATGAACTCAAAACAGATGAGTTTGCACTCATCAAAACACCCGAAGCAGTTTTGCTTGTCCTCAAAAGCAAAGAAAAGAAAGAAGTTGCTTGTCCCAGTAATGGAAGAAGAGTTCATTTCACCCTTTTATTTAACCAAAAGCCCAGGTAATCAAGCTTTGCAAGGGGTATGTGATATGTGTCTCAAGAATTACCCTTAAAGGAATATAGAGAATATGATCGAATAATTTATTCATTTTAATAGTGAATTAATCTCATAATAATGAGCAAATTTAGATCATGGTTCTCAGCACTCTGTGTGTGTGGTCTTCCCCTATCAAACAATTGCAAGCTAGATGAGTTTATGAGTGAGATAAGTCTGTGGATCTCTAAGATAATTTATTTAGGTTCCATAGGCTTGTTGTTCTTGTCTCTCCACTAATGTAGCACGCACAACTCGAGATCAATTAGGTCTTTATAAACGTAATGTAAGGCTTAGGAGTAAGGGGTAGTTGAGTAGTCATTTTTAGGCTAAAACACCCCGAGTATACATATTTTCTGCATTAACAGCTCTACTCCGTCTGGTTTTTACAAGCTCGACATAGTGACATCTCAAACACCCCGAATCTGTTTAGGTGCATCCTTCTATACTCCTCATATCACTTTTACGCACAAATTCTGCATTCTTTCAGCAAACACCAAGCCTTTTCTTTAAGACAAGGTTATTAGAGTGGTGCTGTCAGAAAACCCCCTTAAGCTTTCTACCAACCTTAGCGAGCTTTAAATCGTAGCTCTAGACCCGATTGACCTTAGGGTGGTGGATTACCCCTTAAGTTTACTTGCTCTAGGGAAGGAAGGCTACGAGGCTAGACTAAACTCCTCTGGCTTTTTATTGTATTTTGCTTCCTTTTACACTTGATTTTTCTTTTTTTTTTTTTTTTTGACCTCTTTTGATTTTCCAACAACTCATTTCAACATATTTGGAGTTATTTTCCTATGGAAAAAATTAACTCCCCAAACTGCTCCTCACCACATTTCTCAATTATGTTCAAATCACTCATGTTATGATTGAGTTTGGTTCTTTGATGAGGGATAGTGATGTATAGGAAGGTTATTGGCTTCAAACTTGGTTTTTTTTTATAAACAGAATTTTGGCTCTTTAGACTCGACATCTTGGTACTAGAGGAATATCATATGCATATTAATAGGGTTAACGAAAGGCACAATCTTTCCAAGGATAGCTATATCATTTCTCAATTGTTGTGTTGCCTGGATTTCACCTCAGCGATAATAGAACAAGTTCTAGAACCTGGGAATCAAAATTAGATGGATTCTCATAAACCTTCTCTAACCGAAACAAGCGCTTTTCAAGGGTACTTAGTGACCCACGTGGATGGATTTTGAGAAACCAATGACCCCTAAATAGTCTATTAAAGAGATAACTCATTATAAACATTAGAATCCTATTATCTCTAATATTGTCCATATGCACAAGGTTCATTTATAGATCATGTGACATCACAACAACTCGAGCAAACTCTCAATTAACTCGATAAACTCTAACTAAAACAAATATACCAAACTAAGATGTAAGTTAGGAAGCATCAAACAAAGTCATTATCCAAAAAAAAGCACCAGAAAATTTCATCCTCAAAGTTGTCATTTGCAACATGTGGGGTGTGACATGATAAACTAACAAAAAATAAACACCCCAAACTTTGGGAATGAACATTGTCCTAAATGTCTAGCAATGAGCAAAGGCAATAGTAAAGAGTAATAAAGAGAGTTGGGAAAAAAGTGAACTCCCCTTTGTAGTCTCTTGGCCTTTGAATAGAAACTTGATGATTTTCAGACATTGACATTGGTGTACTACCCCTTGATATCTCTTTTGCTTCTTTGGAGCCATGAAAGTGGCTTTGGCATTTCTCAAACACCTTGGTGTTGACTGTGCTCGAATGGTGAGTTTTGATTCTTCAAACCTCCTTCAATATTTGCAAATCCTCCCTGATAAACAATGATCACAAGGGCAAAACAAACAACCCGACCACAAAATGCTCTTCCATTTGTAACTCCTCTTTGATGCTTGGAATGATGGATGGAGAATTGGGGTTTCAACAAAATGGTTATTGGGTTTGTGATGGGTTTGAAGCTTGAAGATGATGAAGATGGATTAGGGAGTGTGATTTAGGATTTTGAGTGGATGGGAGATGAATTTGAAAGTGGTTGGAAGTTGCAAGGGTTGGAGAAAGAGTATAGCAAGATAGAGTATAAAGTAGGAAGAAAAATGGGTCTTAAAAGGGTTAAGCCTCTGTTTTTCGTATTTGTGGTGCTGGTCACGTCAACAGTCACCTTTCTGACACCCTGTTTTTATCCAGCTTGTTATACTCATATCTCCTTCATTTTAGCTCGAATTGGATGTGTAAGGACTCGTTGGAAAGCTCTTTCAATGTAGGAATGTGCTCATGGGCTAGAGTAGACCATTTGGAGCCTCAATCAATACAAGAAAAATCAGAATGTTCAATTCTGTCAGTGTGATGATTTCTTGACTCATGGGTTCTCCTTGCTTTGTCTCTTGCCCATATCACTTGTTATTCTTCAAAGTCCTTCATGCTTATATATTCTCAAAATTCCTCAGTAAAAACCCTTAATGCTTTCATTCGGCAAGCTCATCTCTTGTCTTCAATTCTCCTCAAAGCATGATCATAGACTTAACTTCAACTTTATAGCTATTTCAATTTTGTTCTTTCATCTCAAAAACCTGAAATTTGATGAACATCTCCCTCATTTTTTTTACCGCTAAGCACTATAATTACATCAACCACTTTCCAACTTCTTGCCTTAAGCTCTTGCAAACTAGTCATGACAACATGTTGAACTAAACTTATCTTATTCTGAAAACACTAACAACAAAGTTACAAAACCTCTTTGGAATTTTCATCCCAACGATAAAAAAGAAAAACGCATTAAATAAAATAACTAAAAAAATAGAAAAAGAAAGAATGGATAGAATCCTTATTACTTGGCTTAGGTTGCCTCCCGAGCTGCTCAGTTTTTAGAGTCATTAGACTCATTGGAAAAGTACTAGTGCTTCCATTTGACCAATCATTCATCTTGGAAAGCACTTCCTCTTCATAACCATTCGACTCGATGATGTTTCTTCGGACTTTGAAGAGGAAGAAACTCAAATCCTTTAATTATGGCTGGTGGGTTCAGCCACAATTTCTTCAAAACAGTCCCTCTATGTGATGTGGGTATAAACACATTTTATGCTTAAGGGTGATGAGCTGTGCCTTTTGAGTTGAAGCAAAGAACAGAATTTTGCACTTTGTGGCTCTTACTCTTGCTCCCTCGAAGGTAATGGTTGGTGAAGAATGAACTTTGCTTTCTCTCACCCTGACAAGGTGAGCTCCCATTGATGTCAATCCATGTAGCTTGAGGAAGAAGTGGTCTTCTTAGTATATGAGAATTTTGTAGATCCTGACTAATGCTGAGTGCACAAAATCCATGGGAAGGTAAATGTGTCAATCTTCACAAAATGTTTTCAATAGTATTACTTGACTTACTTCAATTCCAGTTTATCAATAATGGCTCTTATCCTTCTCTAAGTTGTTTAGGAGTGCACCTTGTTCTCAATTTCCTAGCTTATTTTCACGCCTTCCTGAGATTTAGGGATAGGAAATTTACGCACCTTGCTGAAAGGGTATAAATGCATTCATTGGATTTGGCAAGTTATTTGCCGGAGAGGTCCTAGAGAATTTTCCTTGAATGCTTGGACCGAGTGTCTCACATTCCCAGGCTTCTACATTTTCAATCTGCTTGATGACTTGGAAAGCATCTAAATCTGGAAATTTCTGCTCATGAAGATTAATCAACTTCTTGTTCCCTTCCATGTAGATAAAAATCTTCTCCTTAACAGGAGACAACTCTTCTTCCTCTTGAAATGTGGGATTTGAACTCCCTTGATAAGGCAATACTCCTTGTTCCATGAGTGAGTCATTGTGAATTCTTTGGTCCAATTTATGAAGAAGTAAGTTCAGCTTGAGCTATATGGAGGCAAATCTATCTTCTATTAGAATGTTCCTCCATAAGTACCAACAAATAAGAAGAAAAACAAAAGAAAATAAAATTACAAAATACTAATAAAAAAAAATTAACTAGAAACAAATCCTGACGAAAAGATAAAAATAAAAATAAAAATTGCCTAAATTAAGCAAAGTACCGGTTCTTGAGAAGCATCGACTTCCGTGAGAGAAAGTGAACCACGCCAATCCCGATAACGGCGTAAACTTGTTGAATGACCAAAAGACGTACACCAAATTTATGACACTATTACCAAAGATATTAATACAATCCCAAACATGGCGTAAAAACTGTAAAGGAGACCAAATGATGTATGTGAAAATATGGTCAAGGAATTGAATGTGGTAAATACTCAAAACTGATTTGAAACAAAAGTAGAGTATGCTAGCGAATGAAAATGTGCCAGCACTCCAGCCTTTCGCAAGTGCACGGGTCATACAAGTTATAGGGTGGACTAAGAGTGGGATATCGTACCCGCGAGGATTGGGAGGTTCTCCTCGGTGGAATTTGATCCACCGAATTACAAGGGCTCTTCACTATTTAGGCGACCAGTAGAATGTCGAGATAAAATCAATTTAATTGAAACAAAACTGATTAAAATAATCTAAAATCTGCAAATAAACAACTACTTAATTACAAGGTATGAAGAAGAGAGTCACTAGGGATGGGGATAATTATTTACAAAGCAGTTTGCATTTCCTTGAAAGCGCAACGATTGTAAGTTGAATGCTAGATTTGTCGAAACAATGTAGTATGGCACGGATTTCTCCATACACCATACATTTCTACTAGTTGAGATCCATAATTCCTTACCGGAACAAATGGGTCTAAATAGCTACTTGTAAATTGGCACTCTTTAAGATTTGATTGTTTTCTTTTTAAATCTTACTTGTGAATTTCTTAGGGTGAAGAATTCTTGCCCCATGGCGAGATAATGCAAGCCTTCTCCAATGTAATTGGTATCGTCCTTCAAATCTAATAAGGTACCTATCTCATGATTAGATCTTTGCTAACACGGGATCGAGATCCTTTCATCGGACTAAGGAGAAGCATGATCAGCTAAATTGGTATCATCTAATTAAATCCTCACACCATGAGTAAATTGGTGATCTATCGAGAAGTATTTTTCAGATTTCATTGGATTTCAGATATTAATTCTAACATACCCCTAGTTAAGCTCTTTACTCTCGGGAATCTCCATCTCTAGTGTCATAGAGGCCTCTGAATCGAGCAAAATCTGACTCTTTTTGGGTATAAGCTTCTAATATTCAAAAAAATTCATTATATGAAACGATGCAGTATATAAATTCGAGTATTCAAACTCTGAAATAAATGCATTTATGATCTGAATGTTAAACAATTAAACTGACCACAGGGTGTTCCAATGTTCCATTCATAGATTCAATCATCACTAATCCAAACAAAAAAGTAAGAAAATGAAGAAAGAAATCAAGAAGAAAGAGAAAAACCCATGAGCTTAAATCTTCGCCTCGACAATAAATAAATTGAATATACGAGTGCAGCCCAGAAATCTCTTATTAAAAATAAAAATGCTCTAAAACTACTCTAAGATCTATTAAAAATAAAAATCTGCTGACCAAAACTAAGAGAAAATGGCGGAGTTTAGAGAAAAACCCATGAGAGAGAGAAAATCGGATTTTAGCTTCAATCTTTGTCCTAAACCTTAGTGAAATACGGTCCTGTGTACGACAGAAAATCTTCAATAGAAATAAAATCTGCTAAAAGTGCTCTAAGATCTAAAACAAATCAAAATCTGAGAAAAAACTTGTAAAATGGGCACAGTCTAGAGAGAAACCCCCGAGAGAGGCACTCGATCTTCCTTCTTCTCTTTACCTAAAAGCAGTATAAATATGGTCTCAGGGTGAAATGGGCTTGAAATTAGGTGGCTTCGATTTTGGCCTTTTTCAGGATTACGCGGCGATACGGTTGCGCGACATAGGTTTTACGTCGCGACACCATTTCCCCTGTCGCGACTATGGTCACAGCATACTCTCTGATGCGACATGGTCACGACATACTCTCTGATGCATGACATACTCTCTGTCGCGACAAATTTTCTGGAATGGCTGGCCCGGTTTTTCTTCTCTACAACATGAGGCAGTATAACTATACGTTTTAACTTTCAGTTTGGGCGTGTGAGTACTCGTTGGAAAGCTCTTTGAATGTAGAATGCAGCAGTGAGAAATTGAAGCATTTGATGTTTAGATGGTACATAAAAATTAATCTTCCCAATAGCCTTATTGTGAGACTCTCGGTTGACTCTTCTTTTGGAAATATATTGCCATTTCTTGCCAAATCTTTGCTTTTCATCAATAATCCTACAAAACCAAGTTTAGAGGAAATTTGTAGTTTTACATGAATATGGATATAAAATGCACAAAATAACATGTGAAATGAACTCAAAACATAGATGAGTTTTGCACTCATCAAACACCCCGAGCTTGAGAGTTTTGCTTGTCCTCAAGCAAAAGAAAGAAAGTTGCTTGTCCCAAGCAATGGAGAAAGAGTTCATTTCACCATGTATTTAACCAAGGCGGAGTAAATCAAGCTTTGCAAGGGGTATGTGATATGTGTCTCAAAGAATTACCCTTACAAAGGAATATAGAGAATATGATCAAGATAATTTATTCATTTTAATAGTGAATTAATCTCATAATAGACAAATTTAGATCATGGTTCTCCTTTGCTACGTATTGTGTGTGTGGTCTTCCTATCCAAAACGATTGCAAGCTAGATGAGTTTATGAGAATTGAGATAAGTGCAGGATCTCTAAAGATAATTTATTAGGTTCCATAGGCTTGTTGTTCTTATCACTCTCCACTAATGCAGGCACACTACAACTCAAGATCAGTGGGTCTTTATAAGCTTGTAATGTAAGGCTTGGGTAGGGGTAGTTGAGTGATATTTAATTTAAAACACCCCGAACATACATATTTACCCTGTGTGGCTCTACTCCATCACAGTTTTACCATCAGCATAGTGACACTCTCAAACACCCCAAATTTGTTTAGGTGCATCCTTCTATACTCCTCATATCACTTTTCTGCACAAGTGCATTCTTTCAACAAACACCAAGCCTTTTCTTTAAGACAAGGTTATTAGAGTGGTGCAAATTCAAAACCCCCTTAAGCTTTCTACCAACCCTTAGCGAGCTTTAAATCAATAGCTCCTAGACCAATTGACCTTAGGGTACTAGGTGTTGAGACACCCCTTAGGATTTACTTGCTCTAGGGAAGGAAGGCTACGAGGCTAGACTCACTCCTCCTTGACTTTTTATTGTATTTTTGCTTCTTTTACACTTGATCTTTTTTTTTACAAAAACTATTTGAATGACCAAAAGACGTATACAAATTTATGACACTATTACTAAAGGACTATTGTCTAATCCCAGCTTAAGCGCAAAAAACTTGTAAGGAGACCAAATGATGTTGTATATGTGAAAATATGGTCAAAGAGGGAATTAGATAATAGTAAATACTCAAAAAGCGATTTGGAAACAAAGTAAATGTCTTTCAGCGAAATGAAAAGTATTACCAACACTCAGCCTTTGTAGTGGGTCATACAAGTAATAAAGTGGACTCTAAGAGTCCGGATATCGTACCCACGGGGATTGGATATTCTCTCTAATTGAAATTTGATCACCGGAGTGCAGGGCTCTTCGCTATTTAGGCGACAGTAGAATGTCAGATAAGTCGATTTGAACAAAACTGATTTAAAAACTAATCCTAAAAATCTACCAAATAAACGCTACTTAATTCTAAAGGTATGAGAAGAGAGTCACTAGGGATGGGGATAATTATTTACAAAGCAGATTTGCATTTTCATGAAAGCGCAACAATTGTAAAGTTGAATGCTAGATTTGTCGAAACAATGTAGTATAGCACGGATTTCTCCATACACCATACATTTGCTTGGTTAGAGATCATAACCTACTTTTAGGACAAATGGGTCTAAATAGCTACTTAGCAAATTTGGCACTCTTTGGAATTTGATTGTTTTCCTTTTCAATACTTCCTGACCATTTTCTTAGGGTGAAGAATTGTGCCCCATGGAACGGGGATAATGCAAGCCTTCTCGATATGAGTGGTATCTAGTCCTTCAAATCTAATAAAATTTTATATCTCCTTGTTAGATCTTTGCTAACACGGGATCAAGATCCTTTCATCAGACTAAGGAGAAGCCTCTGATCAACTAAATTGATACATCATCTAATTGAAATCCTCACACCATGAGTAAATTAGTGATCTACTCCCGAGTAATTTTCGCGGAGTTCGTGGTTCAAGATATTAGTCTAACATACCCTAAGTTCTGCAAACTCTTTGCTCTGGAATCTCCATCTAGAGTGTCACTCGGAGGGCCTCCTGAAATCAAAGCAAAGTCTGACTCTTTCTTGGATATAAGCTACTAATATTGACGATTCATTATATGAACAGTACCAAAATTATATAAATTCGAGTATTCAAACCTACAAAAATAAGCGAAAAACTTCAAATGCGAATGTTCAACAATTAAACCCCAACCCTAGGGTGTTTAATGTTCCATTCTTGCAGATTCTAATCTCATCACCTAATCAAACAAAAAGTAAGAAAATGAAGAAAGAATCCCAAGAGAAAGAAGAAAAACCCATATTTGAGCTTAAATCTTCGCCTCGACAGTGTCAATTGAATATGCGAGTACGGCAAATATCTTCAATAAAAATAAAAATATGCTCTAAAACTACTCTAAGATCCTAACCAAAAATAAAAATGCACGGCAAAAACTAAGAAATGACGGTTTAGAGAGGAAAACCCATGAGAGAGAGAAAATCAGTTTGTAGCTTCAATCTTTGTCTAAACCTTAGTAGAAATCTGAATCTCTGATATAAACTAGAAAAATCTTCAATAAAAACTTCAAAATGCTAAAAAAATTACTTTAAGATCTAAAGCAATCAAAATCTACGAAAAGGCCCGGAAAAATGGGCAGTCTAGAGAAACCCCAGGCTCTCGATCTTCGCGCCTGCCTCTTTTACCTAAAAAACTAGTATAAATATGGTCCTAGGGTGAAATGGGCTTGAAATTAGGTCAAAAACTCAATTTTCGGCCTTTTCAAGTTTGCGACATTTACGGTCGCGACACGGGTTTTGCAATCGCGACACCGATCTGTCGCGACATCGGTCACGACATACTCTCTGTCGCGACATCGGTCCACGACATACTCTCTGATGCGACATACTCTCTGTCGCGACAAATTTTCTCGGCTTGACAAGCTGGTTTTAACCTACAAGCATTTGGAAACGTATGCCGTTTGCTTTCGGTTGGGCGTGTAGTACTGGGTTGAGCTCTTTGAATGTAGAATGCAGCCATGAGGAATTTGAACCATTTGATGTTGATATTAGAAAAATTAATCTTCCCAATAGCGCCTTTGTGAGACTCTCGGTTGACTCTTCTTTGGAAATGTCTGCTCATTTCTTGCGAATCACTTTCATCAATAATCCAACAAAACCAAGTTTTAGAGAAATTTATGAGTTTTACATGAATATGGATATAAAATGCACAAAATAACATGTAAAATGAACTCCAAAGTATGAATGAGTTTGCACTTATCGATGCTCTCTTTGCGATGGAGAGCGATTTCTCTATGATCTCGATCTTGTCTCGGTTAATCTAGATTCCTCTTAGGATAAGCAATGCCCGATACTATACCTTTCTCACATAAAGTGGCACTTTTTCCCAATTTAAAACTAAGAATTGGTTTACATACCACCTTTTGTTCATCATCGGATTATGGAGCAGCTATGAATGTAGACCAAATCAAGAAATCATCCATGAAGACTTCAATGGATTTTTCGACCATGTCAAAAATATTGCCATCATACAAGGTTCTGGGACGTTACACAAACAAATGGCATTCTCCGGAAAGCGAAAGTGCCATAAGGGCATGTGAAGGTGGTCTTCTCCTGGTCTTTCGGAGCAATGGTGATCTAATTGTATCCGTATCATCGACGAAGTACTCATTCCCTGCAAGTTGATCTAACATCTGATCAATAAATAGAAGTGGAAAATGTTTTTGGACACTCATCAGTTGGCCTTGCCTCACTTAGGTCGAGCTTCCTGAAGATGGATAGGGGCATCAAGTTAATGCTTGCCCCTAGGTCACATAGTGCCTTTATGAATGTAGTATTCCCACAATAGAATATGAGATATTTGAAGCTTCCTAGATCCTTAAGCTTTAGAGAGCTTTTACGAGAAGATATGTACACTCCTTGTAAAGTGCAATAGTCTTGGGTCACCTAGCTTCTTTTTGTTTTCCAAAATATTTATCATGAACTTTTCATAGCTTGGCATATGTTCCAAGGCATCGACAAAAGGGATGATGATATGAGGCTTTTTGAAGATGTCAAGAAACTTTTCAAATTTCTGGTTGAGCTTGTTCCCTTTCAACGTCTATGGGAATGGAATAGTTAGTGTAAACTCCCTTGGAAGTGGTATGGCCTCCTTGGCTTTTTGCTTTGGCTTGTGTGACTCTTTGGTAGAGTTCTCGGGCTTGTCTTCCTCTACTAACACCTCTTCTGATCAATCAAGAAGATATATTTTTCTACTCGCCGAATGCAAAAGGCAATCAATGTGCTTTACTAATATACCAAAGTCTTTATATCTAGAAGAGACTCGACCAATTCTCTCTAGGGTGCCAACCTCATACCTTATAGGATTATGGAAACGACCTATTCTGGAGATTCTCACCAAACAAAAAACATACGTTTGGTTTGAAGCATTTTTTCTCTCTAAAACTTCGTCGGTTAGTGCCTTAGATTCCCCTTTACCCCAAGGAAGAAGTCCACTCCTCCATAGGATCTGTCACAACATCCATGAACAAGAAGAATTCATGCACAAACATAAAGAAGTGAAATTTGATTGAAGGAGTATTTTTGAAGTATTTTCAACCTTAGAACAAACTAAAACACTTTAAAAGCAAGAAATATATGAGATAGTTTATTTGATCTTGTCTCCTATATCTATACACGTTTTGGACTTGGGGATCAAGTTACAATGTTTCCTAATTGGGTACAATAGCTTTGGAGGGCAAAAAATAGCAAGACAATCAAAATTAATCGCGCTCTGTACTTTCTATTTTCCATCTTGCACTCACTTGAAAATCTCGCACTCACTCTAGCTAGTGTGAGAAAATCTTGCACTCCGCAGGTGAGTGGGAGTTCTAGCTGATGACACTTCGAGCTTTTCTGCTGGAAGCTGAACTGATTCCGTCTCTTTCCTTCATGACTCCATGGCCTTTGATCATGAGTTGTTGCCTCATGGAAGCTCAGTCGTTACTCCAATCCAAAGTGTTGCTTTTTGGCTAAAACAATCTGCATTATGCACAAACTAAATTAGAAGCATTAAAGCTTGCCCTTGGGATCAACAATTTGCATAATTGGCTAATTGGGCATAATTACCACTCAAAAGGGTAGGAAGATGTAGAAATTAAGCTTGTAAAAATGCCACTTTGGAGCAGTTATCATAGCTCATGTGTCTCATCCTCATTCTTCTTCATTTATGAGCTCCTCTGGTTGATGCATTAGGCAAGGTCCAAGCAATACTAGTCAATCCTTGGCAAAGCTTTGAATCTCATCCGCCGAGAAATTCCATGATAAGACGGCACTTCATAACAACTCCTTGTATCTTTCCCAAGCCTCATGCATTCAGCTCACACCATCATATTCGCACTAGCTAATATAACTCCATCTATAAGGTTATGCGGTCTTGGGTACAGTGAGGCTTGGCTAGAGGAATTCATGAACTAGATCATTCCAAGTTGTGATCGAGTTCGACGGTTATTGGTTCAGCAAATCTTTTTCCTTATCCCTTAATGAGAATGGGAATAGGCAAAGTCTAGTAGCCTCATTGGGTAACCCCATTGTACTTCAGTGTATCAAACACCTCCAGTTGGATGTGTTTGTTGGATCCTAACTTGATAACTTGGAGTGAGGCCCCGAATATTCTACACCAGTTCCAGTGGTCTTCAACTGAAGTTGTTCTCTTGTATAGTCAGCTTTGGATTTCGATTGGATCTAGTGAGTGGCCTTGCATAGTCCATAGAGTAAGGAGTGGATTGTCAACAGGATGGTTGTTGATTTTCTACTCAACATTCTCTATTTCTTCTGGATTATTGGTGGCCATGGTGCCTTAGTCGATCTAAACTCTCAGACTTTGTTTGGCTCTCCAAATCAAATGCGAGTTCTGGATTGTGAGGGAATAGCTCTCGTGCTAGTCGTCTATGCATGCACGACTACGAAGAACCTGTTGAAGAGAACAAAACCAAAAATTAGAAATTAAAAAAAAAACAAAATCAATAACCAAGGAAAAAAATGAAAAACTAATTTATATCCAAATCAAAACAAAATTATTTTGAATTAATATCAATAGAATATGCGTAGTCACCAGCCTTAACGTAAGCTTGTTACTCACTTCTGCATGAAGTACTCTACTACAAATTATCTGAATCGTGCCAAGTAATAAAGTGGACTTAGCAAGTCCAGTTGTATCAAACCCATAGGAATTTACGATCTATTAATTGCAAATTTAATCTAACCCTAAGTTTGTTTGGATGGAAATTAAGAGTGATTTTGAATTAACCTAATTATTAAGATTATCAAATCACTCTGACCTAGTGATTTGATAATCTTAATAATTAGTGCTCAAAAAGTGCAATTTTGTGAATACCATATTGAATGAGTTTGAGTACTTTTTGAATATTAATCATGTCGTATATCTGATTGAAGTATTCATGTTACCTTAACACTTATGTAACAGGGGTGTTTTTAGTTGTTTGTAGACTTTTATACATTTGGACTTCAGCATAATGCAAATGATCGATCATGAGGTTGGAGGTTTAGTCTGCATTCATCAACAAGCCCAAAATCAATGGAAGCCAAGGAAAAGTGGAGGAAATGAGATCTGCAGTTAGAGACGGACGAGAGGCATCTGAGCAACAAAACGAGGAATTTTATAACACATTGCAATCAATTCATAACAGCGAATTTATAAGTATTCGCAAGCAGTTTAGCAAATCTATTGAAAATTGAAAAATTGGCTAGCCAACTACCTTGTTCATGGCGAAATTATAGGAATTCGGCTTCTCTTTGGAAATTTCGCTGGCAAGCGAAATTTAAGCTAACTAAAAATTTCAACCTTGTAGTGCTAAACACGCACCAATTAAGCTAGACTCTTTTGAATTTAAGCTAAACCTTGCCAAATTCACTAATTAAGCGAAATTCTCCCACATGTGAAATTTACGGGCCTTGTCATCCTCATGATGTCTGACCACCTTCCCGAAACTTGGTTTTGTACCCAATTGTCCTCTTAGCCTAGTTATTAGGGACTTTTTGGTAGTTTCATACTTTGGGAGGCTAAATACCCCTCATGTTTTGTAATAAAAGGGAGGTGGATAAGAGGAATACAAGTTTTGGTGATTTGTAAGAAGTTCTTTTCATTCTGCTTTTGTAAATAAGTCTTTTATTTTAGGTTTTGCTTTTATTTCTTTTCTCTCTTTTCTCTCTTCTTTCTTTCACTTTCGGTGCAAACACACCTCTTGAGGATAATGACTCAAGAGATGCTTGGCTAAGCCTCCTTCACTGAAGGAAGGAAGCTAGCAGCGATGGGGGTTTAGGCATGTTGTCCTCATGCCCAAAGCTACGGGTAGTGTATTTATGGCCCTTATCTTCAAAACTCAATTGCATAACATGGGATATTCTTTGTCTTGGCCAATACTCTCCATGCTTTAGATCCGATTGCTTGAGTGACGGTCTTGTGGCTCTTTAGATGGTCTCATACTTGCCTGCGAGGTAGCATTTACATGTTAGGGTTCTTCAAATTAGGGTTATAACATTGACAGCTTTTATTGTTTTTGTGATACTCTCCATGCTTTGGGATTCGATTGCTCGGGTGAGAGATACCTTGTGATTCTTCTAGATGGTCTTTACTAGCCTCTAAAAATGATAATGGAATGTTAGGGTTTTAAACAAAGGGGCCATAGCGCATCTGTGATGACTCACATAGGAGGATAAAACACGAGGACATGTTTGCCCCAGCTTGCCAAGTTAGTGACTAGAAATCTTCAATCATTTTCTTCATTTTAACTACAGTTTTACCATTTCGATTTTGCAATTTCAGTTTTAAACCATTTCTGATTTTAACACAAATCGAAAAAGTCCCGAATAAGCCTTACCTTCATGCCCCCAATGTAGACCATTTTAGGAAGAAAACCCATCCGTGTTAGACCCTAGACCACTATCTTTGGAAGTGGCTTGACTACGACGTGGAGGAACAGGTATATAAATATTGTTGATTCGGCTCAAACCTGCGTGGCACAGATCACTAGGTTAATCCCATGACTGGGTCGCTGATAAAGTCTAAGCAACAAATTCATCTTGAAAGGTCGATTAAACACAAATATTGTTGTCTCTCTCGGGCATTAACAACCCTCCGCAAGCAGTGATCGTATCTCTACCTCAATCCCAGAATTTATAGAGGTATTAAAGCAGTTAATCTCTATACACGTGTGTGGGAGTCATAGATATCTACGTCCTATGAT
Source organism: Tetrastigma voinierianum (assembly GCA_016808115.1). Lineage (NCBI taxonomy): Eukaryota > Viridiplantae > Streptophyta > Magnoliopsida > Vitales > Vitaceae > Tetrastigma > Tetrastigma voinierianum. The sequence continues at coordinate 32,523 of JAEQBH010007377.1, read as the reverse complement.
CATCTCAGCTTTCCATTCCTAATCCCATCCTTCCATCTCCTCTCAGTCTGATGTTAAATGTTAAATGATGCAAACAATGGCCAATTGCCCACAAGCGTTAAGCATAAAATGAAATACTCAATATATTGAGCTGAATTTGTGTTGAAAGATTAAATCAAAACCTAATACATTGTTCATAATCGGGCTACATCGTAGCCCTAGATAAAAGAAAACTAAACATGTCTAAATTAAAAATCCAACAAGGATAAAAAGAAAACATAAAAGAAGAAGTAGAAATTACGAGTTAGTGAACTCTAATGATGATCTTCAACCGTGTGATTTCCGCGTGGCTTCCTCCTTTCTCTCTCGAGGTTCCTCTCCTTTTTATAAAATTATTTGGGGCTCTGCAGTATCTCCCTTGCAAGAGTGCACCTTTGATCATCAAAGAACTCCAGCCCAATCTTCCATGGTTCTTTCCTTTTTATTGCCTTATTGTAATTTTGTTGTCACTTAAAGTGGTCTTGAAATTTTCTGATGGCTCAGTGTTTGTGAAGAGTAAATGAGGAGAACATTGACTACAACTTTGCAAAAGAATTTGTAGCGACTAAGGGTCCTTGTAAATCTCAGAGCTACTGCAGCGCACTATGAAATTTTGTGTTTATGATCCTTTGGGAAAGCCCGGAAACAAGGGAAAATGTGATGTACTACGAGATTTTTGGAATATATCAACTAATTATGAAAGTCTAAAATATACTCAAACTTCCAATTTGACTCTTGCTTATCTACAGAACATGTCCATGCGTCATCAACTCCTGAATACGGCTTGCCTTCAAAAAACCTTATAGTTGCACCCAATCACCTTCAAAATTACACGAACTCAAGGTAATCATTAGTTTCATGCTTAGGAACCAACAATTGGCTAAATTAGGGGTTTTATTGTGATAATCACTAAAAAAAAGCTGTTTCGAAAATAAGTATGCAAAAACAAACATTTAAACATTCATTAATGGAACTTGAATTGGCGAAGATGATAAATCAGCACATAACGGAGTAAAGTCATCATAAGGAAAGATAATACTTGCTTAGCCATCAAGAAATATGAGAAGAAGGACCCCAAACATCAGAATGAACAGAGCTAGAATGGTTTCATAGTTTTAAGAGATGAAGAAGAATATGTGATTTGATGAAATTTACCAAATTGACAAGCGTTACAAAACTGAGGAATAAACTTAGAAGAAACTGAAAAATGAAGTGTATTAAAAAATTGATGCAATACACTAGAATTTGGGTGGTCAAGTCTATTATGCCATAGAGAAATTACATGTTGAGACTTATTATAAGAAGAAAATTGTGTTGACAAAGAAGCAGACATGTGGTAGGCCTTAGGGATGAAGGACGAAATTGAATCGAATGCAGGCAGAGGCCTTGAAGAAGGAGAAGATCAATTTGGTAGAGGCCATCTTTGCAAAGTGCCCAGCAATGAGGATGTCTTTGAAGATTGTCCTTAACGTAACAGCAGGTGAGGAGTAAATTCAGCAAGAACATTGTTATTGAAGTCTTGTGCCAAAAACTCTCAATTCATGTGCTCATTGTGAAGACAATATGTGTGCAGCTAGAGGATAGATTGAATGATTGAGGCATAAATTCAATGGAGTAAGTGTTGAGGTGTGGTAGTAGACACAATGTGAGAAGGAAGAGCCATTACGGGGCTAAGATAGAGATGGTTGTGAGGTAGACGAGTATGACACCATGGAAGGTATTTGAGCGAGGCTCGATGCATGTGGTTTTTAGTACATGGAGAACAATGATTGAAACAAAGCATAGAGATGAAAACAGACACGACACTATATTATTCTACGATATTTAAACGAAGAATTTCGAGCATAAACATTATAGAGGGTGAAAACGATTCCCTAACGAAGAGGAAATCACGTGTTTTAAGCCGAACAGTCATGTGTCTTCTCTTTCTATGGTAATTATTATTATGATCAGTTGTTTTGTAACCAAGCAACCACAACTCCTTTCTATCTCATGCGGGGTTACCCCTTCAGTTTACCGTAATAAAACCCTCATAGACCAAAACCCACTTTCCTAAGATGAGGTAACGTATTACTTGATCCATGTTTTCCAGCTATTAGACAACCGATCGGCATTTTTGTGTTTTTATTGGAGATTAAGGGCCACGTTTGAAAACTCCAAATAACACTATTTTAACTGCTTTTCTACTGTTTTCAAGAAAATAAAGAAATGAACCAAATGTGTTCTTTCTATTTTCCTTAAACACCTTTTTTTTTTAAGTAGAAAATAATTTTTAAAAACATGAACTAAAGACACTCTAATTCACTTATCTTATTGCAATCCGAGAAACAACAAACCATGTCTAGATCCTCTACAAAGTAGCGTATTGATATTTATCCAGCACAGCTTGTTAGATAATTTGGGTGTTCTCTTTGCTTAGATAATTTTTTTTATATGAAAATCAAGTGACCTTCAGAATTTCTATTAGTCTTGGCTTTTGTAGTGTACTATTAAGATTCATTTATTTTGTTAGGAGACATGTAGAGATTCTTGGAAAAGCCGGAAACTCACGATGTTAATTCTATTTATCTCAAGGAGTGTTATAGTAATCAATCTTTTTGGATAAATGCTAAAACTAATTATTGAGATAGTTGTTTTGTCTTTTTCCTATTTTACCTTCTTTGTCAAATACTGAGCTGGAAAGTTGTAACAATAGTACAATAGATTTGTCCCTAGCCCTTAGTTGTAACAGTAGATTAGTCCCTAACCCCTTACTATGCATAGTCCCGTCCTTTGACTCCTTTCAATAAAATATGCACAGAAACATCTCCATCATCTTTTTCTTTTCCCTTTTCTCTATATTTCTTTGATACCTTATATGAAATTTGTTTGAATTCAAAAGAGACATAAATATAAAGAATATGGAAAAATAATTACAAAACCACAGAAAATTTCAGTGGCTATACATAAAATACAAAAAACCGTGATCATTTGAAAGAATGGAAAATGATAGTTTAACCACCATTTCTATCATCAATTTCATTGTCATTTTCTTTATTAGTTTCTTTTAAGGACTGCTCTAGAGAATAACCCTTTCAATAAATAATGGTCCAGTTATAGAAAATAAATTTTTTGTTTTAAGAGGAAGAAGCAAGGTATAATGTAGCATGCTGCTTTAGAAAATATTTTACGTCTTTGGGTGTAAGGCGCAAGACATAATTAAAGTGGGATTTGTTTAAGTTCAAAGGAGAAAGATATAACCCAGGCGTAAAAGTAATTGTAAAAGCATAAAAAATTAAAATGGCTATTGACAAGAATTTTTTGAAAGAGTTTGGGGTCAAGCAAGAGGGTCTGGTAAAGGTTGAGTCCAAATATGAATCTTTGTTTTTATGGGCTTTTTGGATTTAGGCTTTTTAGAGTCAATCCATTCTTTTATTGACTCAAAAGTTTGAATTTGGGAAATTTTGAAAGCTTTCCACCATTTAATCTTGAATTCCCAAGCCAAATGCTAGGGATAAGGTAGAGGCAGGAAACTTTGGGTAGTAAAATCCCAGCAAATAATCCAAGGGATTCTACACTGAGAACAGAAAGCGAAGTGAATAGCTATTTCCATAAGGGAAAAAGATTTCACCATTGACTTTGAAGTAATCAAAAGACTTGCGAATCTCAGGATAAAAAATATTTTGAGTAGCGCCAAAGAAGAGCCACCATTCCTGAAACAAGTTTGGAAAATTCATTTGAGATTTTTCTCCCCAATTGAAAAATCATGAGTGTGAAGGTTTAACAAAAAAAGTGTTAAACCATGCATTTTTGTAGTCATTATAATCAAAGGTTTGATGAACAAAATTTTGTGAAAAAGCGTTTGTGGTAATAAGGACTTTGTTTAATCTATTCGAGAAATGATTTTCAAAATTTTGTATTTTGAGTAAAGCAATATCAGGCACCACGGGGTTCACGACATAGAAACTTAGACGCATTTCAGGTAATGAGTATAAACTCATAGAATCCACGGGTTTTTGAAATATCATTTGAGACAAAGAATTTGTCTTTTTGAAAAATCTTTTGGAGCTCAAAAGAGCGATGTGAGATCAATGATGCCTTCTACGACTGGATTAGTTGTTGGGTTGCAAATGTAAATGAGGTTTGAAAGTTGGAACAATAGGTTTGGTTATCCCAAAACCTCAAGCGGTTTAAGAGGGTGAAGCTTTCGGCCTTTTGGAGGCTCTTTGGTTGTTGGTTTTATAAGTGCTGCTCATTTTCCTGTGAGGAAATTCCGTGAGAGGAAATGGATAAAACATTTAAAGATCCTTTGATAAATTCAATGTCAAAGTCAAAAACAGATAAAATGGCTTGACATCTGGCAAAATTTTGTTTTGAAACCAAATTTTGAACATCTTTTTGCAATATTTCTTTAACACTTTTGCAATCAACACGTAAAAGGAATTTTTTGTTAAAAACATCACTTTGGAATTTTTGAATACAAAGAACAATTGCTAAAATCTTTTTTTTTGTTGAATAATAATTTTTCTTGGGAGCCCTCAAATCCAGGGAATAAAACCCCTAACAATACAGAGATTTTGTTTTCAAAATCTTGTTTGAAGACCAGCTGTGCTCACCATATTTGAGGTGTCTGTTTCTATAATGGGAAAGGCTTACGGATGAAGGATTCTAAATAAGGAAGTTCCTTTACCTATTGACTGACTATGTATGTTCATCAGATCATGGGTTTGGATTTTTCTTTAACCTTTGAAATAAAGGTTTGATAAGGATTCTAAGATTTGGATAAAAATTTGTTACATAATTTAAGCTTCCTAAAAATCTTTAAAGTTGATTTTTATCTTTTATTTCATTAGGAAATTTACTAGCAAATTCAATTGCTCTTTAAATAGGTTTAATTTTACCTTGATAAATATCAAACCCTAAGAATCTTATATTTGTTTGAAAAAGTTTGATTTTTGATGCAGATATAAGTAATCTGTTGTCTCTGACCAGTTTTTGAAAAAAAATTTAAATGTTGGAAATTATCTTCAATAGAATTTGAAAATATAATAACATCATCAATATACACTATAGAAAATCTAGTATAGTAATTGAAAATGTCATTCATAATATTTTGAAATTTAGAAGGCATTATTAGGCAGGCATTACATTCCATTCATAGTGTTCAAATGGAACTGTAAATGCTCTTTTGTACCTATCTTTTGGTTGAATCTGAACTTGCCAAAATCCAAATTTTATATCAAATTTTGAAAAAATTGTTGCATTATATAATCTTTGGAGTAAGTTTTTTTTGTTAGGTATTGGATACCTAATCCATTGTAGGACTTTGTTAAGAGGTTTGTAATTGATAACTAACCTTGGAGTGCCACTTTCAATTTCAAAAGCCTTTTGGACATAAAAGGCTACACAACTCCAAGGAGAATGACTAGGTTTTATCAATTTTTTGCTTAACAAGTCACTTATTTCTTTTTTGCAATATTCTAAAAGTTCTAGACTCCTTTTGAATTGATCTCACCTTGGTTGGATTTGTTTTTCATTGAAATCTTTTCATATGGTGAAACCATATGTTGTTTCTATTCAAAAAGCATTTGGAGCAGGAAGAACATAAGTATCTTCAATTTGTTTTTGAAGTTTTAATCCTTTCTTGTATTTGTTTTAGATTTAGGTTTTCTTCTATCTTTTGTAATATAGTTTCTTTCCTAAGAAATTGGACCTATTGTTGTTTTGTTGTAATGAAATTGATATGATCTTGAAGTTGGTTTTATTTCTTTTAATTATATGCCTTTGACAAATTCAAATAAGTTTGTTGATTTTATAAGTTGTTTAATCCTTGACTATCTAACACTGAAAATGATATAATTGTGTTAGAAATGTGTTCCTAAAACAATTGATGATATATTTTACTAGTAAGAATGGGGTTTTGATACAAATACCAACCTTGTAGATATGACATGATGTACATATGTACCTTAAGGGGAACATTACTAGCCGTGGACAGTCTTTGTGAAGTTTTGATAAAATATAAAATAGGAATTAATCCTTCCTTTATACAATTTAGATCAGCTTCTGAATCAATCAAAGCTATAAAAGTTGATTGGAAATCAGGATTTATTTTTAAAGTAATTTTGGTATACCATCTTTGTTTTTGTACAATAGTCATACTATTCACAAAAGTATCTAAATCTTCAGAAGTTTGTGGTGTTAAAATGGCTTTTTGATTTTCTATATTTTGAATTTTAATGTCTAAATGTTGAGTAAAATCTTTTAATTCTTCAATTTGTATCTTTATTTGTTTTATTTTTATTTGTAAATCTTGAATTGTGATAGGTTCTTGTACTTCAAATTGTTGCATAATATCTTTGAATCTATATGCATTTGAAAGAGATACATAATTTTTTGATTTGCTACTTTGTTCCATTATTTTTCTTATATATTTGGCTTTGGCTTCTTTATCTTCTATTTGATCTATCATTTCTATTAGTAATTCTTGATCAGCAGTTAAAACATTAACTTGACATAAACAATTTTCTACCTTATCAATTTGATTTTGTTCTTTTTCTAAAGTTGGATTTTTATTTTGAGAATTATCAGACTCAGAGGAAGAAGAAGTACTCTCTTCAGAATAATAATCTTCTTCAGAATCAGATAAAACATTTATTTTTTGTTTTCTACAATTTGGGGCTATATGTCCTTTTTGCCCACATTTATAACATCTTATTTCTCTTTTATATGGTTTAGTAGTATTTTGAGGTTTTTGTGGTTTATACTTATGAGATTTATATTTCCTATAATTCTTGTGACACCCCAAAACCTCTGGGGTCCGTTGACAACCCGTCAACCTACAGAATACTCGTGAATGTCGGGTAACCCGACACTATTCTAATCGGGTGAGTCTCCTTTGTGCAGGGACCTCTGCTTGAGAGTGCATAACCGGAGTCCCAAACGACATCATAAGACATATACATGAGTAAAAACGACCACTTGGGCCCATACAACAATACTCATCAATATACATCACTATATACCATAGTTCAAGAGTTAATAATTCACTCTTATTTCAAACATGTATTAAAATTCTAGAATTCTAATACATATCATACATAATAAAACCATTTCACCAAAAATTAGCTCTCATGGGCTAATTAACAAACCTGAGCAGGCTGATTTGAATTACTCGACCAAACACATTTTCTCTCAAATATTTCGTGAACACTATTCCGTAAGCGGTGAAACCCTCGGAGTTCTTTATTCCACGGCCAATCATCCAACATCGGTTCCACTTTGTGAACTCGAAATCCATGGCCATTTCCGACCTCATACACATCAAAACACGATTTATTGTATAAATCATGACACAAACACCCAATTAAGTCCCACTACTGGCTGCCATGAACTACCTGAATTAGGTTTCACAATTTTCCACAACCGGTTCAGATTTGGGACGGATCAAATGGTCGTTTCAAAGGCCTCAAACCAACCAAACATCACAAAGCACTTAAATCAAAGTAAAACAAGTAGGATAAAACCCACATTATGGAGTTTATTAGAATTCTGCCATGGTGCCCACACGTAGTCTAATGCGTAGAGCAACTTTCCTTCTTGTCCCGAAGAAATCTGACGGTTCGATCGCCCGGGATCATAGAGAGAAGTGGCACACTCTCTCTCTAAAACACAAAACCCTAAGCTCTTTATAGATAGTTTCTCCGTACGTTTTTGGTCCTTTTTCCCTTTGAGAAGATCACTATTTGGCTATTTGTTTTTTACTATCATTAACAAATCAATTAATACCAATCATGTCCCTAAACTTGATTTTGACACGTGGCACAATCTCGCGATCCATTTCCATGTCTCTCATGCATATGTCACATGAGTACATGTTATAGGTGACTTTTGTCACATCACATGTCGTTTTTGCGCATCGATGCGATGCCTCGAAAAAGCGTCAAATTAGAAGCGTCTCGGAATTGGCCCGAATTCACGTGGTAGTTAGATTTCGCGAGACGATTCCAACGGTGAAATCCGTTTCGTCATCTGAGATCTAGAAAAATTTCGGGTTTTGACCGAAATTACGATTTTGCCCTTTTTTCGAAAATTGGAATTTTCTCAAGTCTTACATTCTCCCCTTTTTAAAAAGAATTTCGTCCCGAAATTCTAGACAATCACAATCACTCACAAGCATATGAAACGTGCACTATACCATGCATAAACTCGTCATTTAAATATTAAGCATTAAACCACGTACACATTCATCCTAAGCAAAGAAGGGATAGGTGGCCGCATACGTGTCTCGGCTCCCACATTGACTCCATAGGCTCCCTTAGTCTTTGCCCTGCGCACCTGTTGCTTCACGGTCTTGCGAGGCCACTTAAGGAAACCTAATCCGCATTATCTAAAGTGCACCTTTGGCGGTCCTCCTCGAAGGTCCCATCAATATCGACCTCAATCTGTCCCCAATCCACCACTAAGCATTGGATGCGGGTATACTTAGAACGTAGGCGGTGATGAAATACCTCGTGGCCGACATCTTTGGGCGATAAGAAGAAGCCCAGCCGTGCATACTTGAGTGCCTACACTCTCGAGTATCTCGAAGGCCCGATATACCTCGCGATAGCTAAAACTTCTTAGAGACCTAATCGACCACGAGGCTCTGGGGTTGGCGTCGTGCATCAGCATGGCTCTTCTGTAGGCTCGTAGTGAGAGAGCTATTTGTCGTAATCAAACTAACCTTCTCGGAGGTGTCTCTAATCAGATCAGGACCAGTGATGGAGCTCTTTCCCATCTCGGTCCAACATAACGGTGATCTACATGGCCTCACATTCAATGCTTCATATGGTGCCATCGTATGCCACTTTAGTAGCTATTGTTGTGGCGAATTCCACTGGGCAAGTGCCTCCCAACCTACTCCTTACGATCCAGACGACGTCACAGCGACGCCCTTCTAACACTGTATACCCTCTCGACGACCATCCTGGGTCCGTGCGGAAATTTGTACTCATTGTCAGCCGGTGCCCATAGCCTTTTGAAACTCTTCCAAAGGCCAGAAACCCGGGTCTCTATCCGACACTTGATACCGTACCAGCTAGTCGACTATCTCTCGAATGTACAACCCGTAGAATCCTCAAATGAAGCGTCATCCGCACCGCTAGAAATGTGCCGACGTGAGCCGATCCACTATCACCCATACCGCATCATGTCTCTCGTGGTGTCCGGTGGGAAAGCGGGTCACAAAATCCATCGCGATGCTCCACTTCTACTCAAATTACCTCCAATGGCTGGAAGAGTCATGTCAGCTTCCGCGCCAGCTTAATCCCATCGACACGTGAGACACGCCGCACAAAGTCCCCTACGTGTCTCTTCATCCACTCCACAGCATCGCGACGAAGACTTGGTACATCTTCGTGCCATCGGGATGCACGGCAATCGAGAGCAATGAAACTCCCTGAGAATCTCCTCTCAATCGGGTCAACTCGGGAACCATCCCATCCCCATCAAGACTACCATCTCGCGGGATTCGGCCCGTACCGCCACCGTGATCATTCAGATCTTGGCCCTCGATGGACACTATCTCTGTGTCCTGCCACTGGGACTCAATCACTTTGCTCAATAGAGACGGTGTAGCCACTAAACTCCCCAACGTACCTTGAGCCTGCTCGCTGTACTATAGCCCAAACTGTCCCACGGTCTCGAGCATCCGCCACTCCCGAGAAGCTATACTAGCAAATGCTCCCCGTGATCCGACCGAGCCGACAATACCATTCGCTTTACTGCAGGTGGTAATGCAAAGTGAAGTCATAATCCTTTAGGAACTCCATCCATTCGCAGATTGCCTCATACTTCGGTGTCCCGCCGCTGAAAATATACTTTGTAGAATTTTCAGGATCCAGCACTTAACTCTCGCCATATGCATGACGCCTAAATCTTCGGGCGCAAAGACTATGGTCGCTAAATCCATGTCGTGTGGGGTAATTCGCTTCATGATTCTTCAACCGACGGGAACCATGTTACCACCTCCCGGACTGCATCAAAACACATCCCATCCGGTGACTCAGGCATCACAATATTAATCGTGTACCGTCCTCCTCCGGCCCACTAAGATAGGAGCCGCAGGCTTCTCAACTCCCCGGGATCGCGCCTCAGACGGCCATCCCAATCAAACTTTACCTTCCGGTCAATCCGCCATAAGTGCCGCTATCCGGAGAAATCCTCATGAATATCCCGTATCACCCAACCAATCCCAAGAAACCACGATCTCGAAGACCGACGCCTCTCCAACTCATCACGACCTCAACCTTCTCTAGTCCACCGATACGCCTCGATGCCGACACCACATCCTAAAATCTCACCTCAAAGAAGCTAAACCGCACCATCGAATTTAGCGCACAGCTGATGGCCTTCAAACAATCGTAATACAATCCTCAAATGATACTCATGCTCCCACTCTGACTGGGAGTAGATCAAGATGTCATCCACAAATACCACGATAAACTGATCTAGATAGGGTTGGAATAACCTATGCATGAGATCCATGAATGCTGCTAGCACATTCGCACAATCCAGCGGGCACTGAACTAAAGTGCCCATAACGCCCTAACACCGCCTTAGGAAATCTCGTCTCCTAACCTCAACCGATGGTAACCAAAGGCGTAAGCGTCTGACTTTGTAGACTCGCGCCTCCTCTCAACCGATCAAACAAGTCATCAACTTCAAGAATGGTACCGACTTGATCGTAACCCCCGGCTCAACCGTCTGTAGTCAATGCACAAGGGTCTTGTCTTTCTTCTTCGCAAATGCAACCGGGCGCCCCATGGTGAATTGCTCGGCTCTAATGAACCCCTGGCCCAAAGAGCTCCCGTGAATGGACTCGAAATCTCTCAGAATCTCAATCGGGTGCCATCCTATGCGGAGTCATAGAGATGGGCGGCAATTGTGGTGTAACTCGACACCGGGCCCAACCTCTCGTGGAGGCAACCCGATAGCTCATCTAGAAAACATCCTCGTATCACAAACTACTCGAGGTGCATCTAAGTCCGTCCTCCCTCAGCCCCTTCAGTAAGGCTCAGCCAACCCGCTTAATCGTCCCTAACACTGGACTCAGATAATCGCCCGGGGGCTAAATTATCATGCCTGGCCCCAAATACCACACGAGTACCGTTCTCGCGGTAGTGAGTGAACTCCTCCTACGCCACAATCGATAACGAATTCTATAAGCCACAACCAATCCATCCCTGTGATGACATCGAACTCGACACGTCCATGATCCTCGTGTCCACCGTGGAGTAGAGTCCCCAAGATCTCCAACTCGTAACCACGACATATCATCCCTATTCTCGCCTCTAATCCCTAGGTGAAGAACTCACATACAAAGGCTCCTCCAAGGTCTCAACCCCAAGTCCAACTCTATCACAATCGATGCACATAAATGAACACGACGCACTAGAATCGAATAACACTCTCGCCTCTATAGGCGAGATAGCAAAAACGACTTCAGATAATCGGGGTTGATCCTCCTCGACTAAATTCTCGCTGTGTGATGGCATAGACGCCCCGAACCCCGGGATGCCCCGCCCGCGTGGCCCCATCCCTCCGCCCCCCGGCCCATACCCTAGCCTCCGCCCGTCTCGGAGTGTGCCTGTAGGCCTTTGGGAAAATCAAACCGCCTTCCGACCTCGGCATCGGATGTGGAGGAATGCATCAGATCCTCTCCCGTCCACACGATCGGGACTGTTGTCCAAAACCCCTGGATCCCCCGTCTCGGGGCAATCCCACTCATATGTTCAGCCGCCGCAAAGAGGTAGCACACTATCTCGCCTGTACCGACAGTAACTCTAATCTCGTCCCCACCGGCGTCGCGACTGAACCCCTGAACTAGAAGCCTCTGGGCTTTCCCGAACCAGGGTTAAGACCCAGCCTCCTTCCTCTGCTACTAACACCCGCATCCCGAGTCTCGGTATCCGGATCTCTCTCTCTATGAATCGTGGCTGTCCCAACCATGGAGTCCACATCCTGTAGGTGAAGTCCTACAATCCTGGCCCGAATGGACAACTTCAGCCCATTCTCGAATGTCCTAACCTTGGCCATGTCTGTGGCCACATAATCATCAGCAAAACGGGCTAGCTCTGTGAATCTAGCCACATAATTTATCACAGTCATCATCCCCTGCTTTAGCTCTAGGAACTCCTGAGCCTTCGCATGCCTCGTAGTATCTGGAAAATACTTAACCATGAATGTAGCCCTCCCGAACTCCTATGTCATCAAGCCTCTAGGTCTCTGGGAGGTCTTGGCCCATTTCCACCATACTGGGTCTCTCACCTCTAGCCAGAACACGCCTAGTCTCGATCCCGGGTCGCGCAGGTAATCATAGCCTCTAACACCTTCTCGATCTCGCATTTAACCAATGGTTCGCTACAATCGATCTCCTCCCCGCACGTCGAGGATGACGCGCCCCTAAACCCTCCTGAGGTTACTGACTTCCTACTACCCGTTGCACTGTACCGCAATAGCAACACCGCAATACCTACAAATTTCACAGTACCGCTGATCAACACACACCGTGGTGCCTCGACTGAAGACTCTCGTGGACGCCCTCTACGTCCTCGTCCTCGACTAGCCATCTACACATGTCAAATGGCAAGTTAAATCTAATGTAGTATCTCTAAGGCATAATCACAACCCTGAGACACTATTCATACTCAAAATATATTTCATATATATTGTCCTAGCATTTATAGGCAATGCGAGACAATTAATTCCACATTAAATCATAATCAACATAAAAAAATTTTTTTTTGAAATTTTTTTTTTTAAACATTTTTTTAACTCATTTTATTTGATTTTATTTTATTTTTCAAAAAAAAATTTATTATTATTATTTTTTTTTCCGAAAAAGTTTTGTGAATAGTGTTCATGAACAAAGGTTCATGAAAACAAGAAAACCAAACAAAGGACTCAAACAAGATCGAACCAAAACTCGGGCCGGGTGCACAAAGTGCATTGCACTACAAATTTCAGCTCGCACGCCTGTGCGCCAGCGCCGCACGTGGGCCGTGTCAGCCCCGGTCCCTGGCCGTGTCGCGCAGGTTGATGGCTGTCGCAGCCCTCACTGGGTCAAAAACGCATTTACTGGGCTACTCGCATGGTCGCGGTCGCGGGCCTAGGTCGCGACACGTACCGCCTATGCTTCCCCTACTACAATACACGCAAAGGTATTGCGACACAAAAGCCCAACATTTAGATTCTTCTCATGTCACGATACACACTTTGTATCGTGGATCACATCCTCGCTCTTACAAATTTCTCAAATTTCTCACAAGAATACAACTCCCTATTGCAATACACTTTCCCAAAATTCTATCAGACACTCTAATTACTGTGTCACGATACACTTCTGTATCATGACATTACGCTCACCCCATCGCATGCCCAAACGCTTATGTCACGACAATTTTCCATTATCGCGGGATACGCTTAGCAGAGTCAAACTAATTTCAGACCTTTCTTTTTTTTTTTTTCTTTTTTTTCGTTTTTTTTCACACTTTTTTTTCCACTTCTGCATCGAAACACCAAAAAATACTCTATCCATTTTTTTCCTATTCTCCAAGACACCTAAATAAATTTATAAAATTTATTTTCTTCACTTTTCTTCGCTTTACATCAGAAACCTAGGAAACAATTCTTCTTCCTTCACCTCATTTTTTTTTCTTTCATTTTCCAATAAACCACTAAATTTATTAAAATTTATTTTATTTATTTTCTTTTCCAAATACAATAATCGTAAAAAACTCCCACAAATTTTCCAACACACTATGTGCTAACTACTACACACAAACTAATCACAACATATCAATCCATCAAACAATTACATGATCATAAATAAAACATGCAAGGTTCAGTTTTGTCTCAGGCTCGCTAGGTAATCTCATACCTAACCTAACATCGAGCCACCAAGTGGTGATGTTCTTACACCCACTATGGCCTAAGCCTAAGCCCCCGCCCTAGGTATTCACCTAAGCTCCGATACCAAGTTGTGACTTAAACCCCTGGTCCGCTGATACACCCATTAACCTCATGGAATACTGGTGGAATGCTCCGTAACCCACACTATTCACAAAAATTCCAAGTAGTCTCCTTTGTACGGGGACCTCTACCCAAAGTACATAACCTGTCCCAAACAACATCATAAGACATATACATGAGTAAAATGGTCACTTGGGCCCATACAACAATACTCATCAATATACATCACTATATACCATAGCTCAAGAGTTAATAATTCACTCTTATTTCAAACATGTATTAAAATTCTAGAATTCTACTACATATCATATAATAAACCATCAAAGCCAACCACTTTCTTCAAAATCGGCCTCTAAGATGAGCCGTCTCCCGCATACCTCTCGCATCGAAATAATATATTCCTCGATTGTATGAAGCAATGCCCTGGGTGAGTGGAATCACCCTAAATGGGTTACTTCCCCCACCTAAGTGCATATGCAATGATCCTATGTAAACACACACTCAAGTAATCGCAAGATCCTACTTGAATGTCCCACATGACCAACCCATGTCCCGAGTCCTCACCAATTTCACACTCGCTTAAGCCATGTATGAGAAAACATCATTTTCAAACAAACTTGCTGTTTCAAAAATATACTACCAATGTCGAAGGTAAAAATATGGGGACTACCGATGAGTGCCCAAAACACTCAGTGATACCCAGACCGTCCTAATGCTTTTGTTATTTACATTTAAATATGTATTTTTATAGCCCGACATCTGATTAGTGCAATCAAGTGAACGGTGTGTAATTGAGGTGAAAAGGGCAGGTTTCGGAAGCACTTTGGAGCAGAGAGAGATAGTGCATCAAGATGGCTAGAACGTCGCAACGTTCCAACGTCGCGACATCCTAACGTCGTGACGTCCTAACGTCGTGACATCCCAACGCTGACGCCCCAACGCCGCAGGACTGGGTCAACGAGATAAAGAAGTCAACAAGAAACAACGCCGCGACGCCCCACCGCCGCGCGACGCTCCTCAACGCTTCTGGGTGACATTGCAACGTCACGATGTCAACGCGAGTTTTTGTCCTTTCATCATTAAAAGCAAAAAGGGGGCGCATAATGGAGGGTATCGGAGACGATGCAAACCGTGCTGGAATGAATTAGCAAATGGATGCCGACGAAGAAGCAGAGCCCGTGATTCGTATTTTCCTCTTTTCGACAATAGTACTGGAGGTTTCTTTATACTACATATCGGGTATTTTCTCATTCAAGATGTTCTAGATCTTACACTTAGGTGTTGTTGAACCCCCACATTTTCATGGATTAAAGATTAGCCATTTATATTATTCAAGTTGTTTATAATGCTAGCATCTGCTTACATCAAGAACTATTTTACACGTGTGATGTCCGGCCAACATTAGCATGACTATACCGAGATCCGAGATTCGAGAGAGGAGATACCTAGGATCTCAGTAGAGTACTTTCGTTGATTCTGCAAATAGAGATATTCCGATCCCGAAGGGGTGGCAAATAAGTGCCAGAACATTTTGTTACTTTGAAAGACGAAATGCAGAGATAATTGCACCTACTAGCGATAGGCGGATACACCGAGAGCAGGTATTTCCTGTGAAGATCACCTAGCCATGAATAAATCATAAATAAACTGAATAATATTCTCTTTAAGAAATAATCCATCGAAAGTGACAGGGGGAGACATAGCCCTAATCTCCATTACACAGCAAAGAACACTCCGTGACGCTTTGTTTAGTTTACATCTCATACTAGTACCCTTTCACATTAATACATATATCCAGATAATATTTGAAAAGCAACTTCCTGTAGGTCAACACACCTATCCCCGCGTGGATCGACATCCGTATCTACTGGCACTATATTACTGGGGTGACGCTGCACTACAAGACACAGCGTGACATTTTACACCACGTTTTCGCCATCTGTTGCTTTTCGCGCCGCCGGATAGGTTTCTTCGAAAGGATATAGAGAATAAAGCAATTGATATTACTTCCGGAATTTGTTTTTATTTGTTTACAAGGCCGGCACTTGGTCTTGTTGTTTCACGTGTGTGATCAGAGTTTAGATTCTTCATGAGTACACGCGCCGATCAGATCAGTCGACCAACATCCGTTCGAACCTCGAGCCGAAAGAACTTTACAAAACACGCAGAGAACGTAGAACTGAATGTACCGTAAAATTAGCAAACATGGAGAACAATGAAGAGCAGATTCAGCATTGAGCAAAACGAGCTCCAAAGAGGCCGTGAACCCGAATAACGGAAGGGAATCAAGCACCTGTGCAATTTATTCAAATACATTTGACCTCTTCATGTTGTTAGAGGAGCTCATTTACCACCCACCGCCGCTCGCATACTATCAAGACCACCATTCAGTAAACAACTTCGAAGTTAAAGTCACCACTTTGCGCATGCTTTAAAACATCTTGTTTCACGGTCACGCACGAGAATCCAAATATGCATCCGACCAACTTTTCAAGTGTGTGACACGATCAAGCAAGGAACTTTCGGTTAATGAAGAGGTACTGTGTTGAGACTGTTTACTCTCAATTTCTGATAAAGGCCACATTGGTTAACAAGTCACTACCGGATTCCATTACCTCATGGAACGATTTAGTGCAAAAATTTCGAACACAATTTCTTTTCCATCAAAATTGGTGTAATAACTCAGGTAAGAGATCAATACTTTCGATAACTTGAGGAGTAACTGCAGGTAATGGATAGATTTCAATTTAATCCATCGAGGAAGGCTCACATCACATCAACCAGATGGATGCAAGTCCATACTTTCTATAATGGTTTGAGGAATGCAACGAGAACAGTGATTGATGCCTCGGCTAGAGGAGCACTAATGAAGAAACCACGGACCAAGCTTATGAAATTCTCAAACATGCCGTAACTAACACAAATCACCAGCCCATATATGACTACACCAGCGAAAGCCATGGTGGCACCTGACAATTATGCTCCTCAATAAATCTACAACGGTGTTGCACAACTTACTAAGCAGTTAACTAGACAGCAAGGTACGGCAAATGCCATACAGACCAACCCATTGAGCCGTGGTGAATTCTGAAGATGCACAATAAAGACAGAATGCCACCAGAAACCAACCTTAGAGCAGCTCCAAGATGTGGTCGTAGATTCAATCGTAACCAGCCACAACAACAAGGACAATATGGGGGAAATAACTACCATAACCAAAATCAAGGCCAAGGGTGGCGAACAACTTAATCGTAACAATTCAACGGTCAAGGGTATGACGAGGAATCAAAAAGTAATATGCCATCAAATCGAGTTAAGAACCACCTCCCGAGAAAAGGTGATTTAGGAACAAGCTCCTTGCCCAAATGTCACCTCCCACTCGCTTCATGAATGAGACCATATAATATGTGCAACAACAAAGCACTAATCGAACAACTAACGCGACAACAGAAACTCGAGGTACGTACGGGCCAAACGGGCTAATCTATCGACGTGAAAAGGCAACCGGTTCCTACTAAGCAACCTAATAGTAAACCCGAAGAGATGGGAATGAATATGTCAGCAATTATGCCGTAGAAGTGGTAAAGAATTAGAGACACGGGTAATCACCAGCTATAGAGGAGGCAGAGATCGAGAACGCCATCCACTCGGCCAAAATGACGATAATGCATATGAAATAAATTAACGAAATACCGTTAAAACACTATCATGGCTACTTAACAATCCTTATCCACAACGCCTAAGGAAGTATGTCGGATAAGGCCACCAAATTCATGGAAGTGTTCAAGAAGTTACATCAATATCCCATTTGTCATGCTTTGGAACGATGCCCGCTTATGTGAAGTTTACGAAGATATACTGTCTCGAAGAGAAGATTATTGATTTCAACGCTTAACTTAACTGAGAGCGTAGTGCCATACTCGTGAGGAAATCACGCAAATGCTTAAAGACTCAAAGTAGCCACTATTCGCACCATTGGAAATGCTATCTGAGAGCCCGCATGTGATTTAGGTGCGCATAAATCTCTTACGCCTGTCCATTTCTTAAACGCTTAGATTGTAGCTCGCCCAACTACAAATTACACTGCCGACGATCCCCAAAGCATCCGAGAGGGTAATAGAGATGTCTAGTAAAGGTTGAATAAAATATTCTTCCACATTTGATCGTCTTAGATATAAGGAATATTAAAGAAATACCCATAATTTTGGGTTGCACTGCTTTCAGAATCGGCAAG
The DNA here is from genome assembly GCA_016808115.1 of Tetrastigma voinierianum. Taxonomy (NCBI): domain Eukaryota; kingdom Viridiplantae; phylum Streptophyta; class Magnoliopsida; order Vitales; family Vitaceae; genus Tetrastigma; species Tetrastigma voinierianum. The sequence goes on along the minus strand of JAEQBH010007377.1, from coordinate 14,279 downwards.
GCAATGATTGAAGTTCGAGGGGAGAAACTAAAATTGAGAGGCAGGAAGATGAAGTCAAGTTCAACGGTTTGAAGCCGTGAGACATCCCAGAGAGTGATACTTGCTCATGGCGTAGATAGTAGAGGCTATATGGTTCAGCCAAAGTGATCTCAGAATGATCCTTCATACTAGCCTAAGATGTGAGAACATGATCCAGAGAACATGAGCGAAGAGGCAAAGGAATATGTAAATGGTTGATTCTTTCTGACCCAATAGCTGAAATACTCGAATCTCTGTGGTGAATGAGCTAAAACGCCACACTACTGATGGAACAACCACCCAAGATGGAACAAAACCTGCTAGCTTATCGAAGTATATACTCTCGATAGCATCTACCTACTAAAGGATCATCTCAAAGATCCTTGACCGAACTAGAGGAGGAGAAGTAATTGAGGTCCTCAGAGACCATAAAGCTGGTGGTCTCTAGCCGATGAAAGGGATTCGCCTCCATGTGCATGCATCGTATTTGCCAGAAGACGGGCATAACCTTCTTGAATCATATGGGAGGTCAATCCAACTATTTAAAGAGGTAGTCCGAAGGAAGTATTGAAATGGCCGGATACTCGGGCAATTTATCCTATTTCGATAAAGGTACGGGTGTTCAACAAGTAGTACGAAGAAGTGAGGAACAACCATTATGTTAACCGAGAATAACGACATCGCTTCTCAACAGTTAATGCAAAGCGGAGGATTTAATATCTGAAACCGAACAAAGCCACTAAAAGATCATTTCCCATTGCCGCTTTCAGATCGTGACGCCGGATCGACAGCTTGGCCATGAATATTATTACTTTACGGATATTCAGCCATAATCTAATCGCTTATAAATTTCAAGATCAGGAGAAGACGACATTCACATGTCCCTATGGTACATTCGCATTCAGGCGGATGCCCTTTGGACTGTGCAATGCGCCGGGCACCTTTCAACGATGTATGATGGCCATTTTCTCCGACATGGTTGAGAAGACAATCGAAATCTTCATGATGATTTTTCGGTATTGGGGTAATTCATTTGACAACCGTCTGTAAAATTGAATTATTGATAAGATGTGAGGAGAATTCAACTTAGTACTCAATCGGGAGAAGTGCCATTTTATGGTACAAGAGGTATTGTACTTCTGCACATTGGATTTAAAAGAGGAATAGAGGTGATGAGTAAATATTGAAGCAATTGAAAAATTACCTAATCTCATCGCTAAAGGGATCAGGAGTTTTTTAGGCCACGCGGGATTCTATAGGAGGTTCATCAAAGACTTCTCTCAGATTAAGTAAACCCGCCCAATCCCGCCAAGGGACCCCATTCGGTTTGATTCGCAGTACTGCGTGCATTTTGTGCTGAAAGATAAGCTGGCATCGCCTCCTATTGTCGCGGGCCCCGCATTGGTCCTTTCCATTTGAACTTATGTGCGACGCGTTTGATTTTGTGATCAGCGTTGTCAGCGTAAACGAGAAAATTTTCCGTAATTTATTATGTTAACCTTGAATGATGCTCAATTGAATTATGCCACTACAGAGAAAGAACTTTGGCTATTGTCTTTGGGCGTTTGACAAATTCGCACTTTATTTGATTGGTAACAAGGTCAGCTGCTCACACCGATCATTCTGCCATTAAATACTTGATTTACTAAAAGATGCCAAACCCCGATTAATCCCAGTGGGTTCCGTTGCCGCAAGAATCTGACGCTGACAAGACAAGAGCGCACCGAGAAACCTAGTATCGATCATCTTTCACGATCGGAAAGTGCGCGATGATATTCGCATGAACAGACACTTTCCAAATGAGCTTAACTTCTAGCCATACACCGCAGGCGCCCACAGGTTCGTAGATTATGTAAATTATTTGGTGGCCCAGTCCCTCCATTTAACTATCAAATTAAAAAACGATTTTGACATTTGAAATATTACTATTGGGAGAGCTAATTCTTTTACAGACATCGCTCGATTAGGTGATCCAAGATTAATGAATGAAAGATATCGGGAATCCACCGCCACTCTACCATGTGCAGGACATTTCAGGCAAGAGAACAAAGAGCTGCTGTACTTCCAATCAAAGCCTTCTCGATTCGGGCCACTTTATTCAAAGATGCTCATCATTTCCAGATTCACATGTGACAAAATGTCAACAATGAATGGGGTGATTTATGATCAACCGCCCATGCACTCCCATTCCAGAAGTGGAACTGCTCGACCTATGGGGATGGATTTGACCATTTCCATCTGGCAACAACCCAGACATTTTGGGCTGCAGACTATGTCTCGAAGTGGGTCACACCCGACCCGCACCAACGATGCCAAGGTCGTGGCTTAATTTCTTCGCAGCCACATATTCTCACGATTTGGAACCCCTCGAGCACTGATCACAGATAATGGTACTCATTTCTGTAATAAGGTGATTGACAAGGTTTTGCAAAAGTATGGGGTACACCATCGTACATCTCTTGCGTATCACCCACAGTCAAATGGGCAAGCAGAGGTATCAAATCGAGAAATTAAGTCCATTCTGGAGAAGACAGTTAACAGTTCCAGGAAGGATTGGTCTAAAAAGATTGAAGATGCACTCTGGGCATACCGAACAGCATTTAAAACACCCTTGGGTATGTCACCCTTTAGAATTGTTTATGGCAAAGCATGCCACCTTCCAGTGGAATTAGAGCATCGAGCCTACCGCAATCTCCGGCATTAACACGGATGCGACATCGGTCTGAGAAGCGACTACAAAATTTGTTGAACTAGACGAATTCAGGAACGAAGATTATGAAAATGCCCGTGATGCATGTTGAAAAGACAAAAGTCCGGCACGATAAACACATTACTGTGAAGGACTGGTATGACAACAAGTTCTCTTGTTTAACTCCCGTCTAAAACTCTTTCCGGGAAAATTGAAGTCTAGATGGTCCGGGCCTTTCACAGTGACCAAGGTCTTTTCACATGGTGGGGCAGAGATTACACATCCTGAGAAAGGAACATTCACAGTTACCACCCAACGACAAAGCCGTATTCGGGGGCTAGTTCCAAGCGTATAAGGATCATTCCTTCGACCGCACTGCATCGGTTCAAGAAGCGATTTCACGAATGGTTCCCGAGCACATTGAGATTCAGGGCCGTCGAGCTAACGACATTAAACATAGCGCTTCTTGGGAGGCAACCCAAGTTTCTTTCCATGTTATTTTCCTTTTTATGTCTAAATTTTTAGTTATTATCTGCTTTAAGTTATGATGGTTTACTGCGGCCAGTCTGCACCCAATCTCATTTTCTTGGCTGTATAATTTCAGGACACGTGATCGAAAGTACTGGTGAGGATCCACTCATGTCGAGCATGAAGAAAAAGTCCAGAGAGTCCCATTTACACAAGGGGAGTTTTCTTATCTAGACTATGGTCGCATAAATGTACATCAGAAGTGATACCGCACGCCGCGACGCAGACTCAACGCCACGACGCCTCAACGCCGCGACGCCATTTCTACCGAACGCCGCGGACGGAGATCCCAACGCCGCGACGCTGATTTCAATTCCTCCTCGAACGTCGACGGGGAGATCCTGCAACGCCGCGTAACGCTGATTCGACTTCAGAACGTCACACGCGAGATCCCAACGCTATGGCATTGATTTTAACTCCTTCGAACGCCGCCGACATGAGATCCCAACGCCGCAATTTGATTTTGCATCTATCTTCAATCGCCGCGACGTGAGTCCCAACGCCGCGATGTCGAGAATCCTATTTCCTCGAACGCCGCGACGTTGCTCCGAACGCCGACGCGGCTCTGTTTTAAGGCCACCAACCTCCCATTTTGCTTCCACCCTACTCCGCTTGGTTCGAACCCTAATCTCCCTACACACCCTTCCACACCGACCATTGCCAAAGTTCCCCACCACACCGGTCAGAGGCCAGTATTTTGCCCTCCGACACCCTCTCTGCACACCACCATCACCATCACACACCCATCCCTGCGCGCCATTCATACACTCCACTTAGGTGTTCTCGCACTGGTCTAGTCATCCACCTTAGGTCTAGGGGTCCCCATTTAGGTTCACATTTGGGTCACATTTAGGTTTATTCTGTGCTCATCATACAGGGTCACCAGCGACCTAGTTAGTCTCGCTTCCTGAAGCACTCTAGGTGTTCGCATATCACCTAGCCCAAATGGAGTGTGTCACCTTGGTGCCACTTCACTGCATTCCCCTCCTAGGAGCTTGAGTCCTTCCTCCAATGCCCGAAAGAGGCGTGGCTGGGTCACAAAGCCGGGTCGGCCCAGTTGACGATTCGACCCCCACCATGATATCTCACGGCTCACAATGAGGGTAGCCGCGTCGACGGCCTCAAAGACCATCCGCAAGAACCGATTGATATCAAGGAAAAGGGTTTCATCACTCCCGACGACTTTTTCCGCAAAACTATCGCAGGGCCAAGTGGATGGCGAAATTAGCCAACCACCTTATCCAAATTCTGCTGATGAGCGTGGGCGAGAATTCTACGCCACCTCGCCTCCCACGAGTCAAGAAGTCCGAGTGAGGGGTGCATTGGCCGACTTCGCGGGAGTCGATCACCATTATAACTGGATCATGTCCCTCGGGTCGCTTGATCTGGCGCACGAGCGACCGACTACCCCCGAGGTCATTCCGGTCTGGACCAATGGCTAAAGCATGAAACTTAATAATGAAATGGCGTCGCTCACTTCAAGGCCAAACATTTGGCCTATATCCCTAAGGTCTGGCATCACTTCATCACGTCGCGTCTCATTCCGACGACAAACGTGTGTGAGGTGACTGCCAAGCGTGCCCTGCTCAACTATGCCATCATTCAAAGACATTCTTCGATAGTAAAGTGAAGCTATCGAGGACGCCATCCTCCATAACCGGACGCTAAGATGAATTCCGGGCAATTCCTTCATTTTAGTCATAAACGAGCCGGTGCCCCTAGATGACAAATGAGGCGTGGTTACACCCAATCAAGGCACATCGCTTAAGAGGATAAACCGGGTGTACCACAACCCGAGGGCCTACGATCTCCGGCTACGAGTCTCTGGACGAGGATCTAGCCCACGACTATCGTGCCCGCTTTGACTCTCGAGCGATCCCCAGGGACATCGCGCCCCTGGCCCACCCACCTCCACCACTCACCACACTCCACGGCGGCAGCCTCCCTCCGTACCACCCGACCAAGGACCCCAGGTTTCCCCACTGAGCGCTTTGATGAATTCTAGATTTGCACCAGGAGCACCTCGAGTCCTCCTCACGCATAGATTATTGAGGCACTTCACGATATGACAATGTTGGCCAACCAGGCCACCATTCATTAGTACAAGAAGCACGCTCCAGCTCCCAAATTCGGCTCAACTCGCCATCACCACGCCACCGCCACCGGCTACGACTCGCCCGATCACCGGAGTTCCTTCCACCCTCCAATCGTTTTTTCTCACAATGGGACATTGGCTATTTTGTTCGTACAAGTATGATCGATTGATCGAGTTTTCTAGCTTAGTTTATGTTTATGTGGCCGAGTTTATTTGCATTTATGCATGTTAGTTTACATCATGGTTCGTTTTATTTACACTTCACTATCTTAGGATGCATGTTTAGTTTGTGTTTAGTCATGTTTGTGTTTCTAGGTAGATCATATGCATGCAGAGCAGGAAAATGGTTAGGTAGTTGTGTGTGATATGCTTGGAGAGTAGGGGATTACTTTTGAGTCGAATCCACTATTGACATGGAAGAAAGGATTCAATGAGTGTTTGAATGATTGAGGATTATGTTGGATAGATGGGGAGGCATAGTGAATCACCTCCGATTAGTCAAGAAACTATTTCTCAAGGAGCCTATCACACTCACACACAAATGATCTCTAAGGTATGCTTAGGTACCGAGTCTAACTACTAAGGCTTCATCAAACTTGAGCTCTAAACACTAAAAGAGACGGGACACTAAATAAAGAGGATTCGTCTTTGAGCCCCAAATAAAATGGTAAAAATAAATAATTAATTAATTAAATAATAAATTAGAAAGTATGAGGCATAGAATAAGTGGATCCTCCAATCGAATCCCGCATAAATTCGAGGGGCCTTCTTAAAGCCCAATGCCCCGAGCCATTAATCGGTCGAGTTATCGACTTCACTGCCTACATAGGATGTAAGATAGCCCTAATAGCCTTAGAGCCCATAGGTTTAGTTGGAGTGTTCGGGTGATGTCTGAGGGGGAATCAACCCGGTGCCCTTAACCAATCAAAGGGGGAGTCACCAATCGATCACCGCTACATGAACACTTAGCATAAATTTACTGGCACTAGTTTTGTTCTCTGTTATGAGTAGGTATTTTCAGAAATGAAAACGGAAGGCTCCTATCATTTCTGAAGTTAGATTTTCCCAATTAGGTGAGTTGAACTCAAGCCAGCTGGAACCAAGTACACTAGAGTAACACTATTTAACGCACATAGGGTCCTCGGGAGCGTTATTTATCATCATAGAGGTTTCCGGCACTACCAACTTCACCAGTTTAACCTAGTTCTCTCTGACAGTCGAACACCTTTACGAACTCGGTGAACTTCAAATAACACGATGTGTGAGTCCGTCCAATTTGATCCTCTATGTATCGCATGTCACCAAATTTTTTTAGACTATAGCTTTAGGTGTGTGTCCAAATATCCACTGGCTGGGACAAGCAAGAAGCTAAGCTCGGGGGTGTGATGAGTGCCCAAAACACTCAGATACCCGCCTGTCCTACGCTTTCTTTTAGTGTTATTTACATTTAAACATATATTTTTATAGTCTGACATTCATTAGTGCACCTAAATGCAGTACCGATATGAAAGTAAGGTGCTCGGCCACTTTGTTTTAGAGAAAGTGCATCACATATCGAACGTCGCGACGTCCCAACGTCGCGACGTTGGGTCAACTATATAAAGAAGTCAACAAGCAACAACGTCGCGACGTCCCAACGTCGTGATGTCTCAACGTCGCGACGTTGCATAGCGCGAGTTTTTGTCCTTTCATCATTAAAGCAAAAGTAAAGTACATAATGTAGGGCATCGTATGACGACTAACGAGGGCGAACAAAGAGCAATGACGCTGAGCAAGAAGGATATTTCTCCGTGATTTGTATTTTTCCTCTTTGGACAATAGTAGTGATGTTTTTTAGATTACATATTGGTATTTTCCTCATTCAATATGTTCTGTATCTACACTTAGGGAAAAGTGGTTAACCCGTCACATTTTCAGCGGATTAAAGATTAGCCATTTATATTATTCAAGTTGCTATAATGATAATCTTGCATTTGTAACCATTTTACATGGTGATGTCCGCCAACATTAGCATGACTATACCGAGATCCGAGATTCGAGAGGAGGATACCTGTGGATCTCGAGCAGAGCAAATTCTCTTGCTGATTCGTAACAGATATTCCGATCCCGAAGGTGGCAAATAAGGTTAGAACATTTAAGCATTTCGGAGTATCGAGTTGGGGTAGAGATACAATTTTAACTCTACTAGCGAGATAGGCGGATACACCTCGAGAGAGGGTATTTCGTAAGCAAGATCACCTAGCCATGAATAAATCATAAATAAACTGAATAATATTCTCTTTAAGAAATAATCCATCGAAAGTGACAGGGGGAGACATAGCCCTAATCTCCATTACACAGTAACTAATTCAGATCAATTTGTTTAGTTTACATTCAGACACTAGTACCCTTTCACACAATACATATATCCGCATAATATTTCCAAAAAGCAAATCTCCTGTAGGTCAACACACCTATCCCCGTGATCGACATCCCGCACTACTGGTACACCTTATTACTCGGGGGCGCACGCCTGCACTTGTGCACATAGGCGCACATTTTACACACCACGCTTCGGCTCACAACTACCCTCCGAGTGGAGAATGTGCTGGAGAACCTCCAAAACAATACATGGGCCTCGACGGTAATTGTAGGACCATCTCTCAACACCATTCTACGGAAAATCATCCTGTGAAATTCCTTTCGCAACCATGTTCGTTTTTCAGAAAATTCATGTCATGCACACACACCTAATTTCTAGGTTACCCCGATGCATATGAAATGCATTATGTCATTTCAACAAAATTTATATACCACATGCAAATATATCATCAGGCATATATTGATACACAACAACATGTTATGTAGAATCTCAATCCATTTCACCAAAAATTAGCTCTCATGGGCTAATTAACAAACACGAGCAATTCGATTTGAATTACTCAACCAAACACATTTTTCTCACAAAATATTTCGTGAACACTATTCAAGTGGGAATAAAGTGAAACCTCTGCTATTGTTCACTTCGCCACCATTCACAACATTGGTTCCACTTTGTAAACCCAAAATTCATGGCCATTTCCGGCCTCATACACATCAAAACATGATTTATTGTATAAATCATGACACAAACACCCTATTCAGTCCCTACACTGCTACGAACTGCACAATTGGGTTTCACAATTTTTCCACATTTCGGTTCCAAGATTTGGGACCGATCAAATGGTCGTTCAAGGCCTCAAACCAACCGAAACATCACAAAGCACTTAAATCAAGAGTAAAACAAGTAGGATAAAACCCCTACCTCACGGAGTTTGTCGAAACTCCTTAAAACCGATGCCCACGCGTAGTCCTCGCCGCGTAGAGCAACTTTCCTTCTTGTCTCGAAGAAATCCGACGGTCCGATCGCTCGATCTGTGAGAGAAGCGGCACACTCTTCTCTAAAACACAAACCTAAGCCATCGAATCCGCTTCCAGCACGCTTTTGGTCTTTTTCCCCTTTGAGAAGACATCACTATTTGGCTATTTTGTCTTACTATCATTAACAAATCACTAATACCAACCATGTCCCTAAGCTTGATTTTAACACGTAAGTACAATCTCGCCATTCCATTTTCATCATCTCTACTCATGCCGTTTATGTCACACGAGAGTACATGCTATAGGTGACTTTTGTCACATCACATGTCGTTTTACGGCACCCGATATTCGGTGCCTCGAAAAATGTGCACCCTGATTGTCTCGAATCTTAACGAAATTCGATGTAGTTAGATTTACAGACATCCCAACTGTGAAACTGCCATCATCCGAGATCTGGAAAAAATTTCGGGTTTTGACCGAAAATTACGATTTTGTTAGCTCTTCGTAAAATTGAAATTTTCTCGGGTCTATAATTCTTCTTTGAGCATTCTTTGTTAGAATAAGATTTGCTTAAAGAATATTTTAGGTATATTATGTTTTTTGTGAGGATGGTATTGGCATTTAATACCATATTTGGGAGCAAAAGGATCCTAAAATCTTTTGCAGGCTTTAGGTCCTTTTGATTTTATATATTGAGCCCAATTGTGAACAAAATTTAATCTTCTTTCTTTAACTTCACTTATAAGATCTCCACACAAGTAAGACTACTGCAGCACTAATTCCACGATGTTTTTCCCAAGGGCCCTTTAACCTTTTCGCCAGAGTTTTAGAAGTCTATACATAAATCTCCTTCTTCTAATATGGAGGTCTTCGTGATCATGTCTAATCATTAATTTTGATATGAACACATCATGATACCATCGAAAAATCAATACTTAGTGTTTTATATCTAGGTTTTGAAGCAATTTAACTTCTTTCTTAGAGGATCCTCGATCTTCAACAAAGTGTTTCGTCATCGCATATAAGATTCAAGAACTCCGCATTTTGTTCTCTCCTTCATCATTTGCACTTGTTTGAAGAAATTTTCTTCATCATTTAAACAATTATCCCACCAACTTTATAACGTTCCAAAATCCGTAAAGTAAAGTTGTGCATCATTATCGCTTAGGTAGGCCATGCTGCTGCATTAGCATTTGTCGTGAGAACATTTAAGATTTCATGTTCGTGAGAGGCTATCTATATTCCATTCATAAATGAAAGTATCATTATACATGGCCTTCGAGGGTTCTTCTCATATTGAGATTGGAGGAGTAGGCCTAAGATAATAATTTCTTGTTCCTTGTTGTCATGGCTTTTGATATTTGATCATCTTCTTGGTCTGAATTTTGGGTTTGTTTTTCGCTTAAAGAGGATTGTAGTTTGTAACCACTGTGAAAATTGCTGATGCCAGTTGATATGTCCCAGATTGCCACTGAATCTTTGGCAATGCTTGATGATATCATTATTTTGTTTCCTAATTTAATAGGTTTATTATATTCGAGGATTTAAATAAAGGTTTTTCATTTTCTGGTTTTGAAAGTTCTTTCACTCAGTTTTAGTTAAGAAGAAATGCTCCCAAAATTTGATTTATAAAATTATTTTGTTGTTGTATCCCTTTTATGTTTTTTAAATTTAAGTGGTCATTTCACCCTTCGATTTGGCTTTTTAAAGGGTGAAGCTTATAAATCTCATTCCTGCACTATTATTTATTTTTCCAAATGAGGATATGTAGATACTATTTTCTTTTCGTATAGTATTCCAACTTTGAACATACCACTTCCGCAAAGGGATACTCATTATTTTGGTAATAGATATCAAAATAGGTAAACATTGGAATGTTCATTTCATTGTTTCCATTTTGTTTGATATAATTGTTCTATACAATTTTATTTTTGTTTATTTGTTAATGTTGAGAAAAACCATTTGCTTTTCTCAACATGGCGCTGGATTTGCTTCAGCTTCTAAATATTCTTTGTCTATCTCAAACTCAACTATCATCATCATGAGTTGTGCAGAATCATCAAAACAATTTTAAAAAACATGAACTAAAGAAACTCTAATTCACTTATCTTATTGCAATCCAAGAAACAACAAACCATGTCTAGATCCTCTACAAAGTAGAGTATTGATATTTGGCCAACACAACTTGTTAGATAATTTGGGTGTTCTCTTTGCTTAGATTTTTTTTTTTTTTTTTTTTATTTTTTTTTTGTGAAAATCAAGTAGGCCTTCAAATTGCTATTAGTCTTGTCTTTATGAGTGTACTAAAACACAAAAGATCTATTTATTTTGTTAGGGGAGACCATATAGAATTCTTTGGAAAAGCTTTGAAACTCACGATGTTAATTCTATTTATCTCAAGGAGTGTTATAGCACCAATCTTTTGGATAAATGCTAAAACTAATTATTGAGATAGTTGTTTGTCTTTTTTCCATTTTACCTTCTTTGTCAAATACTGAGCTAAAAGTTGTAACAATAGTACAATAGATTTGTTCCTAGCCCTTAGTTGTAACAGTAGATTAGTCCTAACTCCCTTTACTTCATGCATAGGTCGTCTTGACTCCTTTCAATAAAATATGCACAGAAACGTCTCCTATCTTTTCTTTTCCTTTCTCATTTCTTTGATACCTTATATATGAAATTCTGTTTTTGAATTCAAAAGAGACATAAATATAAAGAATATGGAAAAATAATTACAAAACCACAGAAAATTTCAATGGCTATACATAAGAATACAAAAAAACCGTGATCCATTGAAGAATGGAAAATGATAGTTTAACCACCATTTCTATCATCAATTCTCATTATCATTTTCTTTATTAGTTTCCTTTTAAGGACTGCTCTAGAGAATAAACCTTCAATAAATAATGGTCCTGTTATAGAAAATAAATTTTTTGTTTTAAGAGGAAGAAGCTAAGGTATAATGTAGCATGCTGCTTTAGAAAATATTTTACGTCTTTGGGTGTAAGGCGCAAGACATAATTAAAGTGGGATTTGTTTAAGTTCAAAGGAGAAAGATATAACCCAGGCGTAAAAGTAATTGTAAAAGCATAAAAAATTAAAGTGGCTATTGACAAGAGAAAGAAAAAAAAAAGAGGAAAAAGTAATTCATTACAGTATCAAACAAAGCGAGGTAATATATTTTGACTGAAGACAAAATAATATAAATTATTTGACTTATTGATATATTATTTAATTAAATATAAGATATATTATGAATAGTAAGATATGATCATTCTAAGTTGAGATTATGATGTAGATGTCATAAATCATAAATTTATTATTTTGATCAATTTTTATAGTTTTGTATTTTAATATTGAAATTTTGAACAAAAATTAAATATGTAGTTTTAAAAAAATAAAAGAATTAAAAGTTATATAAAGTACAATGAAATATATATTAGTATGCATTAGTGAATACATGTTCTTATATATTTAACTATTTAATATGATTTTTTATTTATAAATCTCCAATGTCTTTAAACCTGAATATTATTACTAAAGACCATAAAAAATATAATCAAATGATAAACTGTAGAACAATTTTCTCACATACAATATTAGGTACAAGAAAAAATTCATATAGCAACAATTGCAACGTAATGTAATTTTTATTTTAAGCAATATCAAGCATTATAATAAAATATATTTCACATTATAGTTTTTATTCTTTATATATATAAATCAAACGTGTCTAGAAGAATATAATTTAATTGATATAATATTTAAGGACTTCATATTCTAATCAAACTTTAAAAAAAATAATTTTAGAGGAAAAAGAAGATCGTTTGCTTTAGTACTTCTGCAGACAAATATCCCTTTCTTAGTGCTAAAGAGATTGTTTCTAAAGCAGTATACTGTCTTCATAATTTATTTTTCTTTTTCTTTTCTTTTCTTTCTTTTTTCTTTCTTTTTTATTTTTTTTATTTTTTATATTTTTATATATACTAAGAAAAATGGATTTATTATTTATTCTCTCCACGGGGAGGACCACTTTTACTTGATATGGTCATGGAATCTAACAATTTTAATCCTATCGAGTCTTATATCTCGCAGGAAGCACAATCAAGTTAAGCAATGCATTCCATGATTGGCAACCGTTTTGGCACCTTCCCCCATCAGTCTTCCATTCACATGTATTCAAGCTACAATGTTTCAATAACTACGAAACCATATCACTTATACCATTTTTCTGCCAACCCATTTAGTTTCAGTTTTTCTCCTTTCACTCCCTAGGAGTTCAAGGAGGGGCCTTCTTGATCAGCACAACCTTGGAAATATTACTTTCAGGGTGGGTCATCCATCGACTTCTCTTACGGATCAGAACAGCAGCCATCTTCAGGCCTTCTTCACAGCTGACCATTTTAAAGAGGTTCTATTTCCTACACAATTTAAATTCTACCGCTATTCCCACTTCCTATTCTTTAAAAATTAGATCATGGTGATAGGTAATCGTTTACTGGAACTATACATAGCCAAATTCAAGCTCAACTCGATAAAAATCCTAAGCTAAACTCAACTAGGAACTCGATTGAGTTTTTTTCAAATATTTGAAACTCTATCTTAAAAATAGTCGACCATCTCGAATTCAACTCCTCGACAAACTCAATCAATTAAAATTAATAAATAATTATGCTCGAACTCAACTCGATTAATAAAATAGTAAAGCTTGATACGCCATATATTAAACTCCGACGGATATCAGGATACTGAATCCGACCACAAACTACTCGAGCTCTAGTTCAATCCCGATTAACTCCGAAATGAATCTGAAGATTCTACAAAATGACAGAGCTCGAGTAGCTTGCACTCGTTTGTACTCCCTAATTATGTGTTCGGGGGAATTATTCTTGTTAAAACAACAAACTCTCCTCACCTGCTCAAGCTTATAAATTTTGGTTTAATATGAATATCACATTCTAACACTCTCTCTTGCGGCCACGCCCATGCGCGAGAGCGAAACAGCTAAAGAAGTCCTTCATGGACTTTCAAATAAACAAATGCGGATTCATATTGCATAGAGATGTCTCAAATCCAATATCTCTAGTCAAAGCTTATAAGCTTTGATACCATATTAAACCATCAACTCTCATAAGTTCTCGCCAACAGAGGATTTGGTTTAATATGATTATCATGCTTCTACCAATTCTATCACATCCCAATATTAGTTGTAGGAAAGTTTTCGATACTAAATAAGTACATGCTCTTTTACCTTGTTGACATTTAAAATCATGGAGGCCTTTGGCTTCAAATTTGATATGGTTGTTAATTGCAGGTGGTGCTAGTAGCAAAGGAGTCAGAGAGATCTGGGTATAAGGATGTAGCAAAGAAGCTAATGAAGTTACACAAAACCCGAAGACATTGTTCCGAGAGTTACCGATTGGAAAAAGAACATGGAACTACTCGAAATTATGATTGGATGAAGTAATGAATTAGAACTTTCTAGAAAACTTAATTATATATCTCACTGCTTTGAACCCTGCTTTGTACTTCTTTCTTTCCAATTTGCAAGCTTTCCATATTGCTTCTCGCATGTTATTTTTTTGCATGAAATGTCCATGAGGCCCTGGA
>JAEQBH010007376.1:0-134125 GCA_016808115.1 Tetrastigma voinierianum | reverse complement strand
GTGGTATTAATTTTGGATTTGAGCTCTTTTATTAGGTTTTTGGTATTGCTCATTAATTGTTTCGTTAGAATCGATCTTGCGGAAAATGATTATCTGTCTTGTAAAGGGAGCTGATGAAAGTTATTGAACTTAACAGAAATTGAATAATATCTGATCTCATACGAGTATGAAATTATACTTAAGTAAATTGTTTTACTTAAGCTTGAGTAACGATACAATAAAAACATATGGATCTTTAAAATGGAATAAGGATATATAAGTATAATTTTTTGTTTTAATTCAGGGATATTTATAAAATGAGATATTTATAAATTAATAATTTCTTGACAGAAGCTTAGAATATTTTTAATATATCAAAATATTAAAAATGACATTAGAAAAATAGGACATCATTTTATACGTGTACATGAATAATCTTTAAAAGTGGGTATTTTATAAGAAAACAACTTTCTGAAATTGAGTTATATATAAATGGTGAGAGGAAAAAAAACACGGGGGCTTCCTGGAACAATGCTTTGTTCATTATTGTAGACCATGAATTATTGATTTTGCAAAGAATATGAAAAATAGAACCAACTAAGACTCTATGAAAAGTCGTTTTTCCCCAGGAATATGAAAAATAGAACCAACCAACTAGGACTGTTTCGATTGTGACTCTCGTGATAAATAGCAGCGTGGACTCGGACTTGGTGGGTCTAGCAAAATTTCCATAGAATTGGTTTTGTTGTAGTTTCGTGCACACGTAGTGGCGAAAATGAAGAAGAACAAAGAGGAAGAAAAAGACAATAAACAGATTTAATTATGGTTTGGTAATGAGCCTATATCCATAGTGAGTTTTTTTTTATTTATTATTATTATTGTATGAATTAGGATTACATACGAAGAGTGTTTATAATATCCTAAATATGATAAAATTATAAGGCAAAATCTCTAGCTGTCTTTTTTCTAAATACTTTTTTTTTGCTGCTTTATTTTCCAGTCACGTCAGAGATGCGTTTTTGTGTCTTGGCAAATAACATATTAATATTTTTATTAGTTTTCTTTAACGTAAAGTGGTTGTGCGAATATTTGGATTTATTTTATTTTTATTTTTGTTATCGGTTTATTGATGTTTGGTTTATTGTTGTTTTATTGACGTATGGTTTGTGACTATTATGAAAGATATTTGATTATTATTGAGAGAATTGAGGTATATAAATATACCAATACAAAGACAAAAAGGTAACAACATAGAGACAATAAAAGAATCACAAGTATGTATTATCTTTCTATCGTCCCCTCAGGTGACTGTGCTAGAAATAACACAAATGCGGTTACATAGGGAAAATAGGTGGGAGGCTAGAGATAGAGATTTAATGGGAGCATCGGCAAGCTATTATTAGTCTGCTTGAAGACATGAACAACCACCTTTGTCACTCTGGCCAAGACCAAGTCACGAATAAAATTATAATCAATTACAAGGTGTTTCATGCAAGAGTGAAAGACAGGATTAGAGGAAAGATAAGCGACACCAAGGTTGTATGAGAATAAGGTAGCGTGAATTTGCATTGGAATGAGATTCAGATGGCGGCGATTTCACCATTGCGATTCGATGCAGCAGCACTTAATAGCACGATGTCTCAACGCCAGTGGAAGAACGAAGCAATAGTGTGTTTAACTGTATAAACTCGGCCCGATTGGATTAAGCAAAAATATAAGAAAAGCACTTGTGGAGAATGCGATGTCGCGATTATCAACGATCGGCGTTAGAAACCATGCAATGTTTGAGAAGTGTTTGCAACAAGCGTATCTGGGGATCTCGTGCCCATGAATGCTGAAACGGGCGCGTTTGGCCAGCTCCCGATGTTGTTCCGACGACGTGCATGGCGAGAGGTTGCGGCAGAGAAATAGTCATTTTGGAGATGTTAAAGGCCTATAACCATGATGATGCATTGGTGGCATTACGCGCGATTCCATCGAGTCAAAGAGTACCCTACGATGGCGGTGTTGAGACCGGAGATTTGGAGCCTGGCATGTTATGTTTTAACAGGAGATCGATAACACACATACTTTTGTTCGGAAAAGTAGAAGACTTGTGGAAATGCTTCAAAACCTCAACACCATGAAGTAAGAGAATGCTTGAGAGGGAGATTTGGAAGTCAAGTTGCAGAATAATATATAGTGTCGACAAGTGAGGGGTTACTCCCGGTAATAATCAAATCATCAACATAGACCAGGAAGTAGAGAAGTGCATTAACATGGGAATAAACAAAGAGAAATGAGTTTACACGGGATGTAACAAAGCCGAGAGAGAGAGAAAGAAAATGCGGAGCTCATGGTACCTGCCAAGCTTGAGAATTGTTTGAGCCCGCAATAAATACGCATGTAACCTTGGCAGACATGATCTTTGCGGATAATCAGCTATTTGTGCATGCCACATGGATTCAGCCATATAGACCTCCTCCGTAAGATGCCCATTGAGAAAGACATTATTTACATCAAGTTGGCGAAGGCCCCACTTGTGATGGAGTGCAATGCTAAGAACAATACGAACAGTGATGAGATATATCACGGGATTGAAAGTCTTGTGAAAGTCAATACCCAACTGTTAGTGAAAGCCTTTGGCAACAAGCTGAGCGTTATACTGTACAGTAGAGCCATCAAGATTTTGTTTGATCTGAACCACCATTTATATATTTTGCCTGAAATTTGGGGAACAAGAAACCAAGTACCGTTCCGGATGAACCCACTTCGGATATGTTGGCAACAAGAATATATATGTTGCCCACTATATATATTCTTCCTGCATAGCCTGAACCCACTTCGGATCTTGGAGGATTCGAGGCGACAATGTAGAGGTTGAAGAAAGGGGGAAGTATAGTGGTGAATCATATCACCGGGTTAGGTTTGGTGATGGCATTTTA
Organism: Tetrastigma voinierianum; assembly: GCA_016808115.1. NCBI lineage: Eukaryota > Viridiplantae > Streptophyta > Magnoliopsida > Vitales > Vitaceae > Tetrastigma > Tetrastigma voinierianum. Next base: position 131,222 of record JAEQBH010007376.1, on the reverse strand, counting down.
GAAACGGGTTTTGCGTGGGATGAAGGTTTAGTGGGGAGAGAGAGTTGGTAGAAGTGGGAGGATGTCTGGGTGGGGTGGGGAGGGTGCAGGACCAAATAGGCCCAGTAGATAGACGGTCATTGGAAATGAGTGGGTGAGATTGACCTGGATGCAAGTTGGCAAGGTCGAGCAAGGCTCGACAATTCGGGTGAGCTCGAGAGAGGATTTATGGAGATGAACTCGGCAGATTGGATGAGCTCGATGGTCTTGGAAAGTCCTTAGGAGATGATGAAATGGGAGGGCATAGTCTTTGTCTATCAGGTGTTGTGAGGTAGGGAAATGAATGTAATAGTTTTCACAAACTTGACATGAATGCACACAAAGAGTTTATTGAGAGTGGGATCAAAGCAAATTATCAGACAAAAAGTAAATTGTTTTTCTTAATTTGCTAAAAATCTTTATTTTAAAAATATAAAAAACAAACAAGTTAATAAGAAAATCAAAATTAATTACAAATAAAAACCTAGATAGATCCCCCACATCACAAGAAGTTCTAGAGTGGTATTAATTTTTTTAGTTTAAGCTCAACATTAGGTTTTGATATTTATCATTAGTGTTTTTATTGAGAATCGATGTATAACGAAAAATGGTACTGGTGCGCAGGAATTTGAAGTGAAAGTTATAGGAATATGAGTTGTCTGAGTGGATGTCAGAGCTTGCTTTTGAATGAATAATGATACGATTTTATAAGAAATTATGAAATAGTACTTAAGTAAATTGTTTTACTTAAAGCTTAAGTAACAATACAATAAAAACATATGGGTCTTTAAAATGGAATAAGGATATATAAGTATAATTTTTTTTTGTAATTCAAGGATATTTATTGAATGAGATGTTTATAAATTAATCATTTAAGCGACAGAAGCTTAAAAGATTTTTTAATATATCAAAATATTAAAATAAATTAGAATAAAGAATATAATCATTAATTATCAATCCAAAACTCGTAAATCCAACCTTCATCATGTTTCATTTTAGAGAAAAATAGCACATATCATTTTATACGTGTACATGAATATTTTTTAAAAGTGGGTATTTTATAAGAAAACAACATTTCTGGAATGAAGTTATAAATGGTGAGAGGTAAAAAAACGTGGGGGCTTCCTGGAACAATGCTTTGTTCATTATTGTAGACCATGAATTATTGATTTTGCAACGAATATGAAAAATAGAACCAACTAAGACTCTATGAAAAGTCGTTTTTCCCCACTTGCTATCAGTTCAATGCTGACAGTTTCGATTGTGACTCACGTGATAAATAGCAGCGTGGACTCGGACTTGGTGGGTCTGACAAAATTTTCCCATAGAATTGGTGTGTTGTGATTCGTGCACTCGTAATAATGAAAATGAAGAAAAACTAAGGGGAAGAAAAAGATAATAAACAGATTTAATTGGTTTGGTACTGAACCTATATCCATGGGAATAACAATGAGTTTTTTTTTAATTGTATGGTATGAATTAGGATTACATACGAGGAGTGTTTATAATATCCTAAATATATTGATAAAATTATAAGGCAAAATCTCTGGCTTGTCTTTCATCTTTTTTTTCTTTTATGGCTTATTTCATCGATCATGGCGCAATTTTTATATCTTATTGGTTAGAAATGTTCATATGAATAATTTTTTTCGTTTTCAATAATAAAGTGGTTATTCTACGAATATTTATGTTTTATTTTATTTTATTTTTTATCGTCGGTTTATTGATATTTTAGTTTGTGCTCGTTTTATGTCGGCGTTTATTTATGTATTTGGAATTAATTAACAAGGTTCATATACTCTTTTTAGGCCATATGCTTCACCAACAACCATGTTTCTTAACTTGGCCTTAGGGAAAACCAATTTTTCTGCGAAGCAAATCAGCAGGGTGATAATGGATGTGGAGGATAGCCATGGAATCATTAACTATTATGTCGTTGAAATAATAAAATTCATTTTGGTTGAAAATTCAGAGGGAATGGAAGAAGGTGAGGAGAATTATTACTTCGCCCATAACCATCAATAATGCGTGGGGACGACTTTTATGCATGGGTTGATCCGTCTCAATTCCCAACCTAACCTGAATATTTAATTACGGTTCAATTTGAGTATTATGATCCAGCCCATGTTTAGTTGAGCTCATATGTGAGTTGGATTGATTAGGCTAGGAGTTTGTGTTAATGGAGTGTGTTTACGTCGTATTTAGTATAAGTATTATTAACATTACAGAAATCAAATCAAACGCTGACGTGAATAATTATTATGTTACAAAAACATATTCAAATACGATCGAATTATTAATTGGTTGATATGACACAACAAGTATAATCTGGTTAATAATCTCTCATTTAATATTATAATTCAGTTAATCTACTAATTTTGAGAGAATAACTCATGAAAATTTAAGGAGACAAATAATAGAATTAACGAGTAAATTTGAATCAAATTTGGGTTGTCTTGGATTAATGACTGTAAGCAACTCATTTATTAAATAGGTTATTTGATTCGACCGAATACGATTATAGCACGAAAATCATCAATCCAAAAACAGTCTGAACTATCAAACCTTAAAATGTCGAAAGGAAGATTGTTATCACCACCTTCTGCCAAACATGATCTGTCGAGCGAGTTGACGGTTAGCAGGCTTGACTGGAAATGGTAAAATGGTTTATGAGATTTCGTTTCGAATTCAAATTTAAATATTCCCTCTCTACCATAATTAAAAAGATTATTTAAGATACTGTGCACTGTTTTGTTTCGTCTCATAAGCTTACTTTCTTATTTATTTTGTAAGCAGATAAGAGTTTAGAAGAGGAATTAGAACAAAATCCCCAATAATCCGGCCTCTGAGTAAAGTGAAAATTGCGATGATTGAATCCGATGTTATTATTTGAACTTTGATCTAATAGTACTTTTTGTTAATATTAAAGCTTATTAAATCGTTAAAGAAAAATAAACAAATTAAGTTTATGATTTCTCCGATTCAAAAGCAATTAAACGAAATACATGGAGAAGTAATTAAATTAAAAAGGGGCCATGAGGACATGTTGACTCTAATTAAGCTCTATTTTCAATCCCCTTGTTTTTCTTCCTTTGGTGGATGATGATGGCCCTAATGCGAAGTTGGGCTTGTAGAATCCTAGTTATTGAAGCCTTGAGAAAGAATAAGCTTTTATAGCTATGTTGGGTTGAAGAATTGATTTAACATATTTTCAAGTATCCATAAACATTCTCATGCATAAATTAATTAATTTAGGAAAATATAAACTATGTAGCCCAATAAGTAATATTAATTCAATCTTCACAGGCTTAAAAACAAACAAACAAAAAAATCCTAAGCATAAAATACAAGCTGGAAACCAAAAATGAAAAGGAATGGTATGTATCAAACTGCAATTTGAAAATAATTGTATAAATATTAAAATTAGATTTCTGTATTTAAAATGTACCTATAAAAATAGTATAAATTAGTCGTATTCGAAACTACTTGTAGTGATCATTTGACTTATCTACAATAGCTTTTTGTAAAGAGTAAATTGAATAATGTAAATCAAATTCTTAGTGATGTATATATAATTTCAGAGTGTATGACTTACTTTCCCAAAAAGAAAATCTAATGTATAGATATATAACAACCATTTAATGAGTAAATAACGGTACTAGACAGAGTTTCCATTAACTTGGTGGTCTTGGTCGGGGATGAATCTCTTCCAATACAATGTGCAAACCACCCACATCATAGTTGGAATCCCTTTGGTCTGGGAGGAAGAAGTAGATGAAAATTTGTCATAATGTACGAATCTTTGAGAAGAATATGAAACATTATATTTCAGCCCTTGAAAGCATGGTGAGGAGAACCCCGTATCTAAAGTGAAAAACATATTCAGCTGACCCATGCTTTGAGACGGCCGATCGGATCTCAAGTGGGAAAATTTCACTTACTTGGGACAGCATCTAGAGGACCCACATGACCATACAAGGCGGAGGCAGTAGATACAAATGCACATCACCACACCCAAGATGGAGTACCACTGCAGCAATTCAAATCTTTCGATGTTCCGAATTTTAGTGCTATGAGGACCGCTACTGCAACCTACATAACATTATCGATGATGATCATTAGAGTTGGACAATCCCAATTTTAACACCTCAATCTAAAAAAGTTTTACTTCTACATAATAATATGGATTTTTATTTTATTTTTGGATTTTACTCCTTTGGTATACCTATATTTTATATTTTAGGTTTGTCATATGAATTAACATAATAACTTTTGCTCACTTTTTGAAATAATAGGATCTTGTTTGGGTTTTTTTTAAACTGTTTTTGTTCTCAAGAACTAGCTAGGAGGAGAACATAATTTTTGTTTTGTTTTGAAAACATAAAACACATAAACAAAATTCGAAATAATCAAAAGAATATCAAAATGGTGTTGGGTATGTTTAAAAATGATATATTCTCCGGAACCAGAACCGTAAAAAACAAAAACGAAACCCAAACCGTTCCTTTTATTTCTTATTGCCTATATAAGAAGAGATGAAATTTTGAAGTAACAAAGTGAAAAAAACGATGAACAATTTTATATGTTGTTACCTGGAATGAACATTTGGATTCCGCCCTCTATGGCTTTCTCCTTCCCCATTTATCAGTACCGAACACAGCCACGAATGTTGCTACGACGTTGATAAGACCGGTAATAACAGCCGAGAACAGAGAAGCGTTGTTCCCAAACCCCAATGATTGGAAGAGCACGGGAGCATAGAACATGACGACGTTGATGCCGGTGAGCTGCTGCAATGCCGGAATGAGTGGACATTGTATTCTTAGCCTATGTTACCTCTGAACAGTTTTCCATGGATGCTTTGTTTTTGAAGCCTCACTTGCCGGCTTCCAGATGAGTTGTACTCGGCGATCTCGCGTATAACTGACGCCCCATGCTGGAAGGGCATGTCTCTAAACGTTGTGACTCGCCCTTCTCGATGTGATTGGCGGGGGGTGTTGGGAAGGATCCATACTGGAGATGAAGATATGGCGGCGGGAACGCGCCATATAACCGCATCCCCAACCGCCCTCAGTCTGGCGGTGAAGTGATCACTATGTTCGCTATCAAAATGCCGATGGTGATTTGACAACTGAAGACGTTATTTAGAGAGCACCCTGTTTTATTAGCGGGCATTTGGATAAATGGGTGCTTTGACTGTACAATTCAAGTGAAATTTTGATCAATTACTAATAAAAAAAAGCAATTAATTAAATCTAAGATATTATTTGAGTTTTTTTCCTTCTCCTATCTTAATCTTGAAATAATATTTGATTTTTAATAATATGTTTGGAAGGAAGAAGGCATTATAATTTTCTGCTTGGAGAACTTCAACTCCAAAATGCCGAGCAGATACGTCAAAATAAGCATGAAAATGTGTGGCGGAGGCATTAGATGACAACCCGCGAAAGCGCGACCAACGCGCTGGATCCTGCGACCAAATCTTCTGTGGTGGCGTACGGGGCTGTAGGGAGGGCATGGAGAAAACACGCCAAATGGAAGCGTGGAATAACGTTAGTATCTGACTGTCGAATTTACAGTACTGATTCGTTGACTTATCCGATTCCTCCTTCCTGTAAACTGAAAGGGAAAAACTTTTCAGAATGTCGGCATGGAAGTCATGCTAAAATTACCCTATCAATTTATTACTCTATTCACATTCGCATTCGCATGCATGTATGTGTATAGAATAGGCACTATAAAACAATCAAATACACACGCATTCATAGCTCACCAGAAATTCCGATGTCGTAACCAAAGATTCTCAGCCTCCTATGGCACCTGAAACACCTTATCAAAACAGACCAGGGTGAGCTTTCCGGGTATCCGGCAGCGCCACCACTCCGCCGCCCGCCTTTTGGACCCATGAAACCACCCGCCGCAGTCACTGAATCGATGAAGAAACAAAGCGCACGAAGGAAAACAATGAATGGAAGAGGCCGTGTGGTAAAGTGTATTTATAGACTTTTATTGTGATTCGTTCCTAATGGATTGGAAAATGAAGGGTTGTTTTTTTGCCTTTAGATGGAATAACGCCCAGATAACTTTTCGTTTCCTTTTTTTGTTTTCGTTTTCTGTTTTTTTTTTTTTTTTAAATTAGGACTCACCCTCATTCCTTGTAATATAATGAAACAGATTTTACTTGAGTGAAACGACCATAAAAATCTGTGTTTGGTTGAAACAATTTGATAAGTTAATTATAATACAATCTTCATGCAATAGGTCCGTGTTTAAGTAGTGATAGATTTCTATGCTTTTTAGGGAAGTGTTTCTATAATTAAAAACACTTTAAGTGTTTTTAGGAGCAAAAAAATATTTGTAATATTTTCAAAGTGCTTTTAAAGGATTAAAAAAAAAAACAATCAAATGTATTTTTTGAAGTATTTGGGAGCGTTTTTATAAAACACTTTCAAAGTTTTTGAGTATTAATGCAAAATTCTAATGTTGTTTACTCTTAAATATCTATTTTTCCTTAAAACATCTTATTTTATTTTAAAATCCGGATAATATGATATACTTAAATTTTACATAATTAAATATTTAAAAAAAAAAAAAAATCTACAATCATACAAATATTAATATTTATTAGTGCAAATTTTTAATCTGCCCTTAATATAAATTCCGCTATTATTAAACAACTCACAAGTTAGCAGCTTTATTTTAAGTCAAAAATGTTTTAAATTTAAGTGTTTTTTAAAATAAATAATAATTAAGATAATTAATCAAACCATGACATGGTAGTTTTGAAGCTATTTCTTGTAACAGCCTTTAGCCCAAGCGTTTTCTATCTATACTTGTTTTATAGGAATCCCAAAAATATGATTTACAAAGCTTTTGCAACATGTTATAAAAAAATGCTTTTATATTAACTAAATTACCCAAAATGAAATTTAATATTAAATTATAAAAATATGATATCATAATAGATAAATAATTATTACATAAATATTATTTAAATACGTATAAAAGTTATATATTAATAAACTAAATCTACTATTTTTATGATTATAAAAAATTGAAAATCTTCTTACATAAATGATGAATTATTAATGAATAAACATATATAAATATTTGTATTAATAAAAACCTAATTGTATTTATAATTATAAAAGATTTGAACTAATGAATAAACATACCATAAACATTTATATTAATACAAAGCCTAAAATAACATATATATATAATTATAAAAATATTAAAAAAATTTGAATTTTAAAAGTATGTAATCAGTTTTTTAAATAATATAGAAAATAGATATTACTAACAATGAAAGCGGAGTAAATGGGCTGGCCAAATGTTTGCACTATTACGCTGAATTCGAGGGTGTCCCGTTGACTAACTTGAGTCAACCACAGCGGAAAACGTGTCTTTCGTGTTATGAGACCCGTATGGTAAAAAATATCCACTTGGGCCTACATCATATACATCAAAAATACATCCTATATTGCAATAGTTCAAGAGTTTATTACATTACTCTTAATACAAACATATAAAATTTAAATTTCTAATACATGTTTTACAAATTACATCAAGCCACAATCCATTTCTTCTCAAAGCGGCCTCTATTAGAGACGTCTTCCCGAATTTACTCCACATGCTGGAAATAATGATCCCTCGGCGGTGAACCTTGATATATAGTAGTAATTATCTGCATGAGTTAAAAAACAGAAGTGCGCATGCGTGATTTAACATAAACACATTCCAGCCGATACATGATCTGCTTGGTGTCTGCATGATAGATGAGAATGTAGGCTCACCCTTACATTCTGAGCCCTCCTTTGACTCCACCATACTCAGAGTCAAGTGTAGAGAGAAAAACACCGTTTTCGAGAACAAAAGTTTTCAAAACAAAAAGTTTTTGTTCTCAGCGTCTCTTCGGTAAATATATTGGACAACCCTCAGGCGGGTATTTGGGTAATCCTGAAACGTCTAATGGTCTGTATGAGAATGAGGCTGTTGGACAACTCTCAGAAAGCACGGAGAAAATCTTCCTTGAAATTCCTTTTAAAACCATTTTTCATTTTCTTTCTTCTTTCATGTCATGCACTCATAACATTCTAGGATCGTAGGTGTATATGGAATGCATTATGTCACATTTCAAATATAATTCATGTTAATATATAAATCATGCATATACTAACATAAATTTACTCACATGCATCATGTCATTCAATTCAGTAATAATGTAAGACCAGAAAATTCCAATTTTGAAAAATGATAAAATAGTCATTTTAAATTTAAAATCAAAATTTTTTTCTAGATCTCGGATGACCAAGCAGTTTCACCATTGGAATCGTCTACGGGGAAATATAGCTACCCACGTCCCTGATTTTGTGAATTCGAGACGATCGAATTTACTGCGTTCGAAGATCGGGCGGGACTCTTGGCGCGATGGCACCTGTGCCATGTGTCAAGCACCGGTTCAGTCAAGTTGAGCTCAAGGTGGGGCCCACATGAACACATGACATGATGCCATTGGGTAGAAAAGTCAAAATCCAAGCTTTTAGGGACATGGATGGTATTGTTTAAATTCTTAATGAATGAGACAAAGGGAATAGTGACCTTCTCCAAATGGAAAAGAGCCAAGCAGACAGCGGAGGGCAAGAAAGCGTGCAGTGTGCTAAAAGGGGGAGATGCGTGGGAATGAAAATGGTGATTTTAGTGAGGAGAGTAGAGACTTCTCTTTAGATTTACGGCTAGTGACGAATTCCAGTTCTTGGAGGCGAAGGAAAGTCATTCTACGCGGCGAGGGCAACGCGTGAACACCAGTTTCTTGGAGTTTCGACAAACTCCGTGAGGTAGGGGTTTATCCTGCCCAGTTATACTTTGTTTTAGTGTTTTGTTGATAGTTGAGTTGGGGCCTTGAGCAGTGTTGGTCGGTTCCAAAACTTGGAGCGAAATGTGAAAAATTGTTGGAGCCTTTTTGGACCAGTCCATGATAGTGCGGACTGTTTGGGCATTACCCAGGTGTTGATTTATGCAATAAATCATCATTTTGATATGAAGGCCGAAAAATAGCCAATGAAATTCGGGTTCCCTTAGTAAGACAATGATTAGGTGCTTAGTGAAGTGACGGTGCTTGAGGTTTCATTGTTCCGTGGTCGTATTCATAAAATCATATTTGAGAATATATATGATTGGAAGTAATTGATTGAATTGCTCGTGTTTATAGAAGATAGCCCATGAGCTAATTTTGGAGAAATGGATTAACAGATTTGCATGACATGTGTGTGTGGATTGATTATGTTAGTATATACATATTTTATACATTAGCATGCGTTATATAAATTGTGTTGAAGTATTTGTGCATTTATATTACCGGGGGTAACCTAGAAGTTAGGTGTGTGCATAACATGAGTTTTGAAAAGCGAACATATGGTTGAAAATTTCACATGATTTTCTGAAGAATGGGGTTGGGAGGCGATCTAGCAGATCATTTCGGATGAGGACCATATTTGTTTGGGGAGTTCTTGACTTACATTCGCCTCGGAGGGTGAGTGCATATTTTACCAATCTCGGTAGTGTATTTTCCAAGAACAACAAGTTTTGTTTTGAAAATGATGTTTTCTCATACATAGCCCAGGCCCAGGCAAATTAGCGAAATTCGGTGATGACTCGCTGACGTAGAGCAGGCGTTTGACATTCAGTGAGATCAAATTTGCGATTGTGTTTTAAATTGGGCATGCATGCACTTAGGTGGGGAGTAACCCATTTGGGGTGATTCCACTCTGGGCGATAGCTCACCTGTGGTGGAATATTTTTTAGGTAGGGGTGTTAGAGACGGTTCATCTTAGAGGCGATTTTGAGACGAGGGTTGTGAAGCGATGTTAGTTGGATAAATGTATTAGAATGTTTTAAACTTTTAATATATGTTGTATAAAATGAGTATTAACTCTTGAAACTAGTATATAGTTGATGTATATTGATAGTATTGTATGGGCCAAAGTAGCCGTTTTACTCATGTATATGTCTACGATGTTGATGTTGGGACGTGTGATTCTTGGGTAGAGCTCCGTCTGAAAGGATTTTACTCATTTAATTGTATATGGGCCGCATTGGCCATATTATTGAGCTTGTTGGAGACAGGTTTGTATTTAGGTGAGCTCTCCCGTACAAAGGAGACTCTACCAATTTTCTATGATAAGTGTCGCGGGTTTATCCTGAAATATTCAACAGCAGTTGACGGGTTGTCGACGGACACCGAGTTTGGGGCGTCACGGCTTAGTATCGAGCTAAGATTAGCGAATACCTTACGGAGCTGATTGGGTGTAGTTATATAAGTGTAGTCGATGCGACTTCACGGCATGGTATCGGGCTAGGTTTATAAATGCCTGGAAGCAGTGTTGATGGGTTAGGTATCGATAACCTGGGGCTTGAGGGGATTTGGGTCGAGTCGAGGAGTGCATTAAGTTGCTTAGAACATCACCACTTTGTGTGGCTCTCGATGTTAGAGTTTAGGTATGTTATAGGAAATCACGGAGACCGGGAAGAACATTACATGCATGTGTTTTATGTGTGATCATATGATTGTTTGATGAATTGTTATGTTAGGAATGTTGTGATTGTGTGCTTAGTGATGCTTATAGGAGTGTTGGAAAATTTTTTAGTTTTACAGTGTGTAAAACTGGAAAAAGAAAATAAATGAAATAAATTTTAATAAATTTATTTGGTTTATTGGATGAGGTCTTGGAGTTGGGTGAGGTTACATATGCACGTGGTTGGATGCGTGTGTGTGTGGAATTTCGGGGCAGGGAACACCCCAGGAGAATGTAAGGCAGAAAATTCAATTTTCGGAAGAGACAAAATAGTCTGTTTGATGCAAAAATTCGAAGAATTTTTTAGATCTCGGATAATGACAGTTTCCGTTAGGATCGTCTGGAAATCTAGCTACCACTTCGATTTTCGTCGAATTTTGAGAAAGTCGGAATTTGCACGTTTTTCGAGAAGCAGCGTCGGCGGGACGGCAGCTTTTAGTGGCTACGGTGTGCGATGTCAAATCACCGGTTCAGTCAAGTTGAGTAAGGTGGAGCCCGTGAACACATGGCATGATGCCATTGGGTAAAGTCAAGCTTTTAAGGACATGCATGGCATTGTTTAAATTCTTAATGAATGGGACAAAGGAATAGTGACCTTCTCAAATGGAAAAGATAAAGCAGACCTTCTAGGGCCAAAAAGCGTCACGATTGTGCTAAAGGGGAGATGCGGTGGGCGCGGAAAATGGTGATTTTAGTGAGAGAGTAGGGACTTCTCTTAGATTTACAATTTATCCGTCCGTTGGTTCTTCGGACGAAGGAAAGTGGATTACTGCGAGCGAGCAGCGGCGTGGACACTAGTTTCTTGGGTTGCGATAGGCTCCATGGTAGGGGTTTTATCCTGTAACGTTACACTTTGTTTAAGTGTTTTGTTGATGATTGAGTTGGTTTTTAGAGGCCTTGAGCGGCCATTTGGTGAGTTCAGCTGACCAGAAAGTCTCTCAATGCCGCGCCTAAATCGAAGTCCATGACCCTGTCAACGTGGAAACACTCGTGAATGTCGGATGACCCGACATCTCTCCTAAATCAGGCGAGTCTCCTTTGTACGGGGAACTACGCGAAATCTGTGTTTTCAATCCCCGTCGACATTCCACAGATACATATATGAGTAAAAACGGCCTCTTAGGCCCATACTACAATACTCATCATCAATGTAAACCAACTATATCCAATAGTTTCAGAGTCAAAAAGTTTACTCTTATACAGCACATATATTAAATCTTGCATAAATTCTGTGCATGAATACATAATGATAATAAAGCCTGACGATAGCACCTGATGGCCTGTATTAGGCCGTCTCCTCGTCACTCCACATTGCCTGAAAATATGTTACTCGACAAGGTGAGACTGTAATGCTCGATGAGTAAGGAAATCACCCTAAATAGATACTCTCCACCCCTAAATGTATTCTACAATGCTCCCAGAAATGGCACATTCAAACAGAGAGTAAAACGATATAGCAGATAATACAATTAATCGACTCTATGCCAGTCCTCCTTTGTGCTCCCTCACACTAGAGCCACGTGTAGAGAAAACTTGTTTTCAACAAAGATATTTGTTTTTAATTGTGGACAACCCTCCGATGTAAATATTGGACCGACTCCGATGATTATATTTAGTGGACTACCCTCCGAGATATATCAATTGGGCCGACTCCGACGATTGATATTTTATATGGGCCAGATAATTATTATTTTAGTCAACCTAAAACCATTCTCCCGAGAATCACCTCATGCACTCACTCCTATTGTTTAGATTTGCCCCGATTGCATATGGAATGCATGATGCAATTCCATTACAATTCATAACCTTTACAAATATAATCATGCATATATTCCATATAATTTAAATCACCACAAACATCATGTAATTTGCAAATCATTACGGCAAAAAATTAGCTCACGTGGGCTAATTCTCCAAACACGAGCAATTACTCGACCAAACACAATTTTAAAATTTGATTTCGTGTCACTGTTGCATGAGCAGGTAAAGCCCTCGGGTTTTCTGTTCCTGCTCTAAAATTGGTTCCACCTTGAACGAAATCCAATGGTCATTCCGGCCTTATACATCAAAGCATCATTTTATAACATAAATGCAAAATAGCAACCCCGAAGCAGTCGTGAGCGATGGAATCTGTCGATGGGACTGAGAATTTCCACTCCTCGAGTTCGAATTTGGGCAGATCAAGCTTGATGTTTAAAGCCTCAAACCGCCATAAGTAAACCTTAAATAAAGTGATAAAGCCCCGTAGAATAAATCTCCTCCCAGAGTTTGTCAAAAACTCCCAAGCTGAGCCCACGTGTAGGCTGATCAATGACGGCTTTCCTTCTTGCTCAGAAGGAATTTGATGGTGTTATTTCCGGAATCTTAGAAAGTTTCTCTCTCTAAAACTCAAATCATATCTCCACGCATCCTCCCCAGCTGCCCGATTTCTTCATTTGTGGCTTTTTGAAGAAAACTGACACTATTTAGTAATTTGTCTGATATCATTAAACAAATCTAATATTGCCATCATATCAGTTTGGACTTTTGATATTTGGCATTATCCCGGCCGTCCATTTCCATGTTTTCTCTACTCATGCCCTTGTGAGTACATGTTGCCTATGTGATTTGTCATCAAATATCGTTCACGGCACAAGAAGCGCGATGCCTTGAAGCATTACAAACTCCGTCTTGGAAATTCGCGTGAAGTTGGCGTGCTAAGCTAGATTTTACGAAACTAGCGGTGAAATCCGTTTCATTATCAGAGATCTAAAGAGTAATTTGGGATTTTGGCTAGAGATACGATTTTGCCAATTTTTCCAAATTAGCATTTCTCGGGTCTTACAAAATTATTTGGAGCCTTTTTGGACGGATAAATGACGTTGCATGACTGTTTGGGCATTGGTGTTGATTTATGCAATAAATCATGTTTTGATATTAATAGAGCGTAAATGACCATGAAATTAGGTTCACGAGTAGGCAAATGATTGGAGTGGTAGTGAATAAGCGTAACGAGGTTTTCCTTTGTTCTGTGAATAGTGTTCATAAATATTTTGAAAATATGTATGATTGAGTAGTCAAATTGAATTGCTCGTGTTTGTAAATTAGCTATGAGCTAATTTTGGAGAATGAATTGTGAATTTGCATGACGACTGTGTGTGTGGATTGATTATGTTAGTATACATGTTTATATATTAGCATGCGTTATAAATTGTGTTGAAATGACATAATGCATTTATATCTGTGGAAAACCTAAAGTTGATGTGTGTGCATGACCACCTGAGTTTTGAAAAAGCGAACATGGTTCGAGTGAATTTCACGGGATGATTTTTCGGAATGAAGGACACGGGAGGCCAGTCCCCAGCGGATCACATTTCGGATGAGGATTGTTTCGGGAAGTTCTCCAACACATTCGCCTCGGAGGGTAGTTCCATCTTTTTATCGAATCTCGGTAGTGTATTTTCAAGAACAACATGTTTTGTTTTGAAAATGATGTTTTTCTCATACATGGCTTAGGCAGTGAAAAGAGTCATTGAGGACTCGCGTTTGGGAACGGACATTTAGACATTAGTAGGATCGTTTACTTGAATGTGTTAAGTGGAGCATTGCATATGCACTTAGGTGGGAAGTAACCCGGCTGGGTGATTCTACTGCGGCGTCGCTCACCACAGCTCGAGGGAATGCTTTCGCATATCTGAGGGGGTATTCGAGGAAGCCGGTTCATCTTAGAGGCCGATTTTGAAGAAAGCCGGGTTGTGGCTTAATGTTAGTTGGATACATGTATTAGAATGTTTTAAACTTTTAATATATGTTGTATAAAGAGTAAATTATTAACTGAAACAATGGTATAGTTGATGTATATTGATGAGTATTGTTGTATGGGCTGAGGAGGAGAAGTGACATGCGCCTCATGTATATGTCACTCGATGTTGATGTTGGGACATGTGGATATGGGTAGAGCTCCACGAGGGCTTTGCTTATTTAATTGTATATGGGCCATGTGGCCATATTGGTATTTATGACAGGTTTTGTATTTGGGTAGAAGCTCCCGGGTGCAGAGACTCTGCTTTCGATTTTAAGTAGTGGTATTAGTTGGCATCAAATGTGTGGTTGGCGGATCAACGGACACTTGATTTGGGGCGTCACAAATAACATCAAAATTAGCTCACATGGGCTAATAACAAATCAATTCAATAGGCTTGCACAATTATATTTCATATAATTGTGACATCCTCATCTTACATTAATGAATTTTCATGCATTAACAATTTCTTTTTTCACCCAATTCAAGTCATCTAATTCAAGCAATATTTTGCTTACAACACACACATGGGCATTTTGGTCCAATCAAGCAAGCTGGGGTATTAGGCGCGGTGGGGTACAATCAGTGGGCAACCTCCTCTCACCAAGCATCGGTTCACTTTGTGGGCAAAAATCATGGCCATTTGACCCTAACCCGAACCATAATTTATTGCATGGGATTATAACCTGACACCCAGTAGTCCGTGGAACAATCCAAAGCAGGTTCCAAATGTTCCAACAATTCGGTCCAAGTTTTGGGATCGACACGAAGCAGTCTCACGACCTCAAACTCTAAAGCATTTACAAGGCTCTTAAAGCCAGAAAATAACCAGTGGGAGAAGACCCTACCTCTTGGAGTTGTTGAAACTCTACAAGCTGGTGCCACCGCGTGGCACTTATAGCGTGAACAACTTTGCTCTTGCGATGAGGCTGACGGTCAGCAAAATCTAGAGAGAAGTTAAAGCTAATTTCTAAATATTTCCCATTTTCCAAATCTTTTCTCCCCTCTCCCATGGGATTAAATGAAATGGAGGAGAGGAAGCTCTTCTTTGTCCCCCTCATTGCGCATGTCAAGCCCATCAGGTGGCTTATTTGGATTTCTTATCCACCCACCTACTTTGATTTTCACCATTAGGGAGATGCCACATGTCCATGGGCCCTTGTAGTGACTTGGCCCGTACTTTTTTGAGTGCGTGGCTGCTTTGTTTCAAAAATGTGCCAGTGTCCATATAAACTTGTTGCCTCGAAAAATTTAAATTTCGTAGTCTCGAAATTCAATGAAGTCATTAACGAAGTAGTTAGATTTCGAGAAATGACCAGGTAAGTCACGTTTTGTCATCCGAGATTTAGAAAAATTCTAGATTTTTGACAAAATTGCCATTTTGTATTTTTTCAAAATTCTAAAATTTCATTGAGGTTTCATTTTAACTTGCTCATTAAATTTGTGAGCCTTTGAAAAGCAGTTTAGACTAAATTTAAATTCGATTTCTATTAAGCTAGTTTCAATAACCTATACAGGAGTTAGGAGCTAAAGCTATTAAAATCATAATTTTGCAAATTCATCATTCTTCAAATAAAAATATAATATACAAATATATAATGATAATTAATATATAAAATGATTGAGTCTAACCATATAATAATAGTATTAAATAGGCTTAAATAAATAAATAATCTTTGAAACGTTCTATTTATAACTAAAGTACAAACTAACTAGCTAAATAGTACCAAAAACAAATAAAGTAACAACTTAATAACATATCCAA
Organism: Tetrastigma voinierianum; assembly: GCA_016808115.1. NCBI lineage: Eukaryota > Viridiplantae > Streptophyta > Magnoliopsida > Vitales > Vitaceae > Tetrastigma > Tetrastigma voinierianum. The sequence continues at coordinate 115,084 of JAEQBH010007376.1, read as the reverse complement.
AAAAACAACTCGAAATACAAAATGAAATCTACGTATCATATTTTCATCATCATCCTCGTTATATAAATATGCCTCTGTGATTAAGCATTAGAAATATGTATATCCTCGATAATGTAGTTTGAGTTATCATATCATATATTAGTTAATTTAGAATGTTAGCAATATAAATTTCATTTATATTGTTTATATCCATAAAATATTTTCAAAACCATCTTAATAAACAATAATGAAACTCACCACTATTTGTTTGAAAACCCATCTATCTATCATATTATGAAGAAAGAAGAAATTAGTGTATGATTTTGTTAATTATTTTAAAATAACATTATTTTGTTATTAACACTAATTTAAGTAATAAATTTATTTAAAATATACTGGTAATTTAGTTATTAAATTAAATTAAATTAAATTTATAAACTAGTACAAATTCATTTTTATAAAAAAAAAAACATATATGATTGAATAAAATTTAAAGATAAATAAAAATGAAATTATAAATATTTAAAGATACGTTAAATGAGATAAATAAAATATATTCAATGTAAAACTGTAATTTATTTAATTCAAATGCATTTCGTAAATTTTCATACAATATTTTTAAATGACTTAAATTATCTATATAAATTATAATAAAATATACATTGAAATTGAAAATAAAATAGTTAAAATAAAAAACTTTAATATATTAATCATATATTATAGTAATAGTATTTTTAAACCCTTACGCTACAAAAAAGATTGTAAGCTCATTTTATAGATGAATCCTTGAAAATCTCAATTATAAATAGATACTTAAAAAATTAAATACAAATTTGAATTAAATCGGACTAATTCGGTCAAACCCATGAACCATGGGTCAAAGCGAATTGAATTTATTAGCCCCGGCTGATAGGCGTTAAATTTCTGACTCGACCTTAAAAATTGGACTAAAGTGGGTTGGCTATTGGGCTCAACCCATATTATTAGCCTTGTAATGTTAAGGAAAAATATATAGGCGTTTAAGGATAAATAGAAGTAGACATTTGAGGGAATATCAAACATTTAAAGTGTTTTTTTTAAAAACACATCCCAGAATAAATAATAATTTACAAAAAATAATTATTTATATGATTATAAAAATTATTTGCAAAATTATTGAATTAATTAATAAACGTATGCAAGAATTTGTACTAATAAAATTTAAAATAATTATTTTGAAATAATATCTGTATGATTATTGAAATTTTAAAAATTTAAGTATTTAAAATTTTAAAAGTGTATCTGATTTTAAAATAAAATATATAGAAGTTTTAAGGAAAAATAAATCGATATTTAAGGATACACAGGTATTTTAAGAATATCAAAAAAAGTGTTTAAAAAAAAAACACCTCCTAAATGCTTCTCAAAAAACACTCAGAGTGTTTTTCGAACTTTCAAAAGTGTTATTATTAAATATTATCAAACATCTTTTTTGTCCTATAAACTAAAAAGTGTTTTTAGGCCTTAAAACACTTATAAGAAATACCACCTGTAGCCTAAAATTTATTTGTGTTATTTTAATATTTTGAAATATTTTAGAACATGTTTCTAGTTTTAAAATTATAAAATTATAAAAATCTTATATAGTGTAAAATAAAAATTATTATTTAAAAGATTCTTCTAGTTCAAGTATTTTCAAAATACCAAATTTATGATGTTTATAAAATATTTATTTCAAGAAAAGAAAATTTAAAAATCAAATTTATGAAATTTAGAACTTGAATGTGAGAACTTCTTAAAAGTGTTTTTAAGATTAAAAAAAAAAAAAAGAACAAACAATTGTATAAAACTTTCGTTTTCTGTTTTTTTTTTTTTTTAAGTTAGGACTCATCAGATTTTACTTAGAATTAGAAACATTATAAAATCATGTGTTTGGATAAGAAACAATTTAATGAAGTCAATTATAATACATTCTTCATGCAATAGGTCCGTGTGTTTGAGTAGGGATGGACTTCTATATTTTTTAGAAGTGTTTCTGTAATTAAAAACACTTTAAGTGTTTTTAACAATGTTTTAAAAACCGGATCACATATTGATTCACAGGTCGAGTGGTGAGCAGACGGACTGGGAGATACGTGGTTGAGCAGTAGTGAGCAAATATATTATTATATTTTATTTATTTAAATTTTAAAATATATAATTAATAATTTTTAAAATATTATTTATTACTTTTTATATAAATAAAGTATTTTAAAATTTATTTTGAAAATATGTATAATGTTTAAATATAAAAACATTTTAAAAATGGAAGAAACTTATTTATAAATATCTTAATTTGTAGTAATATATATAATTTTTGTTAACATCTAAAATAATTCGTTGGTAGTGGTTCATTTTGTAGCTTTCATAAAGTATTCAAATCCCGCAGTGTAGTATTTGATTGAATTTTTTTTAGTTACAAGCTTTTTAACCTAAGCAAAAGGGCGTCGTTTTAGCGAAAAAATAATAATTATAGAACCGTCGCTCGGTTCTTTGAAGCGAATGAATTACCGCTGATTTGGCCAAGTCGGTTCAAACGATTCGGTTAATTCACAGCGGTTTTTTGCAGATTGAACCAATTTTGTAGCGGCTGGTTGGTTGTTCGGTCGAACCGGTTTTCAAAACATTGGTTTTTAGGACAAAAAAAAGTTTTGTAATATTTTCAAATGTGCTTTTGAAAGTTCAAAAAAAACAATTCAAATGTTTTTTCGAGAATGATTTGAGAGGTTTAATTTTTTTTAAACACTTTCAAAAGTTTTGGAATATTAATAAAATTCCTATTTATTTATACTTAAATATCTATTTTCCTTATAAGCTTATCTATTTTTATTAAAAATCGGATATATGATATACTTTTAAAATTTTAAATAATTTCAAATATTTAAAAAAAAATTATATAATCATACAAATACACTTGACTTATGGTAGGTTTGGCACCCTTGTGTAATAAACTGCAACAAAAACGTTTTCTATCATAAGGTTTTATAGGAATAAAAAAAAAGTGATTTTACAAAAGCTTTTTGCAACGTGTTATAAAAACGCTTTTATATTATTAAAATTACCAAAATAAAAATTTAATATTTAATTATAAAAATATGATATCATAATAAATAAATAAATTATTACATAAATATTTAAATACGTATAAAAAGTTATATTAATAAAACCTAAATCTATTATTTTTATGATTATAAAAAATTGAAAATACTTACATAAGTGAATTAATGAATAAACATATAAAAATATTTGTATTAATAAAAACCTAAAAAAATTATTTTTACAATTATAAAAAATATTTGAACTAATGAATAAACATACATAAACATTTGTATTAATAAAAACCTAAAATAATTATATATATAATTATAAAAAATATTTACAAAATATTTGAAGTTTTAAAAGTGTATGATATTATCCATATTTTTTTAATAATATAAATAGATATTTTAAGTAGAGCTAGTAAACAGGTTAGCCCAACCCCATTTCGACTTGCTGATTAGTACGTGAGCGAAAGCGATGCAAATTCCAATTTGGTCAATTTCTATTTAAGATTTAGTTTACAAATAAACTCATGCCACGGGTTGGGCTAAAACTTGAAAAAATGCCCAAAAATTAATTTTATAAGTTGTATTCTTCAAATAAAAAGAAATAATGTAGCCCCAAATCACAGGAAGTCGTTAATGACAATCAACATGAAAACACCTTGTGTCTATGTCATGATAAAAATGTGCGTTAGCTACACAACATACTCACCAAAATACATCAAACTATATTACAATAGTTCAAGAGTTAATTACACTTCTAATACAAAACATATATTAAGATTTAGAATTATAATACATATTTTAGAAAATACATATCAAAGCCACATATCGGCTTTCTTTTCAACGGTCTCTGATGCGTCGTCTTCGAACAGTCCTGTACAGAAATGATATGGTTGAGAATCACGACTCACCCTTTCCACTTCTCAGGCCCTCATTGACTCCCTCAGCGACTCCCTCCTCATCTGCTTGAATAGAGAAAAAGCATTGTTTCCAAAACAAGTCACAAAAACATAAGGTTTAGTGGAATCTATTAGACGACCCTCAGAAACGGGTTCGATGATAACTCTCGAGAAACAATTCATGGTAACTCCTCGGCGTTAATTGTTGGACAATTTCCCCAACTGATTCTCAGGAAAATCTTCCATTGAAATTCCTTTCACAACCATTTCCTTTTATTTTTCATATCCTTCTGCCTCCACCTATCGTTCTAGGGTGCCCTGATACATATGGAATGCATTATGTCATTTCGACAATTCATGTTAATATATAAATCATGCATATACTAACCAAATTTTAACTCACAACGTCATATTATTTATTTCATATAATAACATCTAAATTAACTCACATGGGCTAATCAACCAATCATTCATTTCAATGGCTTTCCACACATTCTCTTTTATATAAATTCAAACACTCATGTTAACACACTAAATTTTCCTTAAGTAACTTCTTTCCATCAACACTCCAAGCCATTTCATCTTAAGCAAGATTTTGCTTGCCATAAGACCATTTAGTTAACGGCAATCGGGACGACTATTTAACGGTCCAAATCCGTCTGCGAGTGGGGTACATCCGTGAGCCACATCTCACCAGCTTATCGGTTCCACTTTGGCTGGAACCGAAATCCCATGGTCATTTCGGTAACAACACTTTCGACCATAATTTATTGCATAAATTGCTTACAAGCCACACAAGCGATCGTAGTGGTGTCCAGCGTCCCAAATTTCCAGCAATTCGGTCGAGTTTGAAGGATTGATTAAGCGGCCCCTGCGGCCTCATATCATCTAAACCATTTTAATGGCTCTTAAAAAGGGATTAAATCAAGTAGGAGTGTGATGGCCCCAAATCCGGGGTGTCTCATTGACAACCCGTCAACCCGCGGAATATTCGTGGATGTCGGGCAACCCGACACCACTCATGAAAATCGGGCAGAGTCTTCTTTGTACGGGGAGCTCTACTCAAAATACAACATGTTCCAAATAATTTACAACGACCACACCGGGTTCACATGCGAGTAAAATGGCCACTTGGGCCCATGCATCAATACTCACAAAATATATCCCATTGGCTATATTACATGGTTCCAGGGGACAAGTCCTCTTAATTCAAACATATATTAAAAATAACAATTTCCTAATACATGTTATACAAAATGAATACCAAAGCCACAGTCAGGCTTTCTTAAAACGTGACTCACAGTAGGCGTCGTCCTCCTATACCTCCATGTGCCCAAGGAACCAAATATGTATATATCGGTAATTACGGATATGTTGGTACTTGGATTTTCTGATATATCGGAAATATCGGTAAATGTCGGTGGATATTTTGACAAAAAAATATCGGTAGCGAAAATTAATAAAAATGCTGATTCATGAAAATACTTTGTTGAACTTTATAAAAGACATAAATAAGTAAATATACATATTGAAAATAATATTCATTATAATTTGTCGAGAAATTACATTCTGATAGTAATTTAAACCAAAGTATGAGGCCCAGATGTGAACAATTCATTTATTTGATGAAGGGGTCCCATCTTGATGAAGATAATATTCATAATAAGATCTTCAAAATATTGAGATAAATCACAAAGAAAAAAATAATTTGAGAGTTAAATGGGCTTGGATGTATGGATGAGTTTGTAAAGAGATTGTATGATTTTATGGGTATTTATAAAAATTTTGGAGTCAAAATAGTGATTCTGGGTATTTCTGATGTTTTGCGACCGATATTTTCTTGATATTTACCGATATTTTACGCTATTTTTCAAGAAAATTCATGCCTGTGCGCGTGCTCCACAGTCTTGTTCGATTGAAATCGGCGATTTCTGCAAATTTTTCCCAGATTTTTTTCCTGATCGATTTTTCCCTTGATTTTCTTCGGTCTTGGCCAGAAAACCGTTTCGACGAAATGTCGGTAAAGAAAAAACCAATTTTTTGTTCTTTGCCTGTACCTGAAATAGTGATCCCTCGGCGGGGTGGCGTGGCCGAGTAGTGATGTTCTGCAGTGGGTTCTACTCACTACATGAAATACGCATGTTATGTGACAATCACACTCGAAGCAAATTACATGAGTCTACTTGAATGTCTACATGCCCCAAACCCATGTCTCGAGTCATACCGACTCCTCGCACATGCCTAAGCCAAATGTGAAAAAAATATACAGTTTCAAAAGCTTTTGTTCTTGAAAACTTCTGCTGTCAGTTTCGGTAAATATATTGAATGACCCTACGAGTGAATATGTTGGATAACCCTCCCGAAGAAAGCGATTCATGGGCCCCTATCGTGGTGTTGGACAATCTCCCCAACAATTCTCCGGAAAATCTTCCATCGAAATTCCTTTCACAAACATTTTTTCCTTTTTATTTTCTTTCGTATCGTACACTCTCTCCTAATATTATAGGGTGCCTATTGCATATAGAATACATTATGCCAATTCAATGACTCATGCTAATATAAAACATGTATATATTAACATAATTAATTCATACAATTTATGTTATTAAATTCACATCAATAACACCAAAATTAGCTCACATGGGCTAATTAGAAAATACAAACAATTCTACATTTTGAATCCTTTCAGCAACACAAAAATCACGTGAGCAGTGGGAAACCTTGGGTTTATGTTCACAGCCTAGAGATTTTCTCCACTCGAGTTTCAAATGTTTTGAGACCAAAATTACAGTTAAGTCGACCTCCCGAATATCCTAACCATTCACATGACTCTTAAGCCAAGAATAACATAAGTAGGAAAATATCCATACCTCTTGGGTTGTCAGAACTCAGCGAGTGGTGTCCCACTTGTAGCCTCGCGATGAAACGACTTGCTTCTTGGCTCTAGAAGCAGGCCGAAGCGGTTGACAATGAAATAGAGAGAAGTCACACTATCTCTCTCTAGAATCTGGATCCAGCCCTCACTGCTGATTTTTGCTTTCTTTTGGAGAAGAAAACTATTTGCTCTTTTGTCTTATACTCATTTAACCTTTGCCATTAATTCTCATCTTGTCCTTAAGTTTTGGATTTTTATTAGCATGGAGCAGTCCCAAGTCATTAAATCTCCATTATCTCACTAATCATGCAACATGTGTCACATGAGTAATAGCAATGAAGTGACTTTGTCACATCACATGTCTTTCCTGGCGGATTTCTGGCACCAGTACCTGAAAAAATGTGAAATTTAGGCTATCTGGTCGACAAAGTCGACGTGGTAGCGCTGAATTTGCGAGCGATTCAACGGTGATCAGTTTTCGTCATCCGGTTCTAGAAAAATTTGGATTTTGGCCGAAATTACCATTTTCATTTTGAATTCGATTTTCCGGTTTACAAAGGAAAACGTACCTCGGGTTAGCCGAGCTCCACCGACCGGAGATGACACCTCGGCGTGGCGCTTTGTCGTGGGGAGGCGGCTTTCTTGCTGTATAAACCGATCGACGGTTCCCCTTGCCGGGAATTCTAAGCGAACTTTCTCTCACAGCAAAAACCCTCTCTCCTTTTCAAAATCTGCTCTCCCCTCTCAACGCCGGATTCAGGGTAAAAATGGAAGATATGTCTTCTTTTGTCCCCTCATTGCCACATGTCAAGCCATCATTGGCTTGTTAGTTCTTTATCCATGCTCCCTTACTCTTATTTGATTTTCCTCAATTAGGAGATGCCTACATATTATGGAGGCCCATGAGCTCAAGTTGATCATTATCTGCCGACATGGCACCTTTGTGAAATCCTCAAAATGTGCCAAGTGTCCCACATTACGCTCGTTACCTCAAAAAACGTGCAAATTCTAACTGTCTTGGAATTCGACAAAATTCGACGTGGTAGCTGGAGTTTACATAAGGCAGTTCAGCGGTGAAGTGTTTAGTCATCCGAGATCTAGAAAATTACGGATCTTCTGAAATTACCATTTTACCATTTTCGGAGAAAATTAGGATTTTCGGGGTTTCACAAATAATATACAAACATATAATGATAATTAATATATAAAATGATTGAGTCTAAACAATATAATAATAGTAAATAAACTTAAATAAATAAATAATCGTACTAGATCATTGTTATAAATAAAGGCTCAAACTAACTAGCTAAATAGTACAAAAACAATAAAATAACTGACTTAATAACATATATATGAAAAGCGACTCAAGTATCGAATGAAATCGTATGCCTCTAATCTTCATCATCATCCTCGTTATATCCAATAATAACATCTGATTCCACATTGATGATGTGGTTCAGTTATCATCATCTTTTAATTAATTTAGAATGTTAACAATATAAATTTCATTAATGTTTGTAATCAAAAAATATTTTTTTCAAAAAATGCATCTCAACCGTATTATAATAATGGGAAATATACTGTTGTTTGAAATATCTTGCTAAAAATTATATAATCATATTATAAAATAAATTAGTGTATGAATTTGTTAATTATTTGAAAAACATTATTTTGTTATTAACACTAATTTAAGTAATAAACTTATTTAAAAATATACTAATATTTGTTGACAAATTTAATTTAATTTATAAACTAGTACAACTTCATTTTTATAAAAAAATATATATGATTGAATAAATAAAAGATAAATAAAAATGAAATTGTAAATATTTGAATAGGATTAATGAGATAAATAAATATATTCAATATTAAAATTAAAATTTATTTAATTTAAATGCATTTCGTAAATTTTCATACAATATTTTAAATATTAGAATTATCATATACATTATATTTAAATATCACATTTAGAAATTAAAATAAAATAGTTAAAACAACAAACTTTAATATATTAATCATATATTATAGTAATAGTACTATTGATGCTACAAAAAAAAAAATCAAATTTTATAAATGAATTCTTACGAAAATGCCGATTCTTAAGCTGATTACTTAAAAATTAAATAAAAATTTCGGATAATCGAGTTTAATCGGGCCAAACCCCATGGACCATGGGTTGACCATATTATGACTTTATTTGGGCGTTAAATTTTCTGACTCAGCGCCCCTGAAAAATTAGTACAAAGTGGCTTGGTTCACGTGAGAGTTGTTATATTGTCAACTATAATGTTAAGGAAACAATGGCGTTTAAGAATAAATAAGCGACATTATTTGGGGAATATCAAAAACATTTAAACTGTTTAAAAAAAAAAAAACACACATCCCAAGTGCAAATAATTATTTACAAAAAATAATTATTTATATGATCATAAAAAAATATTTGCAAAAATATTTGAATTAATTAATAAACGTATGCAAAATTTTGTACTAATAAAAATTTAAAATAAATTTTTATATAATAACCATCTCTAGATTAGCAAATTTTTAAAAATATTTTAATTATTTAAAATTTTAAAAAGCATATCATATTATCAGTTTTTAAATAAAATAAATAGATGTTTTAAGGAAAATAAATAGATATTTAAGGATAAACAAATAGGTACTTTAAATATCAAAAAACTTTTAAAGTGTTTTTAAAAAAAAAAAACATCTCCTAAATGCTTCTCAAAAAAACACTCATAGTGTTTTTCGAACTTTAAAGTGTTATTTAAAAATATTATCAAACACCTTTTTTTCCTATAAACACTTAAAAGTGTTTTTAGCTTATAAAAACATAAAAACACTACCAAGTGGCCTAAAATTTATTGTGTTATTTTAATGTTTTGAAATATTTTAGAACATGTCGGTTTCTATTTTTAAAATTATAAATTTACTATAAATAATTCCAATCTTATATAGTGTAAAATAAAAATTATTATTTAAGAGATTCTTCGAATCAAAGTATTTCAAAATACAAAATTTATGATATTTTATAAAATATTTATTTCATGAAAGAAAATTAAAAAATCAAATTTAGCAAATTTAGAACTTGGATGTGAGAACTTCTTAAAAGTGTTTTTTTTTATAAAAAAACAATTGTTTTATTAACGATTTGAAAATAAAACTTTTCGTTTTACTGTTTTTTTTTTTTTTTTAAATGCAAGGAGGCTCATCCTCATTCCTAGTAATATATTAGAAATAGATTTTACTTAGAATTAAAGGATATAAAATCATGTGTTTGGATGAAACAATTTTGATAAAGTTGAATTATATTACCAGTTTCAAACACCACCATTACAGTAGGTCCGTGTGTTTGAGTAGGGATAGACTTATATGCTTTTTAGAAGTGTTTCTATAATTAAAAACACTTTAAGTGTTTTTAGCAATGTTTTAAAAACTGGACCGATGATTGAATCGAAAAAATTACCCGTTCACGGTTCAGTGGTTGGACCGACGGTTGAACCGGTGACGTAATAAATGTAAAACTCGAGAAAATTCAATTTTTCTAAGAAAGGGTAAAACAGTAATTTCGGTGGAAAATCAGAAAAAAAATTTAGATTTCGGATGATAAAACGGACTTCATCGTTGAAATCGTCTCACGAAATCTAGCTACAATGTAGAAATTCGTTAAATTCCAAGATAGTCGGAATTTCACGTTTTTTGAGGCACCAAGGGTAGTACGGGACACTTGGCATGTGTTGAGTGGCTCACAGTGCGTCACGTGTCAAGTACAGGATGTCTCAAACAAAGGGCGATGGGACAACTAGAAGACATGTAAGCAGCATGATTGGGTAAGAATCAAAGTAGGATAAAGAGTGATAAGGGAAGTAGGCCACTAAGGAATGACATGGCAAGTAGGAGGACACCTCTCTTGACCCAACTTGACCAAATCTGTTGGGTGAGGGAGAAAGGAGGGAGAGAGAAAAAAAAGGGAGAGAGTGAGCTTTTAGAGTGAGAAGCTCTCACTTATCTCTAGATTTTATGACAATGGAAAGCTGCTAAATCCGTGAGCAAATGGAAGAAGTTGATCCCCCCTTTGCGAAGTGCTGCGCGTGGTGCAAGGTTATGGAGTTTCGAATGACCCGGGGTAGAGGGTCTTCTCCTACTCGGATATTCCTTGTTTAAAAAGCCATGAAAATGGTTTGGGAGTTGTGAGGCCAAAAATGGCCGTGCATTCCGATCGAAAGAAATGGGCGGAGTGTGGGTACGTCCTTGACAGTCCATGGCAATCTATGAGTTTATTTTGGAAAACCGGAACCAATTTGCCCAATGGGTAGTAGTCCATGTGTTTGCTTGCATGTTGTGCTTGGATTGGATAGTGATGAGTCCAAAACTCGTTGAATTTAGTCATTTTCTAATTTTTATTACAATGTAATTGCTTGTTTTTATACAGAAATATGTACTATTTACCAAATTTATATTTTGCAGAAATTTATAGCAGAAATGAAAATTCCAACAAGGATCAGAAGTGAAAGCAGTTCAATAGCCAAGGTGAGGTCGCGACAGAGAATCGAGGTTGCGACCAGAAGTCATACTATATTGAATGAAAAGCTGTTGTGACAAAAGAGAAGTTGCTGAGACAGAAAAAGGGCTTCAAGGAAGGATTTAATGTCGCTACACCATTTTGAGGTCGTGACACCGAAGGAAGACAACTCTGGTTGCAACAGATAATTGAGGTCGCGACTATGAATGGCTGATAATTAAGCTTACAAGGTCTCTACCAGGAATTTTAAGGTTGCGACAAAAATATAAGTTGGAGACTCTAATCAAGGTTGCGACCAAGTATTTGTAACCATGACTACATTTAAACAGCTGAGACCGAAGTCTAGGCAGAAGAGTAACCGTTCGGTCGCGACACTTTCTAGATGTGTGTGAGAAAAAGAAGAGTGAATTGATAGAGCTATTGTTGAGTAAAATATGTTCTGATAGGATGGAGAAATGATGTATCGCGACATGCTTTTAAAGTGGTGACATAGATTTGACAAGGAAAGCGATTAGGTAGTGACCTAAATCCATGTCGCGACAAGATAATGAACATATAAACAATTTAAGTTGCAACATGAAAAGGGGAGCTGTGACCAGAATGTGAATTAGTGTGAAATTGTGTCGCGACATCTTTTGAGATCGCGACCGGAATGCGGTAGAAAGCAAGATAGCGGTCGGCGACCTGAAGGAATTTATTAAGGGTCGGAAAAGCGTGGATTTGCATGAATCGGCACTAGTTGGCAGCGCGAGAAATGATGTCAGCGACATGAAATTGGTCGCGACATATATTTTGTTGAGGAAGAACAATCGGTCGTGACGAGTAGAAATTGAATGGAAGCTGTTGGAAACGCAGAGTATGGGTTAGGCTAGATGGAGGAAGAATAGTCGCGACACTACTTTTGAGGTAGCGACGGGAATTGCGAGTGATTAAAGGAAACTAGCGGTCACGATAATGTGCGTCGTGATAAGAAACAACGAGACCAACAAATTTGAGTCGACCTGCTTGAAAGGCTGAGACAAGCGAATGATGTCGCAACACAAAAGAAGGCTGTGACCAGAATTAAAGGCGACGAGAAATGATGTCAGCGACATGAATCAAGGTCGCGACCACGTAAATCGCGTGGCGAAGAGCGGATTTAAAAGCATGAATTGAGGTTGTGACCGCGGAATTCACGGAAACAGAAAATGGGAGTGCGCAGCGAGTTCTCACTGCTGACAACTAACATGGTCACAACAAGGAATTCATGTCGCGACCACTAATCAAATGCAAGCGAAAAACAAGTCGCCATGAAACATCGGTCAACTTCGACAATTCTGCGAAACGAAGTGAAAGAACGTTGTGACCCGATTTAACGAAGATCACGATAGACGCGAACGGACGGGATTTCATGTCACGACACCGTTCTTAAATTATGACCTAGGAAACTGGGTCATTTATTTTTTAGGAAATCCACATGAAGAGCCTTGGAATCGGGCCCAATTTAAGAAGTTATAAATAGGCGTATACGGAGTTTTTAGTAAAGTAGCTTCCATTTTTTACGAAACCTTACATTGTGGGAGGATGAGGAAGACTCATATGCATATTTTAGAATAGACTTTTCTTTTCTTTATTTTCTTTTCTTTTACGGATGCGAGGCCCAGTAATATTTGTTAGAATGTAGAAGTTGGATTTAATTTTTCATTCTCTTTTCCAATTACGGCGTGGAATTAATGAAGTTCAGACAATTTTTGGAATTCATCTCTTCTAGTGAATTATTGTTACAATGGATGTTCTTAATCAATACTCCATTGTCGGTGGAGGTCTGTAATTGAGAAAGCTGCTTCCGTGGAGATGGACCTCTTTACATTAGTTCTGGAGTCTTTTCTACTTGAATTGGGAGGAATTTCCTGAAATTTGGATTTTGATTTATTTGATTGATATTTATGCGTGTAAAATATCATAAATTTTTATAATAATTTTATTATATATTAGGAGCAGATTGAGTCAAACTTGGGTTTTAAAGGTAATTTGATAAATTGATAAGTATAAAATGTAAATTTGAAGAGTGGGCATATGATTGAATATTATATGCTAAATTGAGAAATTTATTGAACCCGGAAATAAACCCAAGTGAAAAAGGGAAAAATGTGGAAATTTGTAAAATGAGGACCTAAGGGTCAAATGATAGCTTAAATACTAATGGGAAATGAATTGATAAATGATAAGAAAGTGAAATAAAGGAGTTAGAATGCCAAAAAATGGAAAAATTGGATTTATTGGGTGGCGAGCAAGGCCTTATGAGAATTAAGTGACTTAAGACAAAATAGGAAATGAGAGAAAGAGGTGTAGGCCAAACATGGCCTTATAAGTTAGTGATTTATAAGAGACCAAAATGTGGTCTTAGGGCTCATTTGAAAACCGTGTTTTGGAGAAGGAGATAGGAGAAAGGGAGAGAGAATCTAGGGTTGCAAGGAGGAGTGGCTTGGGTTGGCTTTGCCCATTTCTTGCTCTATTGTCAAACAACATACAAGAAGAGATTTGAAGGTTTCAGGTGAAAAATCAAAACCCTAACCTCATATTTTGATTGGATTTTGGAAAGCCTAACTTGAAAAGAGTTTTCATTGATTCTAAACACTTTGGAGTTGTTTGAAGGGATTCATGGTGGATTTTTTTTATATGGGACCGGGTGGAGAAGATTTGTGGAAGAAAATGAGAAAAATGCCAAAATCGAAAATTCTGGGCAAAAACGTAGGGTGTCTGTCTGAGGGATGCGATGGGTAACTCACATGCCGAAGTGCAGTGTCTGGTCTGAGGTTGTGCGATGGGTAACTGTGCGAGACAGTGGCATTTGTACGGTAAAGGGTGTTCAATGATCCCATTTTGCTTATTTGCACCGTTAAGTCTCGGTGTTCATACACCTATTGTTTAGGGACCACTGAAGCGATTAATGGGGGTTGAATAAGGATAGAACTAAGTAAGCACTTAGTACCTCATTGCCTCGTGACCGCTTCACCTCGGCGGGTCGTCTTTAGGCTGGACTTAGTGTCTTAACCCAATTTGTTAACAAAATAAATTTGAAATTCTCACTAAAATTGTTTAACAATTGTTTATCCACTAAGAGTGGCATGAATGTATTGATACAGGGACCGGAATTTGATGATACGCCTAACCTAGGACCCGAATCGAAGAGGAAGCTAGATTATTAGGTTTACATTCTCGGCTCTATTCTTATTTCATGATATTTTGGTAGATTACCAAGTAACTATGAAATGAGTGCATGAATGAGTATATGAATTAAGTACATAGATTGAGTATATCTTTGAAAGAATAATACGAAAGTGAATATGGAATTGAAATGTGATATTTGAAAACCGAATGAATGTGAATGACGATAAGGACGGGATTCATCAAACGGAATCTGTCATAAATGAGAATACGAAAATTAATATGGAGTTGAAATGCGATATTTGAAAACTGAATGAAAAGTGAATGATGATAAGGACGGGATTCATCAAACGGAATCGGAATTGTGAACTGAATGATATATCGAATGAATCGCTTTGACGGGATGCACGATCGGCATCAGTCACGAGGCACCGAAATTGTCCAATGTCACTTGGCGAGATGCGATCGACATCCGTCATGATGGCGTATGACTGTAATTGATACATGTCGGTGCACCGGCGACACCGTCATGATGGGAGACCCGGTGTTAAATGTGAAAGCACGGATGATAATAAGGCGAGATTCGTTAAGCGGAATCCGTCGAAATGTGAATTGAATAGTCGAAGTGAAATAACCAACGCATTGACCAGTGTAAATTGGATTTTTATGAATATGCTTAAATCTGGGAATTGAGATTGTGAAATGAATTGTTGCATTAGAAAATGCATCTTGTGATATGGTAAATGATTTGTAAATTGAAGCATGAGGGAGCAGACCAGCATGAGTATATATGTTGATATAATAGCCATGGTTCAAATGTTAAATGCATGCGAAGGAGTTGCATTGAATGAAATAGAGGCGTATGGAAGCCGCTGGCGTGAAAATGCTTGGCGTATAGTTTTTATCTATCTGCGCAGGGTTTCGAGTAGATAGGAAGGAAGACCGATCATTAGGCGCGAGTCATAAAGCAAGCTGCGGCGTATAAGTGTCTACCAGATCATATGCATCATTTCCTTTTGAACATGGGATATTTGTGAACAAATAGTGAACTGCAAAAAACGTTTTGTTGTATGTCATTTGAAAAGGGCATAAAATGCCCCTTTAGCATGGTGTATTTGTGAAATGTAAATGTTTGTGGGCTACCATTTAGAAAATGCTTCGCGGAATCGAAAACCTAAAGAAGAAATAACTTAAAGAAATGTTTTGATAAGATAATTGAAAGCGTCCAGATGTGGGCAGGTCGGATCACGCCTAACTTCGATTCGGTCGGGATTCGGGTCGCAACATTTTGAAAGAAAACTTAATAACACAAAAAAATTAAAAGAATTCATGGCGTCCTCGGGGTTTTTCGATTTGGACTTCCTTGATAGGGTTGGGCGGACTCGGGGGTCTTCATTTGTTGTGAATTGAGTTGTTCCCATCAGTAGTACGAATACCATCTCAAAGGATTGTTTCTGCCTCCCGGTTGAAGCCCTCTGGTGACCTTTGGGTGAATTCTGAGTGAGACATTTAACTTATGGGTATGTTAGGTATCATTATTAAGGAGCTCCCAGAGTTCGACTCGATAGATTTCCAATTCACTCATAGTTGGAGAGGGAATTATTTATCAATTTTAACTCATGGAGATTTCACCTTAATGTGGATGTGACCTGTGTTAGGCGAGATCTAATCAAGGAGAAGGAAAAATCCATCAGGATCTAAAGGGCCAGTCATCGACCATTTTGTAAGGATTTCTGATGACCCAAACTTGGGATGCAAGAAATCTTCAGTCTTAAGATATGGGTATGAAGTATTGAAAAAGAAAAATACCTTGATCTTATAAAGAATGTTTTGAATACAAGTAACTAATTAGATCCTTTGCTTTGAAAGAAGAAGGGACCTCTAATTAGTGAATAATAAAGAAATCAGTACATTAATAGAGTTTGACAAATCCATATCAATCGGGATAGAAAGAATCAATGAATTAAAATCTGAAATTGATTATTCCACAACAATTTTATTTCAATTCATTTCTGCAAAGATGCGATTCGAGTCAATTTATTTTGTTAGTTCAATTCAAATTTTATTTAATTAGATGAATGTAATATAGGATTATCTTGTCTTAAATTCCAGTTTTCAAACTATTAAAAAGGAGGTTTAAATATGAATGTGGATCTTGAGTAGTTAAGGTAGTTTGATTCCAACATTCTTATTAATCTTTATGTGAATGATATACGGACTTACATCCAATTTTACTACTTGTATGACCGAGTAACGATTATCATAGACTAAGCAATTAATAATTGCAAAACATAAAATCAGTTTTATTCATTTCAGGCAACTCTATTCAACTTTGACATAACAACACCACAAAAATATACCTAGCAGTTTCGGACATGTTTAGGGTATAATAAAAGTTAAATGAATTTTGAAGGAAATAAAAAAGCGATGAACTTGGAAATTTATACGAGGCAAAAGGTTAAATTAGTCATTTAACACTTGAGGATATGAGGCATAAATCAATAAGTTTATATGCCATTATGGAATTTGAGAAAAGATGGAATAGAAATTAGAAAGAATGGAAGGACCTAAATGCAAAAATGAGAAAAGAATTTAAAAATGCAAAAAGCGAACGGCCTTAGCAAAAGATGGATAAGATTAATTGGTCTCATTTTTGAGACAGCCTGAAAGAAAGAGAAGAGAGAAGGGGAGAAGAAGAAGAAGAGGAAGAGGAAGAAAAGAAGAAGAAGAAGAAAGGAAGAGCAAAAGGTATGGAATCTAACACATTGAGTATGTATTACTTGGATTTCTTGTATGGATACATGTTTGTGGGTTTGTGGGTTGTAAGAGCCTAACCACAGAATGAATTCTTATGGAATCAAAAGTATGAAATCTCCCATTGAGGTTGGATTCATGGTTAATTGCAAAGTAATGGGTTTAGGTTAGAGCAAACCTAACTAATCCTTATGTTTGGTTTAACTGTATGGGTTATGGCCTTGCGCCAGAGTTGTTTTTGAGAGTAATTCATTAAAGATTTTTGAAGAAAGATATGTATTGAAAGATGATTTAAGTAGAATAGAGGTTACAAGATGAATATGGAGTGGTTTTGAAGTGTGTATTGATTATTGAGTTGGTGTGGGTGGAAAAATATGGAAAAAGGGGAGAAAAACCACCATTTCTGGGGAATTTCGAGGGGTGGTACCGGTACCATAAGTGTTTTGTCCACTGGTACGATGCAGAATTCCCTATTGATGCTGTCTCTATTTTGGATATTTTGGCCATCTTGTCATTTCTTATCCGATTTGGTGGTTAAGTTGTTGGATTAAGCTAGACTTCAAGGAGAACAAATCTCCCAGAAATAGGTATCTTAAAATTCGGACTCTATTTGGCCCAGAAATTCACTGGTCATTTATATTTCAGCCAATTTCTGGTTCAGTTTTGAACATAGAGTAGTCACGGTTGTTTAGGACATATCTTGAGGTTTGAGTGCTCGATTTGGGTGGTCAGTTGGAAAGAACCCTTAACATATATAGCAAAGGAGTACAAAGAACCAGTGTCAAATATTAAGTTAAGACCCCCGAAAATGACAAAAGATAGTGGTTGTTGCTGCTACTACAGGTGCTGCAATTTTCTTCACGGCTTGCAACTTGTATAACTCCTTCGTTAGGACTCCATTATGGGTATTCTTGGACTCTATGGAAAGCTCATTGAGTTTAGAATCTAACCATATGCCATTTAATGGCATTTGGTGCCCACATCTTGTCTGAAAATTGAATTGTTGTACCAAGTATAATGTGTCGGCAGTTAAATTAGTGGAATCTGTGGTAGAAAAGGATGTAGATATGAACGAGAAATAACAATATATCTTAGATTTGATACAAAGGAGCATAGATGAACCAAGTACCTCTCTGAGTCTCAAAGGAAGAGTCTCTGTTCTGTGCTCCTACGGGAGATAGGAATGAGTATAATAAAAATAAAATGCATAGCGATATAAATACCAGAAATGTATAATTATGTATGTTATAAGATATGATGATACGATAGTACATGAAGATATAAGTTAGCAGGATATAAGATGTTACAGTAGATGACATGATATGAATATAGATTATATGATATGAATATATATGATAGACATACCTAAATGAATAGATAAAACATAACAGAACACATGAAAGAAATGCATAAATGCTAAGAAAGATAGAGATAAGTAAAGATGTAAACTACGAGATGAGGTACATATTACTAAATGATGAGTATATATTTTGGATATATGAATGAGTGTTAAATAAGCCATGATAAAAATATAGGAGTACAATGTATGGAGCGTGTTCTTGAGCATAGATATGGGTAGCAGAGCAATGAAACAAATTAGACATAGACCTTACAGATATGAGAGCGATATATCATGTGAACACGTGTGGCTAAGAATGCTATTATAGGATAATAAGTTCTTGAACTCCTTATAATTGTAGGACTACCCAAGACCGGATGATGGAAGAACCCATAGCACCTCTGTGTGTTCTACATTGGGCGGGCCACATTATATAGTATGGTACTCTACGATTGGTGCGACAATGAGTCTACGACGTGCTTCGACACATTAGTACTTGGTATTCTCTGATTAACGGTACTCTCTATTTAGTCTTGGTACACTCTGTGATTAGTGCGCTTGACACTCTGTCGGTCTTCGGCACTCCTGCTTTGTACTCTATGACACCTCATTATCTTGTAATATTGTATGCCTTTGGGTGATCAGCCATTTATATGATAAGGGATGAATAAGTAGAATAAAGGAAATGTATATATAGTTCGATTAGAATGTACCTAGATTACCTCTGTATAAGTATAAGTTACGCCAGTACTCGGTACCTTTAATATCTGTTTTTCTTAGTACCTACAGTACTTTGCACAGGTAAATATCTGTAGTACCTACGGGTGCCAGTATCAATAATCTGAGTATATCCGAAATGAGAATAAGATCAGAAATACAAGCATAATTTCCGTAGCCACAGAGTATAGTCAAGTAATAAAGTATAAGATCCATTAGTACAAGTATAAGATCGAAATACAGAATAAACATTAATACAAGTATAAGATCAAGTAATACAGAGTATAAGATCAATCTAGCTCTGTAATGCAAGAATAGATCCAAGTAAAACAAGGATGACAACAAAGTAGTACAAGTATAGAATCTGGGGGAAGTGCGGAATGCGATATTGAAGTCGATTACAAATTACCAAGTATGTGTCACAGCAGAGAGACCTGAACAAGCATAGGATAGATAGAAGTATGAGTATGTGGATAAATACCTCCGTCTAAGTATATGTAAAGGTTCAGCACCATATACGAGGAAATCTATATAAGTATGTGTTCTACGGGAGATAAGTATAAGTATGTGTCCTACGGGAGATAAGTATAAATATGTGTCCTACGGGAGATGTATGAAATAAAATAAGTTTGCCACTTAGATGCAAGATCAATTAAATATAAGTTTGCTATAAGTATAAAGTTCGATCATCGAGATAGAGCAAACATAGTTTATTAAGGACATTAACAATGTAAATGTTATATAGATTATGAAGGGATTCTAATATATTATATTCTTGTTATTTGTTGTTTATTATGATTCACGTATAAATGCATATGTACAGTATAAGTTACGAGATCAAGAACTTACTAAAGCGTATTAAAAACATACGGGTTTAATTCCTTAGGTGCGGAGAGGCGTCCGGCTTTAAAAAGCATACTAGGGCGGCCTACTAGTAGGGGTTCCTACGCATGTAGGTTCCAGCTCGATTTATAAATGTAAAAATCGGAGTTTTTGAATATGTAAATAAGACTAATTATGTATATATAGATGTTTTGATGGACACCACTCCCGATGTTAGTTTATTTTATATTTTTGTATATGATATTTGGATTCGATGATAGACAAACCCTTGATAATGCGAAAAAAAAAAAAAAACAAAGCAATTAAAGAGTCGATGATATATAGTCTCTCGCGCCTCCGGGCGTGACAACATAGATGCAGGAAAATTGTAAGGCTCTTGTATAATTGTTAAATTGAGTGGTTTAGTCTATATTTTCACAGATAAACAAGTTTTATGGCGCCGTTGCCGGGGATTGAAAGGATTTGAATCAATTAATATTCTAATAAAAGAGAGAAATTATAATTTGGACATTTTTCTGTATTTTATAAAAGAAATGCACAAAAACAGTTTTGATAGCAGTGGCTGCATAAGCTACTGATCTTTTAGAGAGCTTAAAGGATATATGATGTGTGATACCACTGTTTCCAATTTATCTCAATATGTCTCCATTTCAGGAGGTTAATTAATGCACAAGAAGCAAGAATCAGATCTGTTTCTTGTAGATTCTGAATTGGAAAGAACACTGAGGAGCTTAAGGAAAGTAAGCGGAGCGAAAAAAAAGAAGCAAAGCAGCGGATATGAAAAGAATTAATCAGACGGTTGAATTAAAACAGCAACGAAAGGCCTCGATTTAAGATACAATGGAGGATTTACAGAGGCACTGTTATCAGCGAAATGCTCGCCAATTAGACGACTGTGAAATTGACTTTGAGTGAAACCGTATGATCATGGTTCGATGGGAATAAGTTTACTAGTCATCCCACTAAAGATCCTAATGAACACCTTGGCAGATTCCTCGGGATGGCAAACATAGTTAAGTCGAATGATGTGAGACCATAGGTGATAAAGCTACCTCTTCCCTTTTCCTTAGAGATATTGCGACCATATGGTATGAATCATTACCATATGGCTCTCGATTATTATGGGAAGAGCATGGAAGCATACCTAGGCAGATTTTCCCCCCATCCCTCATCTCTCCTCTGGAAAGAAGAAGGAAATCATAGTCATTGATAAAGGAGGATGAAAGCTTGTATCTGCATGGAGGAAAGGTAAACTCTTTGAAGAGATGTCCTATCTCGGGACATAGATCTAAAGACACAAATGGATATTGTCTATCACTCTACGAATGATACTTCAGGGTATCATAAGATGCTTCTTGTTGTGGGGCATTCAAGAGAAAATTCTGCAGAGGAGGCAAGGGATTTGATAAGCGGACCTATACTTGGAAATGACGTGAAAGCCCCCTTTATAGATGAGAGCAGTGGGAATAAGAGGATTAGGTCATTAAGCTAAATAGATGACTACCATGGAAGCAAAACCGGATGCTATAATGCACATGATGGATAAACAGGAGAAAAGACTACACTCTACTCATAAAATTGGAGCAGTGGAAAGAGATAGGATAAGAAGAAGTGTTGAGGGACCAACTGAAGAAGATCCCTATCAAGTTGAGAAGCGAGTACATGAATGAACAAAGCTATCATAGCTAATCCCAACTTGCCTACACATTATAATTCCAGCACTATAGGAACCATGAGAACTTCTCATATGGTGGAGGGCATCACGGGGCCCGAGACACGGGCGGGAATCTCGACAAAATTTATCGACCACTGGGTTCCGTAGCGGCTGATGAGGGAAAATAGAAATGAATATCAAGGTGAGAAGAGGACCCGGCCAGCTGAAGAAGCGGATATTTAGTTTATGGGGATAAGGCTGCAACCTCCATGAACAGAGCTTGTGTATTGTTGAGTTGGAAGCACACCCCAAATCTAACACTCGAGATTTTAGGCGAGCACATATTGACTTCACTAAAGAATTTGGAAACACAAGTTGGGCAGTTAGCTTCGACGTTGCAGAAAGAGACCAAGATGCTTTCCCTAGTGATACCTAGAAAAATCCAAAAGACTGTATGGCAGTTCAGCTAAGGAGTGACAGGGAAATGAGTAGCAGCAGAGCATAAAAGAAAGAAAAGACTGACCAAAAAGAAGAGAAAGAAATTGAAAAGAAGGCTGTGAAGGAGCAATTCGGAAGCGTGCGGGGCGAGAAACAAGTGCAACTTAAACAGCCTGGAGTAACTTATGAGCAAAAATAGAAGGAGAAGATTCAAGCATACACATCTGCAGTTCCATTCCCACAAAGACTTCAAAAGACAAAAAGGAAGGAACAATTTTCTAAATTCTTGGAAATATTCAAGAAGATAGAAATTAATATCCCTTTTGTAGAGGCAATCACTCAAATGCCAAATTATGCCAAATTTTTGAAAGATATATTGAGCAAAAGAAGAAGATTGTTGAGGAAGGAATAGTGAGTTTAACTTCTACTTGCAGTACAATTATTCAAAAGAGTCTACCAGCAAAAATGAAGGACCCGAATGGCTTTACCATTCCTGTTATTCCGTGGAAATATGAATTGAGGAAACCTTATGTGACTCGGGTGCCGGCATCTTGTGCCCTTATTCGATGGTACAAAGGCTAAGTTTTGGGGAACCTACTCCAACCTTTGTGAGACCCCGGAAAATCCAGATTTCCTAAGGAAGGATAAAATGGTAATTTCGGTCAAAATCCGGAATTTTTCTAGATCTTCGGATGACAAAACGGACTGGCACCGTTGGAATCGTCTTGCGAAATCTAGCTTCCACGTCGAATTTCGTCGAATTCGAGGTCGGGTGTTCACGTTTGACAAGTAAGAGGAGTGCGGGACATGGCACCTTATGAGTGGCCCAGGCGTCACGTGTCAAGCTGAGATCTGGTCGAACATGGAGCTAGTGGGAATGCGTGTGACACATGACCTCATGCCATTAGAGGGATATCTCAAGGTAGATGGATAAGGATAGGGTAATCGAGGTGTCCCGTGAGGACATGTGGCGTGCTTCCTTGACCAAGTCTTCCAAATCAGTTTTGGGAGAGGGAAGGAGAGGGGAGACCAGCAGAAAGGAGAGTGAGGAAGAGAGGGTTTTTAGAGAGAGAGGCTCCACCTTCTCTCTAAAATTCCCGGCGATCGGACCGTTGGCTTCCGGCGAGGCAAGGAGCAAAGTTGCTCCCCACGGCAAGGACTACACGTGGGTACCAGTTTGGGGAGTTTCGACAACTCAGGAAAAGGTAGGGTTTTCTCTGCTTGTTTGCTGTAGGGTTATGGATAGGACGTTTGTTGAGGCATGGATGGCGTGGTTTCGGTTCCAAAGCTTTGGCCGAGGTTGAGAAAATCCCTAGAGTGTTTTGGATCACGGACTGTTTGTGTGATTCTTGATTTGTGTTGCCATGAGAAATAACATGTTTGTGTGATATGTGGGCGGTTCAGATGGGCTAGGGTTGTCTGTAGCCCGTGTGAGCTAAGTTTATGTTATTATTATAAAGCTTGAATAACATGATGAATGAAATTAATTTTGTTAATATACGCATGAGTGATATATTAGCATGTGTTGGATGTTTGGTGTGTGCCATTGCATTGCACTTAGGTGGGATGTGTGATAGGGAAATTCCCTCTTTTGGGCTTTGCTCACTACTTGATCGTGAGAATATATTTTTTTAAGTCTTAGAGGCGTGCTTGGGGATGGGGCCTCCGGGATATAAGAGTTGAAAGAAATATTACAAAATAGCCTTCTCTTGTATTTTTTTGTAAAATTATGGGCAAGAGACCCAGTTTTGGTATAAATTGTAATTGAATACAATTGTAAATAAATCAATTTTGTATAAAATATACATTTTTTTTGTATGATGTGTAGGCCCAAGTGGTCAATTTTGCACGTGTACGGGTCTCACGACATGAGACTTGTAGATTTCCGCGGGTTGACGGGTAGTCAACGGACCCCCGAGAAATGGGGCGTCACACCAACAACAATCATATTGCAGATGGCTGATAGTTCCATGGCACAACCAGAAAGAGTCCTTGAAGATGTGCTGGTCAAGGTAGGGAAATTTATCTTCCCTGTGGATTTTGTTGTTATAAAGATGGAGGAGGATACCCAAGTTCCTCTGATGTTAGGAAGACCTTTCATAGAAATTGGAGCTGCCTTGATTGATGTACAAAGGGTGAAATTTAATCTTCATAGAGATAGATAGATCTATTACCTCACAACTGACACAACTGATAATAGTATCTTGACAATATATATGTGCATTTATCTGTTTATGTTAATGAACTCTGTTTGTCTGTATTCTCAGTAAATGAGTTGTTTCTAATTTATCTGGGTGTTGTTATAGTCTCGCATCGTTCATACAGACAGTCCAGTTTGAATCAAAAATATAATGATATATAACGTAATAAATCAAATCGTTTGGATGATGTTGAGATGATGTGCCGAGGTGAGTGATCGATGTTGTGTGACTCTGTATGTGATGACGATGTTCAGATGTGTTGCTGCATCGTTGATCACTGAGTACCCTGGATGCTGTTGCGTGTTGAGTCGTTGATGACATGTTATGACCTTCCGTTCCGTGATATTATGTGAGATGTTGACTTAGTGGGACGCTGTTATGACCGTGAGATGAACTGAGATCACACTCGAATCGATCATGATCAATAACCATTAAAGTGAGACGATCTGAGATGATCGTCGTTACGAAAATTGAATCTGCTGACCGAAATATCATTTTCCCTTGGGTTCATTGATCGAGATATTAAACAACCATCCTCACTTTTGTTTTCTTGATAGAATATTAATTATAACCATTTCTATTGCGCCCGAGGACAGGAGAAAACTACTTTCACATGCCCTTGGTACTTTTGCTTTTGAAGAATGTCATTTGGGTTATGCGATATGTGGCTGCGCGAACGGTGTATAAAATGAATGCCTAAGTCTTTCTTAAGTGCAGCGTAGCCCCAATGTATATAGTGTACTTAAAGTACGGATATCGATCCACAGGGAAAGGTAAATTGACTACAGAGGTTCTGCTTTTCAGACAATATCTGAATAAAAAGAGGAGTTTAGGGTAAATTAAGTAAGGAAGCTATGACTAGTTTCTTGATTCTAGTGAATTAATGGTGTTAGCGCATAGGGTTAAATCGCTATCACGTTCAATGGATTACTTTTCTAAAGATATTGTTATTCAATCTATTTGTAATATGTCAATTGGCGAGGTGATCTTGCCTGAATACTCTCTCGAGGTATATCTCAGCCTATCTACGTGAATAGAATCGAATTATACATCCTATTTCGGTGACCGAAATGTTTAAATGTTCTAACCTCGTTGCTACCTTGAGGTTGAATATCTCTATTAGCCGAATGCGGCTAAAGGCTACTCTGCAGATCACGAATACTGCCTCATCTCTCGAGATCACGGATCTCCGGTGCAGAATATGCTAACATTGGCGGGAGCATTAACATACAATTGAAAATGCGAGGTATAAGTAGATGTGACAAATTAATAACAAGCTGAATAACATGAAAGATCAAACTTTAATCCATTGGACATGAGGGTTTGATGCAACCTAGAAAGAGATCTAGAAGCATAATGGAAGAAAATATAAGCTGTTTAATCGAAACATTGTTCTAAAATCCGAAAATATCCGAAAAATGAAAAGCGTTACAATTCTCGGGCACTTCCTCGAAGTCAGTGTCACTCTGCTCTCGAAACCTGTGCCTCTGTTCGTGTGCCTCCCGATCATCTTTAATTATGAGCCCTAATTTTCTTTTAATGATGAAGAATCTCGGGCTGGCGTCGCGGGGAGGCGTCGCGGCGTGAAGAGGCGCGGCGTGGGGCGTCACGCGGCGTGGGGGTGTCAGCGGCGTGACAGCGGTACTTCATCGCCTTATTTCCCATTTGCTCCAATCACGCTTCCCGTTCTTGCTCTTTTCTTTGATGCTCCGTTCACCAAAGACATCAACTCGATTATTCTAGTCACAAAAATTATACAAAAATACTCTAAAATAAACCTTGAAAATGGACGTAGCCTTGACATAATATGAGTGTTTTGGTACTCATCACACCCCGAAACTTAGTTTCTTGCTTGTCTCCAAAACAGGCAGGCGACAGGACACACGATATAATGCCTCTAACACGAAGACAGTGATGCACATGCTGAAAAATAGGATCAATTTGGGTGAGGCTCATATACTACTGTTTTGCTCAATGTTCATTTGAAGTAGAACATCTGAGATATTTGACTTTGATAAATTCGATTGAGATAGGTAGAAACGGCCGTGCATCGATCCATGGTGTTTCAATAGCCTTTCCAATCCTATGTGCTTATAATGAGTGACCTCAGTATATGCCTAGGTTCAGTAAACTTAAGCTCTTGAAACTCGCCTATTAGGAAGAAATAACACTAGGAAAGGATAGGAACCACCCACATTTATTCATGTCCTCATACTTAGAAATTTCCTACGTACCTAAAACAAAATGGAAGAAGACCTAGTGCCAAGAAGTTTTAGCCGAGTGTTCCTGTAGCGGGGATCCATTGGTGACTCCCCACCAGTTGGTTAAGGGCACCAAGCATTCAATTCCCTTCAAACTTCACCCCGAACACTCAGCCCAAACTCAAGGCCCTAGGTTGCGTGAATGATCCATCTTCTATCCCATGTAGGTGTGGGTGGCTGACTCCCCGAAAATGTAGTTGAAACGGGGCATTGGAAGCGATAGGCCCTCAGACTGTACTTGGGATTCCGATTGGATGATCCCGCTTACATTCTATGCATATACCTATTTTTGTCACTTATTACTTTTTCTTTTTCTCTTTTCTATTGTTTTGTATTTTCTCTTTTTTGGTTGGGGCTCGATGGCAATCCTCTTTTGATTAGGTGTCCCGTCACTCAAAGGTTGCCCCGAATCTCCACAGGTTGATCGAACTTTAGTAGTTGGTTCGGCACTTATGCATACTCACGAAAGTCACTAGTGTGTGAGTGTGATAGGGTTTTGAAGCGGTTTCTTGACTGCAGGGATTGATTTATAGCCCTTTTCAGCTATTGATCTAATTCTGAGCATCGCGAATGTGCGGTGAGCAGAGTTTTATAGTGAACTCGATCGAAATTGATCCTCGATTTTCAACATGGCACACACATGTATGCAATTACTACATGCAAGAATGTCCTAAAATATAATCAAACAACTAACACGTGACTCATGCTGAAATGAAAGTGCGATGTAAAATGGCGAAAACAAAACACCTTAATATACGGAACACACTAAAAATACTACGCACTACTAAAGCCAAAACATAATAAACAAAACACGAAACATGGTACCCGATCACCAAATCCACTCCCCCGGAAACAACATATCCGGTGTCCCATTTGGCAGAGATAAAACATAGAGGGTAAGGGAACTCCCACGAATATCAACTGCGACGGTGGAGGTGGTGGTGGATGGTGAAAAGCGAGAAGGCCCGAGGCGGCTGGGCACATAGGCTGCTCTTCGTAGAATGATGGCTGATTGGCGGGCGCCATATCAGCACGCCACGCCTCCATGTCTGGTAACGGGACTCGGTGCTCCACAGGTCTCATCCCGGAAAGGCGTCAGCGGCTACGATGTATGACACCCAGGTCCTGAGATCACAGTGAAGGGGCCCAGGGTGTGCTTTATTAATTTCTTGGGGAGAGGTGGTGAGACGGGGAGGCGGCGAGTCTCCGAGGAGATAGTGAGGATCATATGAGCCGATGCTCTTAAAGCTAGATCCTCGTCAGGGCTCGTGACTGAATCGTAGGCCCCTCGGGTTGCGGGACACGGGTGTCATCTGCTTGACGAGATATGGCTTTTATTAGGTGGAGCGAGTGTCGGTGTCGTCCAGTGGCACCCAGGCTTGTTTACCTGAAGCCAAATATCGGGAAGGGAGTGTCCCGGAGTTCGTCTTCGCATCCGGTTATAGAGGATGGCATCCTCTGATAACACACTTGACATCGAATGGGATATCCTGGATGATAGCGAAGTTGAGCAAGGAACGCTAGGCTGTCACCTCACACGCATTCGTCGTCGGGATAAGACGCGAAGTGATGAAATGATGCCCAGACGGAATGTAGGCCCAGTGTCTTGGCCTTGAAGTGCTTAGCATGGCGCCTTTGTTGATCCTCCGCTCACCCAGGCCTTTGGTCGTCTGCGGATGACCTCATAGTAGTCGGGGTGCTCGCCTGATTTGATGAAGAGGTCCCCGAGTGGGACGTGCTGCAAGCGCCGAAACTATTGGTCATTTCGGCGAGTCGACGATACACCTCGCCTGCGACCTTTTTGAGGACATGGGAGGCGAGGTTGAAATCAAGTCTCAGTCTGCTCATTACTTGCATTTGGACGAGGGGGTTGGCATAAGGCACGCCATCCTTATCATGGTGTCTTCGCGGAAGAAATCGTCAAAATTGGTGAAACCCCCTTACTCCTTAGTGAAAGACGATTTTGCAAATGGTGCCATGGATCGCGGCTTTCGCATTTACAAACCTCGGGGCATCGAATGTGGGAGTCGGGTCCTCGTGGCAGGCTACCTTGCGGCCAGCACGCTCTTGCGGTTATCTTAACCTAGACAAAAGGCTGGAACACCTGCCTGACCAGATCAACTAATAACTACCTGTGACCATGAAACCTAAATGGGACTCAAAGACCCTAAGGAACCTGCTTGACCAATGAATACCTAAAGACCTCTAGACCTTCACTACTTGCACAAATGAACCTTAGACTCACATGCCCAATTTGAATCGGGCTGCAGTGGTGGAAATGCCTTATGACTGGCCCGGCCAAGAATTTTCACGAGCTTCACGGTGGTGGCGGCGAGGAGTGGTCTCAGGCGGGGCGAGCGAGACTCCGGCGAGGTTGGGCGCGGACGGTCTTGTGAGAGAGCTAGGGTTTCGGAGGAAGGGGCGTCGCGGTGAAGGTGTAAATGAACCATTCTTGAAATTTAAAGCGAGTGCGTCGCGGCGTGCGGGAGGCGTCGCGACGTGAAGTAACGGCGGCGTCGCGGCGTGGTGTCTCCGCGTCGCTGACGTGGCCGGTATATTTAATCCGCGTCGCGTGTGGGTTATCCGCGTCGCGGCGTGATAGAACTACAATTTGGCGTGGCATTGAATACCAACGTCGCGGCGTGACGAAGTGTGAAAATGGCGTCGCGGCTGAAATCCGTCGCGGCGTGGCGGAGGATGAAATTTTGGCGTCGCGACGTGTAAATCCCGCGTCGCGGCGTGACGTCGCGACGTGAAATCTCACGTCGCGACGTGGCAGAGAGCTTCAAAAATGACGTCGCGACGTGAAATCTCACGTCGCGACGTGGCAGAGAAGGTCTCCCAAGAGATTTTATATACTAACACCTCAATTTTTCGAGAACTCTCCACTTGTAAACTTCCCTTTCGACTTCAACACTCGCAGCCTCGCACCTACACCTCCGCTTCCCGAAATTAAACCAAACAAGTAGAAACACTCGATCATGGAGGCAAATTTCTAGAAATCAAAAATAACGAAAACAACAATTAATCGAAAAACTTAAAAACAAAGTTTTAGAAAACTCAGTCGCTCCCAAGAAGCGCTTTGTTTAATGTCGTTAGCTCAACGACCCTGAATCTCAATGTGCACGACACTTAGGATCAACCGAAAATGCTTTACGCATCCTTATGCTTGCTCACACCAATGCTCAAGGTGGATGAAATACTCTTCCTCTCAGACATGCCCGGGCTCTTCTCGTTGTCTTTCGCGCACAAGCGGTTTATCCCCGAAATTTTTCTCATCGCTGCACACCCGATATCAAGTCTCTCGGTGATATCTTCATTCGATCGTCGTCTGGTGCTTCGTGGGGTGGAAAACATGGAAAGCGATCTCGTCTCCTTGGACTCTTAGTTTAAGCTTATCCGGTACATTAATTTGAGCTTTTCCCTGTGGGCTAGAAAGGTCTACTAAGTATGACGGGGACCGAGTCACTTTCTTCATGTCCGTAATGACAAAGTCCGCTCGAAGGACGAATCCTACTCAACTTTTACTAGCACATTTTCGACCATACCTCGAGGGTGCTCGGGTATGACTCATCCGCGTCATAGACCATCGTGGTCGATTTCTCGTTCTCCCCAAATTTTAGCCTTTAAACATCGACAATGCATCAAGTCGATGTCAGCTCCCAAGTCACACTGTGGTTTTTCCGTACACCCTGCTCCCTATAGAGAATCCAGATAGCAAAGCTTCCCTGGATCTTGTAGTTTCGGGGAAGCTTCTTTGCAGACGGCACTCGCATTCCTCGCTTAAAGCGATGGTCCCATATCTCTCCAACTTCTCTTCTTATCATGGGGCAGACTTTTTTCATGAATTTTACGTAACTGGGCATGTTCTCCAAATACCCAAAAGGTATATTAATATGTAGCTTCAAGATGTCAAGAAACTTCGCAAATCGCTTTCTCTAATCCGCTCTTTCTTCAACCTCCGAGGATACGAAATTGCGATGACAGTTCATCCGTTGGTCCGCTTCTGTTCCTTCCCCGACTGGGATGATTTTGACTGCCCGATCTGGGCTATTCTCATCCAGATGCTTAGATCTGCCCATTTAGCTCAGATATCGTACATCCTGTCCCACTTCCACCCTGTGAGTGATGGCCTTGTGCCTCTTTCCCTTCTCCTGTGTGGTTTGCCTCGAATTGCTGGGGTAGTGAACCATGTTGCTTTCGGGCCAATAAATCGCCATTTGACCCATTTGTACCTCCAAATTTCTCAACTGGGCCGCTTGATTGTTCAATCGAAGGCTCACACAGATATTCGCTCTGGTCCTATCCATGAAGGCGTATGTGAGGAGCATCCAAGGGGCGCCTCATTCTAAGTCCACTTTTTCTCAAAGCGGTGGCTCAATTAACTCCGATTAGACGGCATATTGTTCTGATTGCTCCTCCATCCATACCCTCGATTGCTCGACGGTTTCTGATTCGAATAGTACGCTTACCCTCGGGCCTTGATTTGACTCGGTAGCGTTTCCATACGGTCCTTTTGTCATCGCGGGTTGATTCTCGAACAACCCGACACATAATTGGCTTCGCTTCCACTCGTATGGTTTCCTCGGTCGACATTCCACACTACTATGTCATTCTCCACGTGACCACAACTCCTACGGAGCGGTCTCAGATGGCATCGTGGCCGTTCCCCTCATTGCCTATTTAGAATATGAATACCGAGCCACATGATTTACCGTGATTGTCGAGGACTCGCATTGCTCGTGCCACCTAATCGCGGTTTACCTGCGTAGCCTTCTCTCTAGCCACCGATTAGTGTTGGGTCATAAAGATCTTCCACATCTCATACGCCGGTCTCAGGGTTTTCTTCATCAATGATCCTCCAAATTCGGAAGTATCTATCATTGCTCGGGCCAGATTTCCACCATCAGAAGGTGTGGACTTGCATCCATCCGGTTAGCCGGTGGGTGAGGACACTGGCACAATTCATGGAACCCGGCCCCATGCCTCGCCAGTTCTCCTCTAGTCGACCAAACGTGATTGATTTCTCGCACCCGCCAGGCACTTCAAGGTGGAAAGAACTTGGTCGAAACTTTTGTACCAACTCTCGCTCCATGTAGTAATGGAGTCCGTGGTCGACCGTTAGCCAATGCTCGCTCTATCCCCGAGCGAGAGTGGGAATAACCGCAATCTGGTGTGGCTTCTTCAAGAATTCACGATTTGATGGTATCGCAAACTCGAGGAAGTTAGTCAAATGCATGTTCGGGTTTTCATGGGGTAAATGAACAATATGTTCGCATCTCAGATCGCGGATCGATTTCAATTCAAAATTGTTTGCTTGAATCGGTGGCGCCCGACATTGCCTCGAATAACCGCTGAGTAAAACAAACTCATCTTAATAGCATGGGCGATCGCCTCGTCAGAGTAAATGGCCTGGGCGCTTGATTTTATTTTCTCGCTTCCTCCTCGCGGGTTCAGTTTGTTCAACGCCAAAATCTTGTTCTTCAAGAGCCATGACTATTGAAGTTCTAATATGTTCTCGCTTCCTTCGTTTCGCGCTAACTGCGGCGTAAGTCTTTCTCGCTCGTGATCACACAAGCGTTGACATCTGATTTGGCTTCGCCGCGATGTACCACTCAAAACCCCAGATCGCAATAACACACAAACTAACAAAACCCAATTACCAGCACTTGTAAATATAACAAAAAATAAAGAAAAATTCAGAATACTATCTATGTGCTCACTTCTCTATATCAATTTAAACTGTCACGCAAGAACGGCGCCAAAAACTCTCGACAGCCGAAAAACGCTGTATAAAATGAACGCCCTGCGCAAGTGCACGCTGTAGCCCCAAGTAATATAGTGTATTTAAAGTACGGATATCGATCCACAGGGAAAGGTAAATTGACTACGAGGTTCTCGCTTCGCATTAACATTCGAATAAAGGAGTTTAGGCAAAAATTAAGTAAGGAACCGCAACTAAGCCGGCCGATTCTAAAGGAATTAACGGTAAAGTCATGATAATAATCGCTCTCATCACGCTCAATGGATTACTTTTCTAAAGATATTGTTATTCAATCTATTTGTAATATGTCAATTAGCGAGGTGATCTTCGCTTTACGAGATATCCTCTCGAGGTATATATCCGCCTATCTCGTGAATAATCGAGTATATCTCTATCTCGACTTCTAAGATTCCGAAATGTTTAAATGTTCTAACCTCAATTGCTACCTTCAGGTTCGAATTATCTCTATTAACCGACCCATTAAAGGCTACTTACCTGTAGATCCCGAATACCCTCATCTCTCGAATCTCTACTCCCAAGGCGAATATGCTAACATCGCCATACATTAACATGCAATTGAAATGCAGTATGGAGGTAGATGTGACAAATTAATAATAACCGAATAACATGAAAGATCAACCTTGATCCCATTTGACATGGATGTGGTTTATGTAAACTCCTAGAAAGAGATCTAGAACATAATGGAAGAAAATATAAAAACCGCGAATAAAGGAAACATTGTTCTGTAACCAAAATATCCGAAAAATGAAAAGCTGCCATACCCTCGGGCACTTCCGGGTCAGCCACCGCTTCGAAACCCGCGGCCTCGCTCGTGTGCCTCCCGATCATCTTTAATTCTGAGCCCTAATTTGCTTTTAATGATGAGTGGCATCTTGCCGACAAGCCGCGACGTGGAGACGCCGCTGACGGCGGGGAAGTCGCGACGTGGGGGACGCCGCGATGGTGGGGACGCCACGACGTGGGGACGCCGCGATGCGGATGTACTTCATCCGCTTCTTGTTCCCATTTGCTCCAAAAATCCTTCCCGTCGCTCTTTTCACCCCAATGCTCGCAGATTCACCAAAGACATCAACTCAAGATTCTAGTCACAAAATTATAAAATACTCTAAAATAAACAAAGAAAAATGGACGACCGACAGAGCATAATATGAGTGTTTTAGACACTCATCACAATGCTCCTGCTACATTTCAAAGATGCATGATGTCTATGTTCTCGTGATTTGGCAAGAGGAGGAACAAGTGGAGATATTCATGGATTACTCACGCCTTATGGATCCCGCTTTTGAACATTGCCTGCACTCGGGGGACAAGATTTCACAAGTGCCGTGACAAGAACCTAGCTTGAATTGGGAAAATGTGTCATTTTATGGTGACAAGGCATTGTCCTTCGGGCATAGAATTTCTACGTGAGGGTCGAAGTGGACCAAGCAAAGGTTTCCATTTCAAAGACTCTTCGCCACCAACAATGCCAAGGGAACAAGAAGTTTCGGGGACACGCCGGTTTTTATAAGATTTATCGTAGACTTCTCCAAAATTCCTGCACCATTATGTAGGCTATCGAAAAGGATACCAAGTTTAATTTCTTGATACCACAATCTTCATTTGAAGAGAGATCAACCAGATATTAAGCTCCCATCATGGTCAAACCAGACTGAATAATGAATTCCTAGATTATGTGTGATGCCGTTGATTATGCAATGGAGTCAGACAGGGACAGAAGTCGACAAATGTTTAGGGCCATATACTATGCCAGCAAAACCTTCAATGAAGCTCAAAAGAACTACTCAACTACTGAAAAAGAGATGTTGGCCACGGTATTTGCATGTGAAAAGTTTATGGCATATATATTGGGGTCCCATGTCATCATCCATACCAACATGCAACAATTAAATATTCGATGGCTAAGAAAGAAGCCGAAGCCAAGACCGACGATGGGTGTCAAGCACACAGAATTTGATCCGAAATCAAAGACAAGAAAAGGTTGTGACAATGTGATACGAATCACTATTAAGAGTAATAACAACTACTAATCAAGAAGAAAACAGGCGTAGCGAGAATTCTTCAGATGAGCAATTATTTCACCGCCATTCCAATCACCTCGTATGCCGATATCATGGAACTTAGCTTCAGGGAGTGATGCCACCGTAATTTAGCTACAACGTAGGAAGAAATTGAGGATCGATAAGAGTTTACATCCGACGCACTCCACTATTATTCAAAAGAGGAGCCGATATAATCATCGAGGCACCAGAAGTGAATGTGGCAAAATTTTACAAGCATCGCCATGCATCACCTTGGCTGAGACACTTAGAGACAAAACAGCCCACAAAATTCTCTAATCAGGTTTTTATTGGCCTACTATTTTCAAGGATTGTTTTGAATTGGTGAAACTTTGTGATCAATGCCAAAGAATGGGAAATATTATCACAAGGCATGAAATGCCCCTGCATGGTATCCTGGTGGTGCAGTTATTTGATGTATGGGGAATAGATTTTATGGGGCCTTTTCCATCCTCATTTGGAAATCTATACATACTCTATCAGGATTATAAACAAATGGGCTGAGGCAACACTATTCTAAGAATGATGCTAATACAGTTTTGGGGTTTTTACAGAGGAATATTTTTGGAAGCGTATTTGGGACACCTAACTATTATTGGGCTGGGATGGATAAGCCATTTTCAGAACAAAGTGGTTAAGAAACTCATGAGCAGATATGAAATCAAACACATCATGAGTTTGGCTTATCATCCTCAAACAAATGGGCAAGCTGAGATTTTCAATAGGGAAATAAAGAAAATTCTGGAAAAGACTATAAGCTCCAGCAAAAAAGATTGGTCTCTAAAGCCGACTTATTGTATCAGGTATACAGAATCGCATATAAAAACTCCTACTGCATGTCCCCATACGTAATTGTCTTTGGAAAACCTTGTCACCTCCTCTTGAATTGAATACAAAGCTATAAAATATTAAGAAATTGAATTTTGATTTTAAGGCTACTAAAGAGGAAAGATTACTCCAACTGAATGAATTGGAAGAGTTAAGAAATGAAGCTTTGCGATAATGCCAGGATTTACAAAGACAAGATGTGCAAATGGTATGATCAAGGATTTTGAGGAGAGAATTTAAGGCAGGAGATCAGGTCATGTTATTCAACACCAAACTGAAGCTTTTTCCAGGCAAACCGAAATCAAATGGAGGGTCTATACAAGAAGGGCAAGTACAACCTTCAAAGGGTGATATTGAAAAACCAAGAATGGAGAAGAGTTTAACTCAATGGTCGTACGATGAAGCAAAGATCTTGGAAGAAATATGATTGATACCGAGATCTTAGTGAAGGAAAAGAGGATGAAATAAGAACTTCATAGCAGCAAGTCCAGCTAAGGACTCAAAACTGAGCAGCTTTGTGGGAGGCAACTGATGAGCTTAAAAGTCATCTATTTTTAGTCCATTTTTCTGTTGATTTTAATGTAAAAAGGAATAATTAAGATGCAGAGATATGAAGAAACTCACCAAATTTGTTATTTGCAGGAAGTATAAAAGAAAGAAAAAAATGCAGTGGAAAAATGTAGTAACTGGCGAGTAAAACGCAGTAAAATAGGCCAGGCGTAAATGAAAGCAACTCGGGCTAACTAATGTTGCGCTTTCGGGGTTTACACAAATTCGCTTATGAGGTCGCGCTGAGATCGTGAAATTGAAGAAAATCTGATGCAGGTCGCGACATGGATCACAAGATATCGAGGTCGCGACATGAGACTTGCTCATGAGAAAGCTGTAAAGAAATGAGCTGAGGTCGCGACGTGAGATCGGGAATCGCTGGCATCGTGAACCATCGAATGGAAAGTCGAAAAGAAATGAACTGATGTCACGAC
This sequence comes from Tetrastigma voinierianum, assembly GCA_016808115.1. Lineage (NCBI taxonomy): Eukaryota > Viridiplantae > Streptophyta > Magnoliopsida > Vitales > Vitaceae > Tetrastigma > Tetrastigma voinierianum. Next base: position 78,737 of record JAEQBH010007376.1, on the reverse strand, counting down.
ATGACGAGGTCGCTGACATCAAGATTCCGTTTGGAAGTCGAATTTCATTTAGTTGACGCCACGACAAGAGGCCAAGTCACGCACCAAAAGCCATCAAGTGAAGACTGCAGTTGCGCGTATGTCGCGATAAGAGCATCGAGATCGCGACACGTAAGATATCGCTTGAAAGCATGCATTTCATTTAGTTGATGTCAATAATAAAGAGAATGACGCCGCTACATCGTGAGCAACAAGTGAAGCCTGGCGTAAGACGTAGTCGATGTCGCGATAAGAGAATGATGTCGCCACATCATTAATGATCGCCCAAGGCCGTATAGACAAGAAGTTGAGGTCGCGACTTGAGATCGAGGTCGCGACATGGATGATGTCACGACAAGGAATTGAGGCTCTACTCTGAACGGTAAACATGGGCCAACCAACTTTGGAATCCACAAAGACTCCGCATTGAAATTAGGCCTAATTGAAAACTCCTATAAATACGCAGCTATCCGTAAGAGGAAAGCAAATGACGCCACAGATCGTAGAACCGTAATAGAGTTCAAGGCTCATTTTCTTTATTTTTCTTTTCTTTCTTTTTCTTTATTTTTCTTCAATGTTGATAGTTAGAGATTAGATTAGATTTATCGCTTCAGTTTTCTTTTATTTTCCGAATTGATGTTATCGCTTGGAGCTAAAGTCAATGCAGAATTCAATTTTTTCAAATTACCACTGAATGTTGAAGTTCAGACAAATTTCGAATTCGATTTTCCAGCTGGAATGCGCTTATTCTTATGATCAGAGGAATGTCGTAGTGTGTATCTGGCAGAATGAGAAACCTGTACCTTCCATTGAAAGTAAATGTTATAGTCGAAATTATCTTTCTCGTAGTCGCTTTCCAGCAGCCTTGTGAATTTCGCTTTGTGAATTTCTCGCTTCAGTTTAATGTTTTGACCGAATACGTTTCTTATACCCGCTTAAGATTTGTTTAATTGCTCTGATTTCAAGGAGGTCCTCTGAGTGACACAGAGAAGACATTCCTGGGAGTTATGAACATTTCTTTGAAGGTATATTAACCTGCTATTTGAGATCTGCTGAGCTTTGTAAGTTTACTTAGACAGTTCCTTCTTCACTGGAAATCAAGAACGAGCTGAACGAAAGTTATCAATTTAAACAAGCAAAGAGTTCACTCCCACTGAGAAGAGGCCAATCCCGTGTTAGCCGAGATCTAATCACAAGGAGAGGGTGACTTATTCTAATTTTGGTAAGAGTAACTGGAAGTTGTATATATCCTTTTGCTTGACCGATAACTCGGAGCTAAGGTTTACAAATCAGAAATGGGCATGAAGTATTGCAAAAGAAAAATACCCGCATTACTAAATCCTTTAAAAGTAGTTATCTCATCTCCGTATTCGAGAGAATCAGTCAAAATTAGATAATGAAATGTGGAGTGTGGAGAGATCCACCGTGACCGCTAAATGCCTGGACGCATTTTAAACCTCGAAATGATTAAGAAATTTTATCGTTGTTAACTACGTGAATTGATACTTCACTATAACAAAGATTTTGATGGAACTCCAAAAGATAACTATCTGCTTCCATTTATTTTCTTTTTCTATTAATTATTCTTTATTCTTTATCTTCCATTTTTATTGGTTCGTTTCGGGCTTATTTTCCTTTGCTCGTTTTTTAATTTTCCTGAAGACCTTAACGCGATCCTACTATCATTTTCAGGGTCCAAATAGTATGGAAATCGAGGCAATGTGGTAGTTGATTTAAAATTCTCGAGATCTCAGGACTTATCCGACTTAAATCCATTTTATTACTCGTCGAATTGCAGACGGTGTATCGCACTAAACCAAACTTTGAAAATGATTTACTCTAAGAGATTTCGTTTATATAGTATAATGTCAATAAGTTTTATGGCAAGGGTGCCTGTGGGATTAGATAATAGTTCTTGGTAATCTTGTTATAAACTCAGGTATACTGCATTTCGTCTCACGCAACAAGTTTTATGGCACGTTGTCGTGATTAGTTAATAGTCCTGACACCGATGATATATTAGTATATGTTCGTCTATCAACTAGTTTTGATGGCGCCATAATGGATTGAAAGAATTTGATAGATCAATATTCGATGAAAGAAGGAAATACTAATTCGACATTTAAAGAAAAAAGAACAAAAATAGTTTTTCAAGCAAAGGGTTAATTTTAAATTACTAACCTTTAACAAACCATATTGAAAATATTTGTCGACTGTGCTAATTCTATTAATGTAAGTGTGTTTTTTACTCGTGCGGACAAAATTTAATGCAGAAACGGTAATGCATCCCCATTCCAACCGACACGAAAATAGAGAGGACACTAAGCTGAGAAAGACAAAGAAGGCGTAAAACTCAACCATGGCGTATGAAAGGCAGGATCGGGTCAAGGTTACATAGCATATGTTAGAAGGCCTCTACCACCGATACAATGGAGGGACTTTCCTGAGACCAATTATACAGAGAATACTCAAAGAATCGCATACCGCAGCTATGTTAATAATTTTGAACCTGGCTTCAAAGATCGAAGTTACAATGGTTCCGAAGAAGATCGCGCATCGGGTCATCCTAATCGGTGATCAAACGGTAGCACCCGAAGATTCCTCGTGACGGCTAATACCGCGTTTCAATTGCGGAGACCGTAGTTTTCAAGTAAATCAAGATTCATTCCTATTCTCTCTATGATACAAAGAAATTACATGGTATGAATCTTTACCATATGGTTCTCACATACTGGGAGGAATTAGTAGGTCAGGTAGATTCTTTCCCCCAGCCCTCACCACAAAAAGAAGGAGGGAAATCATTGTGTTCCAAAGAGGGGAAGATGAAAGTTCGTATGTAGCTCGGGAAAGATTCAAACGCTTCACATGAGAAGATGTCCAATGTAATGTGGGATAGATCCAAAACTCGATGGACATCAGATATCATGCCTTGACCGATATATCAAGAGGGATCATCGATGCTTCATGCCGCGACATCGCAACCAAAAGGCCAAGAGTGTGCAGCCGATTGAAGACTGGGTTAAATGTAACATGAAACCTTCCGAGCTTCAAGAGGGTGTCACAGAGGAAAGGGGGGATCATGGAGCCGAAAGCAAGATGACAAACATGGAAGCCAAGTTGATGCCATTATGCAATGTGCTCGACAAGCAAGAAAGAAAGACACACACCGTCATGAAATAGGAGCAATTGAAAGGAGCATTAAGGGAAGTGGCCGAGAGGTAACTAAGAAATTTATGATGCCATATGAGGTTAATTATTTGGTGAGCCAAGCAGCTACTATTTCAAACCTCCAATACTAACCTCGCCAAAGACATTATCACCCGAAGACTCAAGGAACCATGAGAATTTCTCTTATATGGGAGGGGCTTCACAAGGCCTAAGGCATGACGTAACCCCTCCACAGGTTATCAACAGCCTACCAAGGTTCCAGCAGCTAAAGAAGAAGGAAATGGTAATGTAAACAACACTGTGGTCGAGGAGGGCCCAATCTTTAAGAACAGATGTCATAGCCTACGCTGGGGATAATAAGAAGTCGTTTAACCTCCATGAACAAAGTCTGCGAGTCGAAGCAACTCGGCTACCACCTCAAATTTTTCAGAATACCACCAATGCATCCCTGAAGAACCTGGAGACACAAGTAGGGCAGCTAGCGCTAACCCTGCAAAGTCAGAGGAAAGATGCCTTCCCAAGTGACACAAGGAAGAACCCAAAAGATCGGCATGGTCGTGCAACTAGAGCCGGCGAGCTAAAAGAGATGAAAGAGAAAGATGACAGCAACAAAGACGTAGGCAAGATCGGGAAGCGGGAAGAGGAACCGGAGAATGAAAAAGAAAAAGAATAGAGAGGAAGAACATCCAAGGATCAAAGCCTGTAGTTCCATTTCCACAAAGACTGCAGAAGTCAAGGATGGAGGAGCAGTTTGCAAGGTTCTTGAAAACCTTCCAGAAGCTGGAGATAAGTATGCCTTTTACTGAAGTGGTAACTCAAATGCCACTCTATGCAAAATTTCGGGTGACATACTGATAAAGAAAAAAAAAAAAAAAAGAAAAATAAGCAGAGGAAGGAATAGTGAATCTCACCGGCCACTTGCGCGGCAAATCGTAAAGGAATTACCAAGAAAAGACGGCTGACCTGTGGCGTTTCACGCCCATCCTCAGGACACTGGAGGAATCACCCGTGAAGCTCTCTCGTGATCAGAGCTAGTATCAATTCTGATGCCTCTATCTCGTTGCCAAGAAACTAAGCTCGGGAGCTTTATCTCACTCATCGTTACTCTTCAAATGGCGCATTAAATCGATGGTAAAACCCCGAAGGAGTCATCAAGATGTACTAGTCACCGGCTGGGAAGTTTGTTTTCCCGCAGACTTCATCATTCGGGATACGGGTAGTTAAGATTCTCATACCCCCCGAAGTATTGGGAAGACCATTCCTAGCTACTGGAGCTGCCCTGATTGATATGCAAAAGGGAGTTCTTACCTTGAGGGTTGGAGAAGAAGCAACTGCTTTTAACTTGATAAAAAGTATGAAAAATATAGACAGAGACAAGGAAAGTCAGAATATTTGTCTATACCTCCAATCCCGACATATTAACCATGATTGTAACACTCCGCCTTTTATCAATGAAAAGAGATGAATTCCCAAGATACCGAAGAAATCTATTCTCAATTTCCATACGCCAGCTTTCATTCTATATAGAAACCTGCGGCTTGAGCTTCTCAAGAAACAAACGATAATGGGGAAAATATTGAAAAAGAGGAAATTCATCAAGAAACCAGTACAAAAGGGCTAGTTTTGAAAGAGTTGCCATGTCATTTAAAGTATGTTTACTTAGAATTACCAAAGAAAAAACCAGTGATCATTTCAGCCAAACTAAGTGAGGCTAAGGAACAAAGATTGCTGAAAATATTAAGGAAGCATAAGGAATCGCTAGCTTGGTCCATTGAAGAACTGAAGGGTATCAATCCATCAATTTGCATGCATAAGATTCCGCTAGAAGAGACTTCAAAAACCCCTCAGAACACCGTATGAGACCTAATCCAGCTGATGAAGGAAGTAGTCGAAGGAGATAATTAAAATCGGGTTAAATGCTGGTTTTATCTATGTTATCTCATACCCTCGCGAGCCTACCATGTGGTTCCAAAGTGCCGGGCTTATCATGGGATCGAAATGAAAAAACGAATTCGATTCCAACAAGAACAAAGGATGTAGATTGAGGGTATGTATTGATTACGTAAAGTTGAATACAAAGAACCGTAAAGGATCATTTCCGCTCTTCATTGATCGAAGATGTCGACAGTTAGCGTGACACCTCACTTTTGTTTTCTCGGATGGGCATTCGTGAGGATACAATCAAATCGCTATCGCACCCGAGGATCAAGAGTAAGACCACATTCACATGCCCCCACGGGTACCTTTGCCTTCTCGGCGATGCCTTTGAAGTTATGTAATGCTCCACCTACATTCCGCAGGGGTGTACGATGTCCATATTCTCGTATTTGGTTGAAGAAGCGATGGAAATTTTCATGGATGACTTTATCGCGGTATGGATCCAAATTTTTGATCAATGCTTAAATAATCTGAAATGCGATTTCAACGATAAGACAAATGTACTAGCAATCGAATCGGGAAAATGTCATTTTGCTAAGGATATGAATTGTTCTTGGCATGTACCGTCATTGACTAGAAGTTGACCAATACTCCAAGGTATCCATTATCAAAACTCTTGCACCACCTACTACAAGAGAAAGGAGTAAGAAGCTTCGGGGCATGCCGGATTTTACAGAGATTCATCAAAGATTTTTCAAAAATAACCAGATTCACTATGCGACACGGAAAAAGATACAAGGTTCAATTTCATGACTCCCCGCAAGAATGCTGATTTAAATCAAGCTCAAATTGGTACAAAGTAATCTATAATGGCTACAATTCAGAATGGGATCAGTGGATTTGAAATAATGTGTGATGCCGCTGATTTTGCTATGGAGCCGTGGTTTCGGGCAAAGTGAAAGAGAAAGCATTCAGGGCCATATACTATGCTAGTAAGACCTTCAATGAAGCACAAGAGAACTACTCAACAACTGAAAAGGAGATGCTAGCCATAGTATTTGCTTGTGAAAAATTTAGGCAATACATTTTAGGATCCCATGTGGTGATTCACTGATCATGCAGCAATCAAATACTTGATGTCGAAAAAGGAAGCTAAGCCAAGATTGATAAGGCGGTGCCGCCACAGAAGAGTTTGATTTGGAAATCAAGGATAAAGGGATGTGACAATGTGTGATAGCTGATCACTTGTCAAGAGTAGAAAGAAGCAATGATGAAGAAGAAATGATGTTAATGCAGAACTTCACAGATGTAGCAATCGTTTAAGGTTTCCTTCCAACTTCCACGTATGTCGATATTGTGAATTATCTCGCCAGGTGGAGTAATGCCTCGTAATCTCAAATTTACCAACGTAAGAGGAAACTCGTGGATCGACAAATAGATATTATATTTGGGATGACCCACTATTATTCAAAAGAGGCGACATGATAATAAGAAGATGTAGCCGGCGTGAACAAGGGGCAACATTTTTAAATGAATGCCATGCATCACCATACGGGGGACATTTCTCCGGCGAAAGAACATTTCACAAGATACTCCAATCGGGATTTTATTGGCCCACTATCTTCGTAGATTGTGCAGAGGGGTTAAATTGTGTGATAGATGCCAAAGGATTGGAAATATCAGCAGGAATGAATGCTCCCTAAAAGGTATCATGGTGATACAACCATGTTCGGGAATAGATTTTATGGGGGACCTTTTCTCACCATCATTGAAACCTATACATACCGCTAGCAAGATTACGCTTTCAAATGGGTGGAAGCAAGTATTTGCCTAAGGAATGATGCTAATACAACTTGTGAGTTTCGTAAAGAATATTTTGGAGTGTATTTGGAACCCCCAAACCATCATTAGTGATGGGGGAACTCATTTTGCAAACAAAATATTTGCAAAACTATGAGCAGTATGGGATCAAGCATGTAATGAGCGGTGTATGTGGGCCATCACGAAGTTAAACTTCGATTTTAAGGCTGCAAGGGAAGAAAGATTGCTCTAACTGTCTGAACTGGAAGAATTGAGAAATGAAGCCTATGATAATGCTAGAATATACAAAGATAGCATAAAGAAATGGCATGATCGTGAGAATTTGAGAAAAGAGTCTCGTAACAGGGGAACAGTGTTCTCGCTTTAATTCTAGATCAAGTCGCTTCCAGGAAATTAAAAATCCAATTCGAGGGCCATACACAAGTGGTATCAAGTACTACATTTGGAGCAAAGAACACCGAAGACTGATAACGGGAAGAATTCAAGGTCAATGGACAAAGTTTAAAGCATTATCTAAACAAAGGAAGAGGGAAATGAAGAACCTTAACCGGTTCTCGAGGAAATTAAGTACCACAACAAAGAAGTCCACTTAAGTGACTCAAAACTGAAAGGGGTAAATAATGGGAGGCAACCCGTGAAAGATTTAATTTCGGTTTTAAGTTTTCAATTATCTTTCTTAGTTGCTGATAAATTAGGTCAGATTTGTTTTTAGAAGGATAGATTTAATTTCTAGAAATCGATTGTAGTTTAATTAGATTTTTCTTGAATATTGCAGTGATCTTCTACAAGGTTTAAAGACATGAATAGCAAGGCAACTACAGGAATAATTCCAGCAACTTGCAGAGGAGTCGCGACATGAGAAAAAGGGGAGTAACCTTCTCCCTAACCCAATTCTGTAGAAATACTTGAATTAATTGTTAAATCTTTGCTTAAAATATGCCTGAAGAGATGTCTAAATGGGTTAGGAACAATAAGAGAATTCAAGGTTTTTGAAATCATTGAGTTAAAGGTTTATGGCGCGATAGGAAGGTTATGTCGCGACATAAGTTATGTCGCGACAAAACATCGATGTCGTGGACTGCTCCGGAAGGGCAACTTTGGGTGTATTGAAGGAAGGTATATGTCGCGACACCACTAGAATTCGCTACGTTGAATTAAGTTTCAAATGGAAAGGATGTCGCCACATCAAACAATTCCTAGAAAACTCCTGATTGTCGCGATTATCTAGTTTTATGCGACATGTGCGCGACAAGTGCCAACTACTCACTCAAAAAGCCCTAAATTTAATGATCTCAAAATAAAAGAGGCGGAATCGAACCACACATGTCTTAATTGAAGCATTAATTAGCCCACAAACATTGATTGAATTGCAACCGTTGGGAAACTTTCATTCACTCCAACCCATAACTATTCACCTTCGCCTCTCCCTTCCGAATCTCAACCCCGAAAAACCCCAAATAGCCCAAACCTTCGAAAAGCTTTTCTCTGCTTCCACGGCTGAAATTCCCACCCTAAATTCTAACTTGGGACGAGATTATGAGGAATAGGAACAATCGAAGAAGAAACTCGCCAAGGAGAACGCTTAGACGAGATTAGTCGAAGAACAAGCAGAGAGGTGACATTAGAAACACCCGGTTCCAAGAACTTCTCAAGAAAGAGCGTAAAAGGGAAAAGGGAAAGAGGAGAGAAGAAGAAGAAGTAGAAGATTTCGTCTGCATCTAAGCTATTCCCTGGAAGAAGTATTATGCTAACAAGGGGTTTGTCATAGAGAGTGAGATTCAAAACCCTGGCATCTCTTTCAAGGAGATGATAGAGCGTAGAGGATGGGGAGAGTCTTCACAAGACACCAAAAATCAGTATACAAAGATCGGTAAGAGAGTTTTATTCAAATATGGTAGGAAGGAAGGATGGAGCTGTTTTTGTTAGAGGAGTCTTCTCATACGAAGCCAAGGCCATCAACGAGGCCTACGGCATGGCAGTGCATAAACATGGTTCCAAATTCAAGAAACTCGTTGGAAAACCGTAGTTTGGAAAGATTGCCAAGAAGCTCACTAATCTGGGAAAGTGCAATAAACCAAGAAGAAGGAATGCCAAAACAAGAACAGAGGGAAGCCTTATCAAGAGGCTAAGGTATGGTTTTATTTCCCCGGCTTCTCGCTGTCCCAACAAAACATGTGTGCACAGTGAGAGAACAAGAAGCTGTGTTGCTGTATGCCATACTCAAAGGGTACAAGATCAATATAGGAGTTATCATAGAGAATTCTATCATGAGGTATCATGAAGGGAACAAAAGAGGTCTTATTCCTCACCCAACAACAATCACTGCTCTGCGGCTTCAAGGCCGGTGAAAGGAATTTGGGAATCAGAAGAAGAAGTACCCAGAGCTTCACCACTCCTTCTGACAGGAGTTAGCAAGGGACCAAGAAACCTGAAGAAAAGGGGAGTGCTGGTAAAGAACAGAGATGAAGCCCAAACTGAAGAACCAGAAAAGGAGACTCAGAGGGTTGATGATCAAGGAGCAGAGCACCTAGAAAACTCACCTGACAACAATGATTACATGTTTGCAGACAATGCAGGGCAAGATGAAGGCAGCCCAATAGACTTCTCCATCCCTTAGCCGCCCTCTCCCAGGCGTAATCGTAAACTTCCAACATGGAGAAAGCTCAAGGGGAGCACAAGAGAACAATTCGATATTGGAAGCTCTCAATGCCATGCAGAAGAGAATAGATGAAAGAGAGAAGGAGTGGAAACTACAACAGGAATTCAGAGAAAGCATTTATGAAAAGAATTGAAAAGAAAGAGAGACCAGCAGCTGGAAGAAAAGCTAAATAGAAAAGAAAAAGGAGCATGAAGCTGAAGCACAATGTATTATAACAGCAGCTGGGAGAAGAGCGAAATTTAAAAGAGGAACAGATGGGAAAAATTTTGAAGTAGCAAGGGGAAGAGTTTAAGAAAGAAATGAAGGAAAGAGATCACAATCTGTTATAGAAACTCAAACTCAGTCATGAAGCCTTTTATAACAACCAGTTTGAGCGTGATTCTCAACTCTTAAAACTGATAAAGAAAAGAGATACAGAACAGGAAGCCAAATTTGGGGAGCAAATCAAAGGATTCAAGTTTTTATACAAGTCTCTACAGAAAGATTTCGAGAATAGATTGGATGATAGAGACAAGAAGCAAAAAAGATGGCGAATCCTACGGTGCAAAAGAATGGGCTGGAAAACTTAGATCTCGATTAATCATAGTCTTGCCAGTTCCTAGAGGTTATGACTGAAATGGAGAATACAATGAATGGCTTGGGAAAGAGGCAGGATGAGTTGAACAAAAAGGTTGATCTCTCTAATGAGATTTTCATTGAAGAACAAATGGAGAAGGAAACCAAGAAGAGAAAGGAAAGAAGAGAAATGAAAATTCCTGAATTCCCAGCCCATTTAGGTACATTAGACTTAGATCCCCCTAACATCTTTGCTCCTGGCTATTTCAAAAGAAAAATGCACCTTTTCCCCGCCTAACTTTCATTACCATCCTTATCCCATACCGTATATCCAATCACAGAATCGAATCAAGAATAAAAATGAGAAATTTAAATTTAATTGTCAGGTGCTATTTTGAATTTGTTTGATTCCATGAATGTGTTGCTTTGTGATTGCATGATTAGGAAATTAAAGTAGAAATTAGTTCCAGAATAAAAACTGCTGAGATGTAATGAGCTAAATTGAATGAAGCAGTTAGATTAGGAATGAGCTGAAATGTAGAATAAGGGCCAAATGAATACAGTTTGATTGAAACACAAGGTGCAAAAGTTACTAAGTCTAAATGATAAGTCCGCACTGAGGAAGGTAATACAATAGAAGGAACAAAACATATTTTTGAGTTTGTGGTATGAACACAAGTCAAGGAACCCGTTGAACACTAATTTAAATACTCATCAACAAAATGAGTCAAGGTACTCCCTATGGTTATCACAATCGCTCAAAACCAAATTCTTAGAATTTGTTAGGATTATCGTCGGTGCGAAACTTGTGGGTGATACAAATGACAAGAGATGAGGCAGGCCATTTCGACGCTTGAGCCATTCTAGCCATCCCTATTCATATGCCGATGCATATACAAGAGTTCCGAATCGAGCTAACAAGCCTATTTTTCAAAATAGACTAATGGAAACCCCAACCAAGACATCAATCCTCAAGAAAGAACCTATGATTACCAGAATTCAAGGAGGAAGAAAGAAATGAAGTTCGGGGAAAGATATATTTTTGATGTAACTCGGGGTGAATTAAAAGAAAAAGACAAAGAGCAGTAAAAATGCAATGTAAAAGGAAGCTTATGTGGATAAATTTTATCTTCAGGTCTAACTCTCGAACAATTAAGTTCTTAGGGTGTTTCAACACTCCAAGTGACTTCTAATGCCATCTCGTATGGGAGCTACTAACCCAAAGTTCGCAGATGCTAGAGGTTTAAAAGGAAACATTGCACTATCCCCGAAGTTGACAAACAAGGAAGCCCCCCTGGAATTAAGGCGAGAAATAGGGGGCATACAAATCAATCAAGAAATTGAAGAGATGTCCCAAACATGAAGTTTAGGGAGTTTATTAGGAGAAACTACAAGAAAGAAAGGGCGTAAGAGGAGAGAAAAGGTTCAGTGGTAATCTTAATCCTAAAATTCCTTCCATCCTACCCATTACCCGTGCCTAACAATATAAGCCCAAAAGACCTCGATTGATCTGGCTATCGAAATCACCTACATTAGCCGGAGATCAATATGAAAACAAGCTTATGGAATTTGGAAGAATAGAAACAATCGTAAAATTGTGAAGGACTTGGTGTGGAGTTAAATGACTCAAGATGAAAAGAAGAAAGGAAAATAATCTATTATTCAACAGATCCAATGAGTATGTTGTTTGTAAACAATTTCAACAATTTAGCTTTTTGCATAGTATAAAGAGTAGAGACCAACTCGAACTGACTTGAAGCTAGATGTACGTAAAATTATGCATACCTTGCATTTCACTAAATTGAATGCCACCGGCAGAACGAATCAGAGAAAAATGTCCTTAAAAATTTTTTTCTTTTATTTTGTTTGAGGTCAAACAATTCTTTCTTTTTCTTTGCTCAAGACAAGCAAAAACTTTTGCAGCCAGGTGAGCCACACTTAGCTTAAAGTCATTCATTTAGTCCATTTTTCTCGTTGATTTTAATGTAAAAGTGAATAATTAAGATGCGTAGATATGAAGAAAACTCACCAAATTTGTTATTTGCAGAAGTATAAAAGAAAGAAGAAAATGCAAAGTGGAAAAATGCAAGAATCGCTGAGTAAAATGCGTAAAATAAGAGGCGTAAAATGAAAGCAACCGCTAACTAATGTTGGGTAGCTTTCGGGGTTTACATGTACCAGCTTATGAGGTCGCGATTATCGTGAAATTGAAGGAAATTAATGCGTCATGGCATGGATCACAAGATATCGAGGTCATGACATGAGATGCGGTTCATGAGAAAGTCAGGAAGAAATGAGCCGAGGTCGCGATACGAGATCAAATCGCGACATCAAACCATCGATGAAAGCCGAAGAAATGAACCGGGTGTCACGACAAGGACAGAGGTCGCGACATCGTAAGATTCCGCTGGAAGCCGACTTACGAAGGATGTCACGCATAAGAGGTCAAGTCACGACACCAAAAGCCATCGGGCGAACTAGTTATATATGTCGACAAGAGACCGAGATCGCACACGTAAGATACGCTGAAAGACATTACGGCTGATGTCACGATAAGAGAATGACGCCGCACATCAGAGCAATGCGAAGCCGCAAGACGGTAAGCCAATGTCGTGCGGATAAGAGAATGATGTCGCTGAAGACATACGATCGCTTCAAGGCCGCATAGGACAGAAGTCGAGGTCGCTGACGTGAGATCGAGGTCACGAAGAGCCGGATGATGTCGCTGACAAGGAATTGAGGTCGCGATTAACGGTAACATAATACAATTCAACTTTGGAATCCACAAAGACCGCATTGGAATTAGGAAATTAAATTGAAAAACCCTATAAATACGCTGTACTATCCGTAAGAGAGTGGCTGACATGCTGGGGATTAGAGGTCAGATACCGCGCTCCATTTTTATTTTTTTCTTTTATTTTTCTTCAAATAATGATAGTTAGAGATTTAGATTAGATCGACTGTCAGTTTTCTTTTATTTCTTCTTGAACTGATAAGCATCGTTGAGTCAAAATTAATGCAGATCCACCTTTTTCAAATTACCACCTGAATAATAAGTTCTTACAATTTCAATCTTACTTTCCAGCTCTAAACGCAATATTCTCACATCTTGCTTAACGTATACAGAATTCGCAATCGAGAACCCACCATTGAGCAAATGTTACAGTTTAAATTATCTTCCCCAGTCGCTTTCCAGTGAATAGACTTGGCTTAGAATTTACTTCCTGCTCGGGGTTTAATGTTTTGATCCACATACTTTACATGCTTCAAGAAGGTATAAGTCGTGACCAATCCCAAAGTACATATGGACTCAAAACTGAGCAGCTTTGTGGGAGGCAACCCATACAACAATTTATTTCTAAGTTTTATTAGTCAATTTTTTTTTTCCATTTTTCTAGTTAGACTTATGTCAGTTACTGCTTGTACTCTTGAAAGTGGTTTTTACAGTCGAAAGGGCGAAATTGTACATGGAATTTTCTATTATTGGTCGTAATTGAAAACAAGACCATAAGGGAGTAATTATGATTTCAAACTTGTCTTTAATGAGAATGCACATTGAATTGGGAATTGGAACTTCAAATTCACGTTGAATCACTTCATGAGTTGATTTGTTTATTATCTGAATGATGAAGGTTGATTGTTTTTGTTTGTTTGAATCGCTTATTGATTTAGTTCTATATAATTTTAATTGTTCAAGAATTGTACTTTTAGATTTATATGCTTTAGGTCGCACCTGGTCTTCAATTTGAAACACAGAATAGAAATTTTAGGCTTAAAGACTAAGGCTGCCATCTAGCTGACTGGCTGAGATGATGCTCACCAATTGTACCTGGTCACTCTATAACATGGCAAAGATAGGATGGGCCATGATCACTTGGCCACGACTGATTTTCGGTCACAAACTAAGTATGTTTCAACTTAATTGGTCCAAGAGCAATAAATTAGGCTAAAGATTCTCCAATTTTAAGCTTAACTTTAAGGGGGACAATTATTCATAGTAATTTCAAGTATGTGGACTCATACTACAATGAAGATTCATGAAACAATAATAACACTTAGCTCATCAAACAAAATGAACAACCAAGCCTTCCCCCAAAACTCCATTCGAGCCACATCTTCCCCAACCGTTCACTTTCTTTTCTCTCTTCTCGACTATCAAAACCCCAAACCAATGCCCAATTCCAAATTTCACCCATGGCGTATAACCAAAACCCTATTCTGATCTTTAACAAATAATAATGAGCTCATGAGTAAACACCAAGGAGTGGGAGGAGGTTCACCTGAACCTCACCTGAGACTCGTCAACACGCAGAACTGTAAACCCAACCCATAGCAGTAAGAGCGTTTATAAAGAGGAAGAAATAAAGACAAAATAGAGATGCATTAAGAAGAAGAAACAGAGCTAAAATACTTTTGAATAAGGTAAGCTAAAGATATATGGAATAGGCTGCTGGCTGACAAGGGCTTTGTTAGCAAAAGAGGTTTTGGGAAGTTGATTTCTCCTTTTTCTGAGATAATAGAAAAGAGAGGTTGGGAGTGCGTCTGTGCACACACGACGCCTGGATTCGCTACTGGCCAGACTTTACAAATATAGGGAAGAGAGAAGGACTCGGGAGGCGCGAGGAGTCCGTACCTTTGTACAAAAGAATCAATGAAATGTTCAAACTAAAGGAACTCAAGCACTGGTTCTAAATTCAAGAAATTAGTAGAAAACCTGATCATGAGAAGATTATAAACCTCCTAATTTGGTTGCAAGGAAGGAAGTCACAAGCGAAGAACTCTATTACGCGACTACTAGAGATCCTTCATTGAGGGTTGAGGTCGTTTCATTCTATCTTAACTTTCCAATGGAAGCATCTATGCGCAAAGAAGAGAACAAGAGGTAAATCATTTTATATGCCCTTTTAAAGGGTTATAAAATGAATGTTGAGGTTTGATCAAGGGCTTGACGTAGGTACAACTTGAGTAATAAAAGAGGACTAATCCCTCATCCTACAACATTCAGAAAGCGCGTACTCATGCATCTCAAATTCGGGTGAGAGGATCATAACTAAGAAGAAACATGCCTTAAGGCATCTCCTCGACCTCTTACAAGTGTAACAAAGGGCCCGTGAATGAGAAGCGTAAAGGGATCAGGAACTGTGGCGTAGCCGCGAGGAGAATGATAACAGAAATGGAAACTCGTCCAATGATTCTTCCAAAGATAAAGAAGAGATGCCTTTCAGGATGAGCCCTATGATCCCTCCAGGACCTGAAATGAGAGAGGATTTCCCTGAGGTAGAAGAGAGCTCTAGAAAGGATGCAGGGAACAATGAAATCATGGAGATGCTGAGATCAATAAAGAAAGATATGGAGGATAGGGAGTAGAAATGGGAAAAACGATAGCAATTCAGAGAAGAGTTCTTAGAAGCTAAATTCAGGAGGAAAGAAGTGCTTACCATTCCGAAAGAGAAGCCGAGATGGAGGTAAAGAGAAGTAGTGAAGATTGAAGCTCTGGGCCACTCTGGAGTATGGAGTGACCGGTTGAGTTTCTAAATTATAAGGAGAGGACAAATGAACCCAAGATAATATGGTCTATAGAAAATCTGGCATGAGAGCTCGATTTGATCAACAAAATTTATTTACATGCCGAGTTGTATCTCTAAGCTGGAAAGCACCTGCGAATAAGACGGGCTTGAAGACACCTTGATCAATCTCAGAATTTAACAATGATCTAATCTCCAATGACAAGGCAAAACCCACACCTCGAAAAGAAAAGACCGATATGACCTTCTCCAAATTTTCTCCATGTTTAGCAGCCACTTGATCTCCCAACACATACCTAAAAACTGGGAGTAAGAGAAGGGAGGAATAGCACAATTTCACTTTTCCCATTGTACTCTTCAACAATACATACATAAGCCTGTAAAAGTTCATCAAAATGTCTTGTGAATTGTTTGTCGACTGGATGATTTGGTTTGTTACTTTCAATAATGTTGCAACCATGATATACATTGTTGGAACTACTTAATCGACCCGTGTTGAATAAGTTTGATAAAATGTAAATTGTTCATGATTGATTGGATGAAGTAAATCGCTGTTTGTTCCATGCTTAGTGTGTCCAAGGGAATGGTTACTGTGTTTAAGCTTACTGGTGAAAATGGCATAACAAACACCGATTAAATCCAAACAATGTGTTTAGAGAAAAGAAGAGTGGGCTTTTATTGAACCGAAGTAAGAAGTTGCGCTTTAGCTCGAATCAAGTTTAAATTGAAGAATTTGGAAAAAGTATACAATCAAAGAACAAATAAGATGATCAAGCTGCATGCATAAAACAAGTAAGTTAGTACAAATCTGGAAAACAATACACATGGTCAAGAAAAATTCTTAAACTTGAGAAGGATTAGGAACATCTTCGATGATTCAATCAAGGGGTATAAGATCTTAGAACTTGTTAGATTATCGTTAAGGCTTAACTCCAGTAAAAAACAACTAACAAGAAGTGATAGAGGCCATCTTGAAGTTTGAACCTTTCTAAACCTACCCTATTATATGTAAAGGCATACACTCTAGTTCCATGTTGAGCCAAAAATGCCTACTTTTCTGAAGAAAGCAGTAATTTATAAACTTGAAATCCCTCCCCTTACAATAATCCGCAAACAAAGAACCCCAAATTACCGCTTTCTGTATCAAGAATGTTTACTATGCAAAAGGAACAAGTTCAGGGAATATATTTCTTTGATTACAAGGATGGATGAGGAAAATAAATTGAAGAATCCAAAGAAAAAGCAAGTTTAAAAGGAATAAGTTTTGTCTTACGGTCTATCTCTTCGAACAATTAAGCTCGAGGGTGTTTAAACACCTAGTACCCTAATGCTCAACTGGTATGGGAGTTGCTAACAAAGTTCTCTAAGAGTGAGGAAAGCCTAAGAAGATAAAACATTGCACCATTCCAATTCTTGGACAACAAGGAACTAAAAGAGTTCCAAAGAAAGTTTAACCTGGAAGCCGATAAGTTGAAAGTGGGCAACTAAAGGAGCCACACATCCAAGATGATGTACAAAGCCAAGTTTGGGAGTTTACATTACAAGGAAGGAAAAGGATGAAAGATGTGAAGGCCATTATACAAAAGGTGAGTGGAATCGGTAATTTGCAAAACTTAAATTTTCCAATTGTCCACCCAATTACCTAAAGCTTACATATAAGCCTAAAAGACCTCTTAATTCAAGGTCGAATTTACTCTACATTAGTAGAGATCAATATGAAAACAAGCCTATGGGACTTTGACTAGTTTTCTAAGAAGATCCCTAGAAGATTAACTAATTCAACAAGAAGATGAAAAGGAAGATTTCACACACACTCACGTAACAAGATCCATTGACTCGAACTCATTTCATGCGCGGTTTATCGTTTATTTGTAATGAGGTTTAAAACATTCTTTTTTCTCGCTTGAAAACTAAAGTTTAGAAATGATATTGCAATCTTCTTTACTCAAGTCAAAGGGTGGAATAAGAAAAGATTGTACAGAAATTAAAAATGTCATTCAAAATAAAGTTCAATTGTTTAAGGACAAACAAATCTTTTTTTTCTTTACTTGGGGACAAGCAAAATTTTAAGTTTGGGGGAATTTGATGAGTCAAAAACTCATTGAATTTTTAGTCCATTTTTCTTGTCTTTATTACAATGTAATTGCTTGTTTTTATGCAGAAATATGTACTATTTACTAAATTTATATTTTGCGTAAATTTATAAAGATAAATGAAAATTCCAAAGAAGGATCGGCGAAAGCAAAGCAATGGCCAAGGTGAGGTCGCTGGCTGTAGAATCGAGGTCACAAACTTAAGTCATACTATATCGAATGAAAAGTCATGATAAAAGAGAAGTTGTCGAAAGAAAAAGGATTCAAGGAAGGATTTTTAAGTGTCACACACCATTATGAGGTCGCGACATTGAAGGAAGACAACTCAAGTTGCAATGTGATAATTGAGGTCGCGACTATAAATGGTTGATGACTAAGCTTACAAGGTCTCTACCATGCAATTTAAGGTTGCAACAAAAATAGAAGTTGGAGACTCCAATCAAGGTTGCGACCAGGTATTTATGTCGAGACTACATTTAAGCAACTGGGACAATAGTCTAGGCAAGAAGAGCAACCATTCAGTCGCAACACACTTTTTAGGTCGCGACAAGAAAAAGAAGTTGAATTGATGGGAAATCAAGCAGGAGTAAAAATGAGGTTGGCATGTGGATGGGAGAAATGATGTCGTGACATGCTTTTAAAGTTGCGACATAAATTTTAGCAAGGAAAAGAAACGATTAGGTCGCGACCTAAATCCCATGTCGCGATAAGATAATGAACATACAAACAATTTAAGTCATACATGAAAATGGGGAGTCTACAAAAATTAGTGGCCGTATTAACATAATGGAAATAATGACATGCTTTGAGGTCGCACACGTAATGTAGTAGAAAAGAAGATAGCCAGGGTCATGACATGGAGCCGAGGTCACACACAAGAATTTGATATAATAAAACGTGGTCAAACCGAATAAAGATCAACATAGTTGGCAACATAAATGATGTCACACATGAACCGAGGTCACATATATCAAAGAAAGGGAAATAGTTCACCAGTCGCTACGAAAAACAGAAAATTGGAATGGAAACTATCGGTGACCGGTGAAATGAGGTCATAATCGGATGAAGAGAATGGTCGCGACATACTTTTTGAGGTCGGCGTGAATTACAGCGGATTAAAGAAACTAC
Organism: Tetrastigma voinierianum; assembly: GCA_016808115.1. NCBI lineage: Eukaryota > Viridiplantae > Streptophyta > Magnoliopsida > Vitales > Vitaceae > Tetrastigma > Tetrastigma voinierianum. The sequence goes on along the minus strand of JAEQBH010007376.1, from coordinate 59,892 downwards.
TTGGTCATGACCTAATGTCCACGTCGCGACAAGAAACGCGACCAAAGAACTCGAAGTCACGCACTGGCTTAAGGCTCAAAGACAATTGAATGATGTAGCAACTTGAAAGAGAAGTCAGGGGACTAAGAATTAAAGAGGGTCGACAACAACATAAATGATGCCAGCGACATCGAATCGAGGTCACGACATAAATGCGTAAAGGCGTAAAGAGCCGTTGTGACATCGAATCAGGTCGCACACAACTAACCGGCCACAACAAAGAATCTGGCGTCGCACCACTAATCAAACGCGAACTGAAGAAACAAGTCGCAATAGAAAATATCATGTCGCAGCTCAACAATTGCAAGAACAGTGAATGAACATCATGACCAGCCCCCGGGAGGTCACGACAAACTGACACCATACCAGATTTCATGTCGCGATTGACCGCTTCCTCGTGTCGCGACCTAAACAGAGTCAACATTTATTTTGGTGGAAATCCACATGGAGCTTTGAATCGCAGCCTACTTCTAAAAGTTATAAATAGCGCATACCCATTTTAGTAAAGTAGCTCGCTTCAAACCCATCGGTCTGGGGGAGGACGAGGAAGACTCAATCAGATATTTTAGAATATAATTTTTCTTTCTTTTCTTTTCTTTTTCTTTTTCTCTCGATTTGAACCAATAACTGCTAGGAATGTAGAAGCCGGATTTAATTTTTCATTCTCTTTCCAATTACGGCTTCTAGAATCAATGAAGTTCGTGACAATTTCGGGAATTGCTTCTAGTGAATTATAGTTATAAAGGGATGTCTCGATCAATACCCATTGTCGCATCAGGATCTCAGACCGAGAAGCACAAATTTTCCATCGGAATGCACTGCTAGTTGCGTCTTTTCGCTTAATTGGAAGTGAATTAAAATCGGGATTTTGATTTATTTGATCGATATTGCTCAGGAATCGAGTCGTTCTACAGTAGTACCAATACCATCTCAAGGATTGTTTCCCTCGCTTCTTATTTCAAGAAGCCCTCTCGAGTGGCATGGGGTAGAGATGGAGATTCCCGAAGAGCTCTGAACATTTAACTCGTGGGTATGTTGCATCATCATCAAGAACTAAGGAGCTTCTCTAAGAGTTCATTTCGACAGATTTCTTAATTCACTCATAACAGGTCAAGGAATTATTTATCAATTTAACTCATCGTAGATTTCACTCAATCTATTGGATAGATCTAACCTTTGTTAATGAGATCTAATCATGAGTAAGGAAAATCCATCAAATCGAAGGATGAGTCATCAACCATTTTGTAGAAGTTTTGCAATAACCCAGACTTGGGATGCAAGAAATCTGCAGTCTTAAGAAATGGGTATGAAATATTAAAAAAGAAAAATACCCAGATCTTATAAGGAGTGTTTTGAATACAAGTAACTGATTAGATCATTTGCTTTAAAAGAAGAAGTGGGACCCTAAATTGTTTAATAATGGAGAAATTCAAGTCAGCATTAATAGATCTTCGGCTAAACCGATCCAAAAAATCGTGATAGAAAGAATCAATGAATTAATGCAGATCCCCTCCCCCCAGGGTGAAAGTCCTAAATTCACATGCGGTTATACATGATTCCCATGTGAAAGTCTCAGAAATGTCAAAGGCGACGTCGATCCTACGGTGTGACCCTAAAAAGACGTGGCCCATAAATAAATAAACACACAGAATTTGACAACGATTCAAATGTGTATTGGAGGTTGTTCCAATGAGTGAGTCACTTGGTGGAACACCAATGACTATTTTTCACACTTGGTATACGCGTGAGGGAGCCACGACTCGCAGAGTCGTGAAAGGGTTTCATCTCGGCATGATATAAAGCATTCCATGTGTGATTGCAAATTGTATGTAATGTGGACGATCAGGAATGGCACATTGCATTTATTTTGCAGCAGAGTGCCCTTGTAGGAAAATTCGACTACCGGGCATCGCCACCCGCCGTGATCCTCTTCAAGCACACGAGTATTCATAAGACACGCTCACTGTAGCCGCTTGGAGAAGAAAGCCGATACGCATTCGATTATATATTCAGAAATACGTATTTAAAACTACTGTATATAGCTTGGTTATATTTTGGTGAGTATAATGTATGCTCGATACTTACCCATTTTTACTTACGTTCAGTCCCGTGCAGACACTCATTTTACGGCATTGAAACACTCAACCCGCTACATGTATTCCACGAAATGACGGATTGGCCAACGAACCCCTGCCAGGCATCTCAAGTGCGTATCTTGGATATATGGGATCAGGTTTTGCGACGTAAGACCGTGAGGCTAGTGAAAGGTGGCAAATACTGGAGGGAGCCAAGGAGGCAAATGAAATGCAGGACAGAATGAAAGCCACCTACCCTTTCCTTCTTTGAGGACGGCACGCGGGTTTAGTCATTTAGTGATTTAATGAATAAGGTGCATGGCGTGGGTCAGAGGGCGGTTACTATGCATGTGGGTTGTGTGGTGGCAAATGTACGGATTCGACACAGATGCGCTTTAATTTACGAAATTATTTTAATGAGATCGAAACCCGAAAAATACAATTAAAATGGCAAAACTGTGATTTTTCTGGCCGTAACCAAATTTTTCTAAATCCTGACGATCAAAACGCATTTCACCATTGAAATCGCCTCATAAAATCTAAATACCACGTCACTTCACACTCCGAGACAATAAATTTCACGCTTTTTCTCGAGGCAATCGGCGCAGACTCGACACTTGGCATGTGCCGTACGGCCTATAACATGCTACACGGCCGTTGGCAAAGCTAAGTCAAACAACAATAAGTTTTATCTTACAGACATGCGACAACACATTATCTATAGAATCCGCGTAGATGGAGGCGCGATATGTAATCCAACTGAATTAATAGTATGATTGATAAATGGCAAAAGTACTTCTCCCAACTTAACTATCTCTAATCAACTGTGTGATATGATGGAGGAGGAAACAGAAGAGAAGAAGTGAGAACTTTTTAAAAGTGTTTTTAAGATAAAAATAAAAATAAAAAACAATTGTTTTGGTAACGATTTGGAAAATGTTTTAAAACTTTAGTAAAACGCTTAAGTGTTTCAGATACTTTAATTTTTTTTTTAAACTATTTTAAAAAATTTCAAATATTTTAAATATCTCATACATTTCTCAATACCTCCTTTTTGTTTTTTATTTACTTTAATTCTCCTTATTTCTCCTCCAATATTTTGTTTGGCAGTACTTTAAAGTGTTTTTATGATTAAAAAAAAAAAAAAGCCGTTTGATAATATTTCAAAAGCCCTTTTAAAAGTTCAAAAAAACAATTTGGGTGTTTTTTTCATAAACACTTTGGAGGTGTTTTTTTTTTTTTTTTAACATTAAATTTTTTTTGGATATTCCTAAAATACATACTTATATATCCTTAAATGTCTATTTTATTTCTTTTAAAAACATCTATTTATTTTATTTAAAATCCCACAATATCATATATTTCTTAAATATTAAAAAAAATTCAATGTTTGTAAATATTTTCAAAAAAAACTATAATCATAAAAATATCAAAATTAATTATTTTAAGTTTTTATTAATAAAATTTCTTGCATACATTTATTAATTAATTCAAAATATTTATGTAAATATTTTTATAATCACATGAATAATTATTTTAGGTTTTTATTAATACAAATGTTTATATATATTTATTGGTTAGTTCAAATATTTTATAATCCTAAAAATAATTATTTTAGGTTTTTATTAATACAAATATTTATATGTTTATTCATTAATTCACTTATTTCTCTAAATATTTTTTAAATTTTTTATATGTGGTTTTGCCTGTAATAAATTTTTTTATTACATCATATTTGCTTATAATTTAATATTAAATGTCATTTGTAATTTTAATGTTATAAAGGCATTTTTATAAATATGATATGTTGCAAAAAAACTTTTTTATAATCACCTTTTGATTCCCTAGAAATGTTTACTAATTGCCACGAAAAACGTTTTGACTATAAACATTGTTACAATAACCAGTGCCAAACTCTGCCTCTTCATTAGTTAACGATTTTTTAACTTTAATTTTCCTTTGTATTTCACAAATTTAAGTGACATTATCAATGAATTATTAACCTCATTATTATTATTATTATTGAGGAGGGAAACTCATTGAATACTAATCGGTAGTCAACACATGATGCCTACCAATTGATTATATATAGTATATATATATATATATATATATATATATTATTTTTTTATTATTCTATTTTATACTTTTTATAGATATAATAATTATTATTATTAACAATTTTAATAAATAATTTATAAAATTTATTATTTTGTTTTTTATAAATATATTAATTTTTTTAATATAATAAAAAAACAACTATAAAAAATAAAGTAAACATGCTGTTTAGAAATTTTCACATTCCGTTTACTTTTAAATGAGATAAATATCTATTTATTAAAATACCATTATTTATCCTAAATATCTATTTTTTAAAACGAGGCTAAGAACGCGCTACCAACCTATGTCGGATCAAGAGTCAAACCACTAATTTGTCCCATTTCCATTCTATCATTCGACTCAACCCAACCCAAATTTCAATGAAGTTACTGGCTAAAACGAGACAAAACCTTAAAAATGCTAAAAATTAATTTATAAATTTATCATTCTTCAAATAAAAAGATATAATAATAATTAATATATAAATGATCGAGCCTAAAATAATATAATAATAGTAAACAAATTTAAATAAATAATATTTATATTTAAATCTGAACTTTCATAATCTCTTTACATTTAAATCATGAACAAAAAGTTTTTTTAAATATAACAATTTTCATGAATTTTATTTTTATATCACAATAAGACTTTCAACCTTCATGATGTTGTTTTGTTATAACTACAATTAAAAATGAAAGTTTGATTAAAAAATAAATTTCATGAAAGTCTATATATGTTTAAAAAATAAACATTTTACCCAGAATATAAAGGTAAAAGTTTTCAGGATTTTAATAATATATATATATCCCTTTAATCATAAATATAAATGATAGAGAGTCATAAGTCATAAGTCAATTCGGAAAGAGGAGAATGACCTGGAAAAGAAGCATTTGGATTCCACCCTCAAGAAAAAGCTTTCTCCTCCCCCATCTATCCGTCCCATAAACAGCCACAAGAGTGGCAGCAGCATTAACAAAACCCAGACAACTGCCGAAAACAGAGAGGTATTATTTTAATCATAAATTTAATTTATAATAAAACATTTTTATTAGAAAACGAGAACGCTTTGATCTAATTACTTTTTTCTTTTTCTTTTTAAGATTAAAGCTATTAAATCGTTAAAGAAAATAAACAAATTGCTTATGATTTCTTCGATTCAAAAGCAATTAAACGAAATACATGAAGAAGTAAATTAAAAAAGGGCCATGAGGACATGCTGATTTTAATTAAGCTCTATTTCCGATCCTGGTTTTTTCTACCTTTGGTGGATGATGGCTAATGAAGTTGGGTCAGAACTCCTAGGTGTTGAACCCTTAAAAAGAATAAACTTATAGTTATAAGGTTCAAATTGATTAACATATTTTTTGCAAGCCTCCCATAAACATTCGCATCACATAGGTAATTAATTTAAGGAAATATAAATTATGCTTCACTAAGTAAATATTAAACCAATCTTTTATAGTTAAAAACAAACAAAAAAAATCCTAAAAAGCAAAATACAACCGGAAACCAAAAAAAAAAAAAAAAAAGAAGGGAAAAGTATGTATCTATGCTACCAATTTGAAAATAATTGTATATACATCACAAATAATTAAATTTGCATGGTCTGGGCTACCTCAAAAAATATCAGAATTAATACACCGCTACATAAGAAGATATCAATGTATTCAAGAATTTTTATAAAGGGTGAATTGAATAATGTAAATCAAATTTGAATACGTATGTATAATTATTTTCAAATCGTGAACGATCATATACATACTTTTCCTAAAAAGAAAATCTAATGTATAGATATTAACAACTATTTAATATAATACATTTAGACAAAGTTTCCATTAACTTGGTGGTCTTGCCTGATGAATCTATTCCAATACCAATGCCTTCCAAACCACCTCATTCCCTAATCAACTTTACTGAAGGCATGATAGAAGACCGTCATACGGCCACGTAATGTCGAAAGAATATGAACAATCCATACCACCCAATAAAGCATGGTGAGGAAGACTTGAAGAATCTAAAGTGGAAAACATATTCACCTAAACTCCGTTATGCTCGAGCAAATGATCTGATTCAAGTGTGAAAATTCCCTACCAGAACCAACCATCCTGTGAGGACCCCATGACCATGCAAAGTGGTACATGATACAAATGCACATCACCACCTGGGCAGATGAGTACCACTGCAATTCTGCCATTTTCTCAAGGTTCCGAATTTTTAGTAAGTAGAGGACCATATCAGAACTATACATAAACATTATCGATGATGTTAGGAAATGTGATAATCCTAATTTTAACATCTCAATTCAAAAGTTTTGCCCTGCCATGATATTAAGGATTTTATTTATTTTTTTTTGGGTTTTATCAAATTTGGTATACCCTATATTTTATATTTTAAGGTTTTGTCCATGAATTAATAAATCGCAACACCGCTCACTTTTAGCAATAGATCTTGTTTGGGGTTTTAAAAATATCAAAATGGTGATGGGTATGTTTTTTAAAAATTATATATTCTCCGGAACCAAGAACCCTATTAAAAACCAAAAACAGAAACCCAACGGGCCCTAGAATTTTTATTTTTATTGGGTTTATATAAGAGATGAAATTTTGAAGTAACAAAAGTGGAAAAAAACGACAACAATTATATGTTTAATTACCTGGAATATGAATATTTGATCTCCAGCCTCTATGAAAGCTTTCCTTCCCCATTTATCAGTACCGAACACAGCCACGAATGTTGCTACGACGTTGATAAGACCGGTAATAACAGCCGAGAACAGAGAAGCGTTGTTCCCAAACCCCAATGATTGGAAGAGCACGGGAGCATAGAACATGACGACGTTGATGCCGGTGAGCTGCTGCAATGCCGGAATGAGTACGGACATTACCAGCTGCGGCCTGTACTGAGATGAAGGCTTCCATGGATGTTGGGATGAAGCGTGAAGCTTATTGAGCTTGGCCAGATCGTTGTACTCGCCTGATCTTCCGTCGCCGACGCCCCGCATGCGTCGTGAAGCATGTCTCTGGCTTGTTGAAGCTCAGCCCCTGGATCATGGAATTAAAAAGGGGAAGGATCCATGCTACAATGGGAGATGAAGATGGCGGGAACTGCAGCGCGCCCAAACTAACCTGCCATCCCCAACGCCTCGATCTTGGCGTAAAGCAGTTAACTATGTTCGCTAATAAAATGCTGATGGTGATTGACAACTGAAAGATGTTGTTGAGAGCACCCTGTGTTTTGAGGAGCTGGCCGGATACGCATTGGCAACTGACTGTATTACAATTCAAGTAAATTTTGATCAATTACTAATAATAAAAAGCAATTAATTAATCTAAGATATTGTTAGAGTTTTTTTTTTTTTTTCTAATAGCCACCCACTCCAATCTTGAACAATATTTGATTTTTAATAGTTTTGGAAGGGAAGAAATACTGTTACCTGCGCGGAGAAACCAACCCAAAGCCACAAGACAGTCCAAAATTATGACAGAAAATACACGGCGGAGGCATTAAGAATGGCGCCAACCATGAAAACCAAGCCGCTGACCAACATGGATATCCTGCGACCAAACTTTCTGGTGGCGTACGAGGGCGGTCAGGAAGACGCCAGAGCCGCCAAATAGAGCGACGACGTGAATAACGTTAGTATCTGACTGTCGAATTTACAGTACTGATTCGTTGACTTATCCGATTCCTCCTTCCTGTAAACTGAAGGGAAAAACTTTTCCAAGAATGTCGGCATTGAATACCCGCCTGCAAAATTACCCATATCAATTTATTACTCTATTCGCATGCATGTATATTGTATAGAATAGGCACTATAAAACAATCAAATACACATGTATTCATAAACTCACCAGAAATTCCGATGTCGTAACCAAAGATTAAGCCTCCCATGGCACCCAAAACACAACTTATCAAAACAGACCGGGTGAGCTTTCCCGGGTATCCGACGCCACCGCCACCTCCGCCGCCGCCTTTTGGACCCATGAAACCACCCGCCATGATCACTATGAATCGATGAAGAAACAAAGCTTGCGAAGGAGAAGAGAAAACAATGAATGGAAAAAGGCCGTGTGGGTAAAGTGTATTTATAGACTTTTGTGTGTAAGTTCGTTCCTATTAGGATTAGGAAAATAGAAGGGTTGTTTTTTGCCTTTTGGAAATAGATAACTAGATAACTTTTCGTTTCCTTTTTGTTTCAGTTTTTCTGCTTTTTAAATTAGGACTCACCCTCATTCCTTGTAATATAATGAAACAGATTTTACTTAGAATTAGAAACGATATAAAATCATGTGTTTGGTTAAGAAACAATTTGATAAGTTAATTATAATACAATCTTCATGCAATAGGTCCGTGTGTTTAAGTAGTGATAGATTTCTATGCTTTTTAGAAGTGTTTCTATAATTAAAAACACTTTAAGTGTTTTTAGGACCAAAAAAAATATTTGTAATATTTTCAAAAGTGCTTTTAAAAGTTAAAAAAAAAACAATCCAAGTGTATTTTTGAGAAGTATTTGGGAGGCGTTTTTTTATAAAACACTTTCAAAAGTTTTTGGGTATTATTAAAATTCCTATTTGTTTACTCTTAAAAATCTATTTTTCCTTAAAACATCTATTTTTTTATTTAAAAATCTGGATAATATGATATACTTTTAAAATTTTAAATAATTCAAATATTTAAAAAAAAAATTCTATAATCATACGAATATTATTTTATTAGTGCAATTTTTTGCATACTGCCCTTGATATAAGTTAAATACCATTCAGAGAAGCAACTCATAAGTTAGCTTGATTTTAAGTCAAAGTGTTTTAAAATTTAAATTATTTTAAAATAAATAATAAGTTAGATAATTAGTAAATACACTTACGACTTGTAGGCGGGTTTGACATAATAGCCCTTTAGCCCAAGCGTTTTATATCATAAATGTGAATCCGAGAAAATTCTAATTTTTACGAAAAGTAAAATAGTCATTCGGTAAAAATCGAAATTTTCTAAATCTCGGATAACGAAATGGATTTCACCGTTGGAATCGTCTGCGTGAAATCTAGTGCCCACCGTCGAATTTCGTCGAATTAAAATCGTCAATTTGCGCGTTTAACCTTAGGGTATCGGGTGCGAAGTAAACGACGTGATGTGACAAAGATCACCGCTACATGTACTCATGTGACACATGTTGCATGAGTAGAGATGATGGAAATGGGCGGCTAGATAGTCTTAGAGTGTCAAAATCTAAGAATGGACACATAGGGAATTTTAGAAATGTTTAATGATAATGAAACAAAATAGGAAATAGTGTCATCTCCTTCTTCAATTAAGAGACCAAACATGCAAGAGAAGAGGGTGTGATGTAGTAGATTTGGAGTTTGATTTTTAGAGAGAGAGAGAGAGCACCTTCTCTAGGATTAGATCGATCGATCGTAGGTTTTTGACGGGCAAAGTAAAGTTGCTCTACCTTGGCGAAATTTAGTGAGCGTATTTGGTGGAGTTCGACAACTCCAAGTAGGGATCTTTCTGCTGATTAATCTTTTGGTAGAGTCGTATGTAAATGATTAGGAGCGTTTGAGGTTTGTTTAGGCGAAAATGGCTCGTGCCGAGGCACAGGCAGAATTGAAGAAAATTCTATTTGTGTGGCGAGTGACGATAACTTAGATAGTTCACTCTTCACGTGAATAGTATGTGAATATTTTTGTGTGAATTTTTGTGATGTTGAGTGATTCAAAATGAATTGCTTGTGTTTGTTAATTAGCCCATGTGAGCTAATTTTGGTGTTATTGATGTGAATTTAATAACATGATTTGTTTGGATTAATTATGTTAATATATCGTGAATATAGTAGCATAAATGTGTTGGAATTGACATCGTACGTTAATATCTTGTTGGGGTAACTAGAATATTAGGTGTGAGTGCATGACATGAAATGAAACAAAACGAAAATGTTTGTCAAAGAAATTCAAAATTGATGATTTTCGGATAATTGTTGGGAGATGGTCAGCCGATTACATCAGGCGTAAATTGTTTCGAAGGTTTTCCAACATTCGCCTCGGAGGGTAGTCGATACTTTTCTGAAATTAGGTAGTGAGTTTTCGAGCCAAGCTTTTGTTTGGCGGATATTTTACTACGCGTCGGCTTAGGCATGTGAAGTCGGTGATATTTCGGGACGTGAGATTATTAATGTAGACATTCGAGTAGGTTCGTATGGTGCTTGAATGTGATTGTTTGTCGTGCATGTGCACTTAGGTGGGAAGTAACCCGTATGAAATTATCATTACCGTCTTTGCTTTCCGCTCTGTCGAGGATCGGAGTTTAAGTATAAGGGAGTGATCGTGGTGGCGCTCGTTAGATGTCGTTTGAGAAAGAAAGCCGAGCTTTTGTGACTTTGATGTTGTCATGTAGCATGTATTAAAATTAGGTTTAATATATGTTGGATTAAGAGAAATGTAAAAACTTTTGAACCGTGCCTATTTGGTTGGGATATGTTTGTTATGAGTATTATGCGAGGGTGTAGTGTGATTTTACTCACATTTAGTTAATATATGAACCTAGTGTGGGTCATAGGGTGGGTTGGTAGGACATGTTTGTACCTTGGGTGGGAAGTTCCGTCTGAAAGGAGATTACGCGATTTTCCGCTAGTGGTGTCGGGTGCTGCAAGGCATCGGGTATTCCGCAAGTTGACGGGTTGTCAGCGGATTTTTGGTTTTGACTCCGCAAATACGCGTTTTATAGTTTTAAAAAATGATTTCGAACTTTACGGCATGTTATAAAGCGCTTTCGATTCTTGCAATGGGTTGTCTTCAATTTAATGAAGGAATTTTATTCGGTGGTTTTCTCTGAAGTACGTATGGGTTCTTGAGTTAAAGCCCAAAAAATGCTAAAAATTAATTATACAAATATTAAATAATATACAAGTATATAATAATAATTAATATATATAAAATGATTGAGCCTAAACAATATAATAATAGTAAATAAACTTAAATAAACAAATAATCTTCAAAACATTGTTATAGCAAGTATAAAACTAAGCTAGGCAATAGTCTGAAAACGATAAAGTAACTTGACAATAATATGTTGAAAATATGATTCAAAGTATCGAAATGAATATCGTATGCCTCCCAATCTTAGGTACTCATTACACTCATTATATCGATAATAGCATGTGATTAGTATTAAAAATATGTATATCCTTGATGATGTGGTTGAGTTATCATCATCTATTAATTAATTTAGAATGTTAACAATATAAATTTCATTTATCTTTGTAATCAAAAAATGCATCTCAACCGTATAATAACGAAATATCCTATTTGTTTGAAAATTCATCTTGCTAAAAGATATAATCATACTATGAAATAAATTAGTGTATGATTTTTGTTAATTATTTTAAAAATAACATTATTTTGTTATTAACACTAATTTAAGTAATAAATTTATTTAAAATATTATGGTAATTTAGTTATTAAAATTAAATTAAATTTATAAACTAGTACAACTTCATTTTAAAAATAAAAAAACATATATAATTGAATAAAATTTAAAAGATAAATAAAAATGAAATTGTAAATATTTAAAATATGATTAATGAGATAAATAAAAATATATTCAATATTAAAAAAGAACTGTAAATTTATTTATTCAAGTATTTGTAAATTTTCATAGAATATTTTTAAATATTAAATTATCATATAAATCATGTAAAAATATACATTTAGAAACAACAAACTTTAATATATTAATTATATATTATACTAATAATTATTTTTAAAACCCCTGTGTTACAAAAGAGATAACAAAAATATCAAATTTTATAAATAAATCATTTAAAATCTCAATTACTAAACTAATTACTTTAAAAAATTAAATTAAAATTTCGAGTAAGTCGGATTGTCGGGCCCAAACCCATGGGCCACTGGCCCAAGCAGATTAGGGTATTAGTCACATTTATTCGGACCTTAGAATTTTATAAGCTGACGAATTAAAAATTTGCTGGGTTAAAGTGGGTTGATGCAATAATTGGCATGTGCTAAACGAATTTAAGGAAAAATAAATAGACCTTTAAGGATAAATAGTGTGTGATTGAGGAATATCAAAAATATTTAAGTGTTTAAAAAAAAGAAACACATCAGAAGTGCAAATAATTATTTACAAAAAATAATTATTTATATGATTATAAAAATTATTTGCAAAAATATTTGAATTAATTAATAAACTTATGCAAAAATTTGTACTAATAAAAAATTTAAAATATTTATTTTTATAAAATAATATTTGTATGATTATAGAAATTTTTTAAAATATTTACAAAAATATTGAATTATTTAAAATTAAAAGTATATCATATTATCCATATTTTAAATAAAATAAATAGATGTTTTAAGGAAAAATAAATACATATTTAAGGATAAATAAATAGGAATTTTAAGAATATCAAACTTTTAAGTGTTTTGAAAAAAAAAATACCTCCTAAATTCTTATCAAAAACACCTCTTTTGTCCTATAAACACTTAAAAGTTTTTAGGTCTTGAAGCATTTAAAAGTGTTTTTAGGCATTTGAAAACAACGATAAAGAATACAAGACCCTAAAATTTGGTAGTATTTTAATGTTTTGAAATATTTTAGAACATGTCGGTTACTATTTTAAAATTATAAATTTATAAATATTAATTCCAATCTTATATTGTGTAAAATAAAAATTATTATTTAAAAGAGATCCTTCAATTCAAGTATTTTAAAAATACCAAAATTTATGATATTTTATAAAATATTTATTTCATATAAAGAAAATTTAAAAATCAAATTTATGAAATTTAGAACTTGAATGTGAGAACTTCTTAAAAGTGTTTTTAGGATAAAAATAAAAATTAAAAACAATTATTTTGGTAATGATTTGGAAAAATGTTTCTAAAACTTTAGAAAAACGCTTAAAGTGTTTTCTATAGACATTTTTAAGTTATTATTTTTTAAATCCATTTTATAAAATTTCAAATATTTTTAAATATCTCTTACATTTCTCAATACCTCTTTTTTTTTTTTTTTTTACTTTAATTCTCCTCTTCCTTGTTATTTCTCATCCAATATTTTGTTTGGCAGTACTTTAAAGTGTTTTATGATATTAAAAAAAAGAAAAGCCTGTGATAATATTTTCAAAAAGTCCTCTTAAAAGTTCAAAAAAACAATTTGGGTGTTTTTTTGAGAAACACTTTGGAGGTGTTTTTTTTTTTTTAAACATTTTAAATTTTTTTTGGATATTCCTAAAATACATATTTATCTATCCTTAAATGTCTATTTATTTTTCTTTAAAACATCTATTTATTTTATTTAAAAAATCCTGATAATATCATATATTTTTAAAAAATAAAAAAATTCAAATATTTTTGTAAATATTTTAAAAAAAATCTATAATCATAAAAAATTAATTATTTTAATTTTTTATTAATATTTTTTTTCATACATTTATTAATTAATTCAAATATTTATGTAAATATTTTTATAATCACATTAATAATTATTTTAGGTTTTTATTAATACAAATGTTTATGTATATTTATTGGATTTAGTTAAAAAATTTAAATTTTATAATCATACAAATAATTATTTTACATTTTATTAATACAAATAGTTTATTCATTAATTCCTTATTTTCTCTAAATATTTTTAAATTTTTATAATCATAAAAATAGTTGATTTATGTTTTATTAATATAAATTTTTATATGTATTTATGTACTTTGTAATAAATTTTTATTTATTATCATATCTATTTTATAATTTAATATTAAATGTCATTTTGTAATTTGAATGATAGAAGGCATTTTTATAAGTATGTGATATGTTGCAAACTTTGTATAATCACTTGTTTAGTTTCTATAAAAAATGTTTAAGCTTTGTCACAAAAAACGTTTTGGCTATAAACAGTGTTACAATAGCCCTTCATTAGTTAAAGATTTTCTTTTTAACTTTAATTTTTCCTTTTGTATTTCTCAAATTTATGACATTGTCATAATGTGATTGATGGAAAACCTAGTGTGTGTATTATTAGGAGGAACTGTATTGCCGAGCAGGATTAATCCGTTGATGCTGCCGTCAATGCGGAGGAATCTACGTATCTCGTATTTATGAGGCCCGTCACGTGTGCAAATATGACCTTGAGGCTCTGGCATCCTGCCTCATCAAAATGTATATTTTATACAAAAAGAGAGTTTATTTACAATTGTATTTGATTACAATTTATCTGGTAGGTCGCTTTTCTTACGAATTTTACAAAAAAGCGAGAAAATCTGAAGATAAGGCCAACTTGGCCATTTATTCAGCCTCTAAGGCCACTGGATCGTCCATCTGATGCGTCTTCGATGCACGAAAAATATATTCCCACGACGGGGGTGAGCAATGCCAGTAGTGGAATTTCACTACTTAGGTTCTTACCGGCTGGGTGCGATCTGATAGCCGCAATGAGCAGTACGACACATTACTTCAAATATATCGCTCAAATGCGTATATTGGCAAATTTAATTCCATAAATCATGCTATTCGGTTACATGATAACGTAAGATTAGCTCCCCATGTGGGCTAAGGCAAAATGCGCGAGTTCGTGTGACGACGGCAAAATCACAATGGATAATATTATTGGCTCTTAGCGATACTTAAAATCACCACGAATCACCTGAGCGGCTCGTGGGTTGTCAAACCTCCCAAGGTTTCTTGGTCGATTGAATCTTTGGAGCCAGAAACCCACGATATCGAGTCTCAACAAATCACATCCATTACATGGCGCCGCAATGTGGTGAGTAGGAAAAACCCCTGCATTTTACGGGTTTGTCGAAACTCTACAATCTGGAGTCTTGGCCAGCGAGAAGCTCATTTGTCAGTCAGGCTCTCTCTTGCTGGCTTCCAGGACAGGGTCAGGTGGGTGAGAGCTTAGAGAGAGGTGGGTCTCTCTGCAGAAACCTCTCTTTCTCTATCTCTCTTTGCCGGTTGGTCTCTCTCTTATTTTATCCCGAACCAGATTAGTCGGAGTGGGACAGAGAGAAAAGTCACTGATGCCAGCGTGTCAATTTATTGGTTGAAAGGATTAAACTTATCTGGCACTATCCCAGCCCAAGTATGGTGTTATTATCGGCGTATGTCACTATGGCGCGCTTGGTCGTATTTGACTTTCTAGCTTGACCTTTGTGGCGCCTCTTGGGCCACTCATAAAGTGCGTGTCGCCGACTCGCCTACGTCGCCGGCGTGAAGTCGTGTCTCGGAGTCGTGGTGACATGGTAGCTAAATTTAGCGAGGCGATTCCGCGGTGAAGTCCGTTTCATCATCAGAGATCTAGAAAAATTCCGGTTCAGTAGAAATTACCCGTTTTATCATTTCTTATAAAGCATTGATTTTTTGAGGTCTCGCATTCTCCTCCTTAAAAATTTCGTCTCGAAATTCCGCAAAACATCGATACGTGCATATGTAACCCTACACAATCTACGCTTGATGTATAAATGGCCCACGACCTTCCCCGAGTCGTAATCACTAATGATCCAGTGGATGGTTGACCTAATCCGTATCTGAATGACATCCATCCGTGACGCGTCGGTTCCCAATCACGATGAAATTTCGGTGGTTATCGAATCTTGAGTCACTCGACTCCACATCGCACCGACTTCTGGTTGGTGATAACCGTATGAGTATGTTTCATCTCGAGTCTCTCCCGACTCCTATCACTCAACTCTAAGTCTGGGTGATAACCATGTCCGTATGTTTTCATCTCGAGTCTCTCCCAACTCCTATCACTCAACTCTAAGTCTGGGTGATAACCATGTCCGTGTGTTTTCATCTCTCGGGTAACAAAACTTTTCGGCCTACACTTCGAGCCTCTTACATCCACACAGAAATTCGGGATCGCTCCCCAAATCTCTTACACTCACATAGAAATTCAGGATCACTCATCGGGTCTCTTACACCCATACAGAAATTTCAGATTTCTCCTCGGGTCTCTTACACCCACACAGAAATTTCGGATAACTCCACGGGTCTCTTACACCCACACAGAAATTTCGGATTTCTCCTCGGGTCTCTTACCCACCGCGGAAACTAGGGACATCTCCACAGGGTCTCTTACGCCCTACAGTGGGATCGCTCCGGGTCTCTTACACTCATCTGAAATTCGGGATATCTTGGGTCTCTTACACCCACAGTCGGGATCACTCCTCGGGTCTCTTACACCTACAAAAATTCGGGATATCTCAGAGTGATCCCACCGTCCGGGTCACTCCGGATCTCTGCACCACCTTTGATGAGTGTCTCCAGGTTCTCGTGAAACCCGAATAGCACCGGGTCTCTTACACCCTCCACGAAATTTCGGGATGTCACCGGTCTCTTACACCAGCGGGACCTTTGAGATCTTCTGCGGGTCTCTTCACCCTAACTCCAGGCTTCTCACCTTAGGGGACTAACGACCTCCTTCTTGCTTTATGCAACACACTTTAATTACTCTTCATTTTCTGATTTGGTATGAGTGCGTTGGACGTAGTCATATATATGAGTGGTTTTCGACTCACACTCACCCGAGTGGTGAATGAACATCACCAGGTGCACTACGCATACACTCGGCGCGATGTTGCAGGTGCACATAAGCGTGAATAATGCCATGTTGTGACACTTGATCAGGGTGCACCACGAGTAGAATCCTGGAGATCTGCTCACAATCCCGGAGCCTATCCGATTGACTCTCACCTACCTCTAGGGAAGAACATCCACATCGGCTTCTCCCAAGGTCTCGACCTGCAAGCCCCGAATCCATCACCTGAATGCAGCGTAGATGATATGATGCATCGATTTAAGCGGCTGCTACAGTCGACAAGTGCGGTAGAGCGTCTGCATATCAGAAGCTGTGCGAAACACCGTCTACGTATATGAGATCTACGCTTCCTAGGATAATCTACGCCTCATATATACGGTACATCGGCAATAACATATAGTACGTCTGCACGACTAGAAGTCTAACTGTGAGTCCTATTGCACGACCTCGACCCTTTCTGGCTCTCTGTCTTCTTAGAAGGCCTCTTTCAATCTCTTTCCCGAACACAGCTGGTTCCTCATCACGTACTAGGGTGTGGAAGAATGAAGCTATGCGCTCTCATGTTCTACGACTAAGCGGAGTTACGTCCCCGAAAATCACGGGATCCACGTCTCTGAGGCGATCCGTCTCACATGCCAGCATCTGCGAAATCTTGTCTCAGCGCCTTACGCGACTAACGCGTCCGCATGCGGTCCACGAAACTCATGTGAAGCGAAGTCTTACGCACTCTTCCCCAGAGCTAGAAGAGGTGGGTCCTCCCTCTTACTACCTGACACCCAGCATCCCAGGAGTGTTCAGAGCATCCTCGATCTCACATGGTCGGGGCCTTCCCGACCATGGAGTCCGTGTCCGTGGCGAAGGCGTCTGCCCCGAATGGACAACCGGCCATTCACCGAATCTCACAGCTTTGGCTCTGACGGTGTACGTAATCATCGATAAACGAGCTAACACTACGTGAATCTATGCGTAGTGCATCACGATCATCGCCCCTATTGAGACCACAAGACTCACGGCGCCCCGGCGTATGCCATGGTCTACGGAAAGTATTTACCCATGAAACATTTTGAAACTACGCCCGTGTCATAACCTCTGAGTCTCTTAGAAGTCTAACCCATCTCCATGCAGGGCCTCGCCCTCTGGATTGGAATACGGTAACACTGGTCTGGTCGTATCGGAGGTGATCTCCGTAGCCTCCCGGTACATTCTCGATCTACAAACCAATGGTCGCCACCATGGATCTCCTCCTATATGAATGTAGGAGGATGATGTGACACAAACCTCTGGAGGTTCTTGGGGCTCACTCATTGCACTGTTCTGGCCCGGCACGTGCGACAGACGACCGCGGGTAACACCTCTTAGCCTCGCGAGGCATGCCGATCAAATACGGGCGGGCAGGTGAATGTCGGTGGTGTCGACCAGTGCCAGTGGACGTCCTACACTTCTCGTCCTCTACTAGCCATCTGTAGTCGATGACGAGTTAATTTTAATGCGGTATCTTTAAAGGCTGAAACCACGACCCAGGAACTATTCATACAGAAAAAAAATTCACATACCACGTCGATGCATTTATAGTAATTGCAATACAAATATTTCATATATTAAATCACACACAATAAAATTTTTAAAAATTTTATACTTTTTTTTTTTTGTTTACCCTATGAACAATGCTCATGAACAGTGTCCATGAGCGGTGTCAACCGGTGATTTAAATGATTACCTTAAGCGATTATGCTTGAATCGAGCTAGGTTGGGTGCAGTGAGCACACGAGAACCAATTCGCGCGGTGCCAATTAGTGACATTCTTTGCCTTCTGACCGACTTGGTCCGCGCATGTTGCGCGCCGCGGCCCGGCCTTAGTCCGCAGCGCTTCGGCGATGCGCGGTCAGCGTGCATAGCCAGTGGGTGGGCGCGAGTCGTGACCTCCCTTCCTTGTCCATTAGGTCGGTCGGCGACATCGTTTCAGTGCGACCTCACGGAGACTAACCCGTATCGCGACATCAAATTGGTGTCGCGACGCAGCTCGAACCGCTCCGGTCGCGACACCCAATGGTCAACCGTTTCTTGCCCGGCCACTAAGCGGTCGCGACTTCATTTTCGGTCGGCGACCTCATGGAACTCACATGTCGCGACATCGTTTCCATGTCATTGACCTCCTTCACGCGAAGTGGGATTTCGGTCGCGACCGCAGAAATCCGTAATGCGACGTCTCCCATCTGCTTGGCCCATGTGGCGACATCAAATCCATGTCGTGCCGTTTAGCTGACCAAAGCCGGCCGGTCGCGACGCCACTTCAGTCAGCGACCTCCGCCGACTGAGTCTACCCGGTCTAGAAAGGTCAGCGACCACCGTTTCTGATCGCGACCTGTTTGCTCCTCGAGGCCTCCTCAATACTTAACCTCAATATCAAGTTGCAGCACTCAAGCCTAAACGGTCGCGTCCTCACTTCGATGTCGAGACGGATCCCTTGACCCATGTCACGACATGAAATTCATGTCCTGACAGAGGCTGACCGGTCCCGGCCTCGGCTGAGCGGTCGCGACCTCAAATGCGGGTCGCGCCCGATGCTATGGTGGCGACAACCATTCCAGCTTCTACCTTGCACCAAATTTTTTTTTTTCAATTCCTCCAGTAGCCTTTCTTCCTGCTACACCCTGGGCTCTCATAGCCTAAAAAGTCTGCTCCTAAGATGCAGTAGCTTGAACACTGCTATTTTCCCACTTTTAAATTTCTAGAATTTTAATTACACTTCTTTCCCTTGTGCAAAAACTGAAATAATTTTCCAGAATTCCCACAAAGCCATTACGTTCATGTTAAAAAAGCGAGCCTTGTCCCGAAAAATACTTTTTTTTTCGTTCATTTCTTGTTTATTTACGGACCGTTACGCGTAAATTACGGAACACCTAAGGTTCTCATTTTACGGGCCTATTGTTCCAACATTCTCCTATGCTTATTCACCAAACGCCTATTTAATTCATACAACAACATATTTATACACCATCACACATCACATTTAATTCACAAAATGCACAATGATGCACGATCTATCGGGTGCCCGTCAAGTCTAGGTATTATTTCATATACCTAACTCTACCAGGGGACTGAGAAATTGTCGTTTACCTTAGCTCGATGCAATTTGTGACGCCCCAGGCAGGTGTCGGATTATTACCGTCGGCCGCGAAATCTACATGTCTCGTGTTATGAGGCCGCGTCTGTGTGCAAATATGACCACTTGGGCTTTACACATCCCTCTTTCATAAAATGTATATTTTATACAAAAAGAGAGTTTATTTACAATTGTATTTGATTACAATTGCCTATTGGGTTCTTTTGAGAATTTTACAAAAAAACGAGAAAATCTGAGATAAGGCCCGAGCAGCCCATTTCTTAGCCTCTAAGGCCGGATCGTCCCATCCCAATGCGTCTTCGATTTACTGAAAAATATATTCCCGACGGAAGGTGAGCAATGCAGTAGTGGAATTTCCCTACCCCAGGTTACTCAGCTAAGTGCGTCTGATGACACAACAAACATTCAACACATGCTAATATATAAATCATGCATAAATTAACAAAATTAATTCCATAAATCATGCTATTCAGTTTACAACAATAACATAAGATTAGCACACATGCAAGGTTATTGCAAATCCCGGCGCTTGTCTTTAACAACTTCACAAAAAATCACAATCAACATGTTATTCACTCATGGCAATAACACAACATCACACAAATCACACAAATGCACCGCCGCGACCGGCCCAAACCACTCTGGGGGATTTTCTTCGGGCCGGCCCAAATCTGAACTAAACCACCTACCATCCGTGCCTCAACAAATTCCTATCAATTACATGACCCTTAAACAAAAAGTAAAGCAAGTGTGAGAAAACCCCACATTTACGGAGTTCGTCGAAACCCCCAATACCTGCCTCACGCAAGCCTCGCCGCCAGGATCAACTCTCCTCCGCTTCGGCCTTCCGCATTAATCATCCGATCGTCTGCAAACTTGCATAAGGTGGGAGTCTCTCTCTAAAACCCTATCTTTCTCTATCTCTCTTTCTCTGCTGGTCTCTCTCTCTTCCTTCCAAAACCGGGACGGCAAGACGTGACAAGAGAAAAGTTCTTTCAACGCCACATGTCAAATTTCTATCGTCGGGAGAGGATTACACCTTATCCTCTTTATCCAACCACTACTTAGATTTTCCTCAATGGCATCATGCCATGTGTCACCTATGGCCCACACTTGAGCTCATGTTCGACTTGCTCCATAGCTTGTAAACGTATACTGGCCACTCATAAAGCTCGCTGTCAGTCTCGAGATTCCTTACGTGCTCGAAACGCTAAATTCGAATCGTTCCTTGACCGACGAACTGACGCGCAGAATAGATTTCTAAACGATTCCAACCACAAGTCCGGGTTTCACATCCTGAGATCTACAAAAATTCCGGATTTTCAACCGAATTACTATTTTATCATTTCTAAAACACGCGATTTTCCGGCTCATTAACCCACAACACTAACTCTCGTAGTCAAAACACTTCTCGTCTCAGATTCCAATGACATCTTATTGGAAAACTTCATTCAACATTGGATTTAATAACGAGACAAGTTATTTCAGCCTCCCGCCCTATCCCCAAATGAAAGAATATTAATCGGTTATCTGCTTAACTGTCAGATTTATTTTTCGAACCTATGATGGTTCTAGCATCGCCATGCTCGCCCGCCCGCCGCCCTCGATTATATATTAAAATATTTTGTTTATTATTCCAGCTTTATAATTTTTAATATATATAATAATAATAATAATAATAATAATTTTTAATAAATAATTTATATAAATTCATAATATTTGTATTTTTTATGAAATATATTAATTTTAATATAATAAAAACAACTATATAAAAAAAGCAAGAAACAAGACGGCTGGTAATTTTCACATATTTTGTTAACCCTTGCCCCGTCCCGTTTTTAATTTTTAAATCGTGACAAAGCTGATAATCAAAAAATAAATGTGAATTCGCATTGTCCTTCCCGTTGTCATCCCTATATCAAAATCCTCAGGGGTTATACCAAATTTTGGTCTCTTCATGTTGCTGCTTTATAAGGGTGAAATCCTTATTACCTTCTTTGAACTCAAACTGAAAGGGACTAATGAGCTATGTTTAAACCATTATGATTTTGATTTTGGGTGCATATCCCAAAATTAAATTAAAACTAAAAACCTTCAAATCTAAAACATAAAAATGTGATTTTGACTCATTTCCCTCCTGTTATTATTATTATTATTTTTATTGTATTCCATTTTAATTTATTTTTATTTTTAGAATTTATTGTTTTATTGTTGTTCAAATCTATATGAATAAGCTTGTTTCTGGGGAAATTAAAGAAAACCCTATAAACCACGTAGAAGCGTGATTAAAAATCACAACTCAGAAGAAAATCAATAATCTCCTGGGTGAAAAAACATCAAGGTCCACTCATTATCAACATGATAAGTAAACAAGCTTATTTCAAAAAGTAAATCATTTTATTTAGAAAAAATGTACGTATTTTAAAATATTTTTAGGTTGATGAAGATGAAATCATAAAATTAGTTTATCAAATTTGAGATTCTTTTTATTTTAATTATTAAAATTAGTTAATGAAAACCCATCGTTTTCCTTCTTATTTATTAGCACTAGAGACAAAATTAATCCCTAGCCCTCAACTCTAACCCAGCCTTAAAAATACTTAAAAAACTTGAAGGATTAAGACTCACTTGTAAAAACATTCTAATATTAGTATAGTCACATATAACTCAATTTTAGTTTAAAAACAAAAAAATTATATTCAATTTACATTAAATGCACTCCTATAATTTTCAGTAAACCCGTGCCACCACCCTTTATTACTTGAGTCAAACCTTAATTTTAATTAAAAGTCACAATTTGTTGTATTTTCTTTGGGATAATAGTTTTATGCAGTTTGAATGATAATGTTATATCATATGAAATTTCGTCTATAATAAAGTGTACTATAAGTGTGTTTGATGGAATGGTGGTTGGTATTTTTTCTCATTAATGGTTATCAAACATGTTTATAGAATGATATGTTCTTTTACATTATATGCATAAAATTGATCAAAAATTTTGATGACTGATCATTAAAAAACATTATATTATTTATATTATATGCATGTTATATTAAAGTGGATATTGTATATTTCATGAAACAATTTTATCTTTTAAAAGTAAGATAAAGTGGATTGTTTTGCTAAATTAAAACATATTTTCAAGATTAAAAAATAAAAATAAACATTACTCTGATCGGATATGGCAGTAATTTTAGCAATTATTTTATGTATGTATAACACTTTATATTATTTATAATATTAATATGATTTTCATATAATACCATGTTGTAATAAAAAAAAAAAAAGAATCAAAAATGTTTTTAAGGTTTTCTATATTCTGAAAATAATTTTTCAAAAACAAAAACAAAACAGGTCATTTATAAAAAAAAAAAAAACTTATAATGTGCTGGATTTTCCCGAATTTGAAACACCACATATTGCGCTAGACTTTTCCGAAATCTTCCACTGAGCATGATAACGATTTGACGTCACAATATCATAATTTATTCTTTAGCATAAATACGCAATGCCATATTGTTTTTGAATGATAATGTTATATCATATGAAATTTCGTCTATAATAAAGTGTACTATAAGTGTGTTTGATGGAATGGTGGTTGGTATTTTTTCTCATTAATGGTTATCAAACATGTTTATAGAATGATATGTTCTTTTACATTATATGCATGTTCGATCAAAATTTTGATGACTCGATCATTAAAAAACATGATATATTATTTATATTATATGCATGTTATATTAAAAAAAAAGGGATATTGTATATTTATGAAACAATTTATCTTTAAAAGTGTTTTGACATAAAAGTAATTGTTTTGCTAAATTTAAAAACATATTTTCAAGATTAAAAAAATAAAAAAATAAAATGATTACTCTGACTGGATATGGCAGTAATTTTAGCAATTATTTTATGTATGTATAACACTTTATATTATTTATAATATTAATATGATTTTCATATAATACCATGTTGTAATTAAAAAAAAAGAATCAAAAATGTTTTTAAGGTTTTTCATATTCTAAAAAATAATTTTCAAAAACAAAAACAAAACAGGTCATTTATAAAAAAAAACTATAATGCGGATTTTCCCGAATTTGAAACACCACATATTGCGCTAGACTTTTCCGAAATCTTCCACTGAGCATGATAACGATTTGACGTCACAATATCATAATTTATTCTTTAGCATAAATACGCAATTATATAATAATTATTAATGAATCATATTCAACCTTCTCACAATAAATAAAGTCATAAGATTTCAATTATTTTCTCTTTTTCAATTATATTTTGACCTTTTCCTTCTATAATATTTCCTTAACAAAATTAGGATTGAGGTTACATATCACAATTAATTATAGGATATACCTTTTGTAGCTACGTTTTTTTTTTCCTCATCAAAATTAGACGGCTAAGTCATGGTATCACAATTAATTATAGTATGTACTTTTTGTGTTTTTTTATCAATTCACTCGTCATTAACTCTTGCCAATCTTATGATCTTGAGTGAACTTCTCTTGCATTCGAATAACATATTTTATAAAAAAATATTCATCCCTTTATGCTTTATAATTTTATATTTTTCTAATTTAATTTAAAATAGAAAAAGGAAAGTGAGAGGAGAGAGGGTTGAACTTAAAGGGGCACAACAATGATGACCAGAAGAAACACATGGGGGGAAACTGGAAAGAGATGCTTATCTTCTAAAATCCTAATACCCTCATTCCCAAGTTAACAGCTCGTTGACACCGTGGCATTTTCAGGCTTCTCCTAGGCTATATTTTCATTCCTATATTACCTAAATACCCCTATTTCTTTCACTTAATATCCTCCCTCCCAATCTCGCTAATGCAAGAGGCCAAAGGCCATTTCAGTCTCTCGCCAACCGCCCACGTTCCATTAATAAAAGGAATATGATTGGATTCCCAAAAGGCCCCTAGAAGCCGCACCAAAAAAAGTACCCAAGATAAGGGTATTAGGGTAAATTCAACATATGGAATTGCTGTCGGACCGAATAAAAAAAAGGGAGGAACGTGAGTGATCCGCGCTAAAGCACGAAAGGTGGGCTGAAAAGATAGGGAGGGGGGAGTCAGAGAGAGAGAGAGAGAGAGAGAGAGAGAGAGGCGAGAGAAAGAGGGAAAGTTGGTTTGGGCTTTCGAGACGTTACCGGATTTCAAATTCCGAACTCGCCGGAATTTAGGAACTCCGTTCACGTCCGTCTAGGGTTTCTGTTCCATCTTTCTCTTCGCTTTGCTTCTCCAAGAATCAGGGTTTGCTTTCTCGCTGATCTTTTAGGGTTTATTTTTTCGGACCGTCGACTGAATTTTGTGCTTATGAAGTTGTGCCTAATGATTTGTGATTGGTTTCGTGGCGTGAGGGCAGGTTGTGGGAATTGTAGCGATGTTTACTCCACAAAGAAAGGTGTGGTCGGGTTGGTCTCTCACGCCCAGGAGCGGGGCCCAGAAGGACGCTGCCGGGTCGGGTTCGAAGTTGAGCCCTAGAAATGGCGGAGTAGCCGATGGAAACGTTTCGAAGGGAAAGAGTGCAGGTTTTGTTGAACCGGTGACGCCCGGCGAGAATGGTGGGAATATGGTGGACCGGCCGGGCGAGGTCGCGTTGGGCCGTGAAGCATTGCTTGAAAAGGTTTCGAAGCTTGAGAGCGAGGTTATAAAACTTTTAAATTTTGCCCGTTCTATGTTGATACGGTAATTATTTAAAAATAGGTGATTTATGGAGGTTACTTATGACTTTTCTTGTCGGCTTGTTGAATTTTTAAAATTTTCTTAATTTTACTTATCTACGATGAGCTGAAGATCCATATCGTTCTTTTACATTCAAGAGATTAGAGTTGAAGCTTCCGTTTGAAGCTTGGAAAGGGTACATGTGTGTTTATGAATTGTAACTTATGGTTTATATGAATATGATTTTTGCCTCCGGGGCCAAAGGAGAAGCGTTTTAGTTCAGTTACAAACCGTCGGGAACATTTGTTATGTCTCCCCTCCCTAAGCCCATGATTATATTCCTAAGTAATGCAATTGTAGCATGTTTTCTCCTGAGAATTAGAGATGGCAGAATTGGGAGGCTGCCCACCCTACTCTGAATGTGAATTTAATCATTTATACATATGGATAACGGCTTTGATGGGTTGGTGATGACACTTCCATTTTTCATGACCTCAAATAAATAATAACGTGAGTATTAAATTTAGGAGTTAATTAGTTTGTAATTGTTAAGATGACAGATTTTCTCACTACAAAAGTAGCAACCTGAAACTAGAAGCTTGCCTATCTTTATTTTTTTTAATCGAGGGCTTTTTTAACTCTTCTCATAATTAGTAATGTAACAGGGTAATTAGATATGAAAAATCTTCTTGTTCTGCCCGTTGGCACCAAGGGCATTTGTAATTGTTAGAGGAGCTTAGATAGCTGGCTATTGGTATGAGGAAGGCAGCTTCAGGCTTTGTATTTAATCTTCATAAGGAGTTTGCGTGACTGGGAATTGGGTTGACAGCTGTTTGACATGGATTCCATGAGGAGGGACCATGGTTTAAAAAGGTGTAAACTGCACCTAAGGTACAAAAGTCTTTATGATTTAGGTGTAAGACACAACACCAAGAGTGCTCTTATTTATTTATTTTTTGACAGAACACAAAGAGTGCTCTTAAGCCAAGTGAAATGTGACTGAGGATGTATAGTAATTCTATAAAATGTATTTTAGAATCTAATCCAATCAATACAAAATTTAAGATCCTAAACATTTGAGAGAAGCATTCAGTAAAAAGTAATGAGATAAGTTCTTACTAGATTCCTGAAAAGGTGCGCCGCACAATGGATCAAAGTAATTAGGCTACAAAACTTCCCCACACAGTTGTATAATTGAAGAAGATGGAAGAAGGGATAGGCAATGGTGTGCCATAACAAAGATGAAGAAAGATGAAGGGCACTATAACAAAAAGATGTAGGGGCATGGTTTCCTGGATCCGTTTTGGGGAGGCTGCCAGCTGATCATTGCCAAAGGGGCCTCAATCACTAAGTAGGGCGAAAATATCCCCGAAAAGTGCAGATGAATGGAGAAGAACAATGCATCCAATAGGCTGAAATGCCAGAAATGGAGTGGGCAGTTTATCCCTGGCTTGTTAGTGGATGGAGAAGGTATGAGATATGCATCGATATTTCTAAGGGAAAGGTCTCGTGGCGACCCGGTTACTCGGGCGAGAAGGGGACCTGTGGGAAGATAGTCATGGTGGCGCGGCAAGTCGAAACTCGTGGGGATTACAAAGGGTCGCTGGGAGCAGTGATTGTTAAGCCTCCTCAAAGATGTGCAGGCGCACTGGAGCGGATGTAATCGGGCCTCGGTCTCCAAAGGGTTTTGTGGGTGCTGGTGGCCAACTGTTTGGTGGGTGGATGGAGAGAAGTCCCTGCCCCCCGCTCGTTAGCGAAGGAGGTGGAGTCATGGGCCAAGGTAGTTTGGAGGCTAAAAGGGGGAATCTTAGTTACTTTCTTACATGAAGATTTGATGTTTTTTGAGTTCACATTACCAGAAGAGGCTTCACGTGCCCTAGTGATGGAACCCAAAGCTTAAGGAGGCTCTGATTTGGAAAGATGAATCTAGATTCAGAGAAAAGCAAAGCAAAGACGAGCAAAGGAAGTGTGGATCAGGTGGTGGCTTCCTTGCACGCATGGATCTGGAGAAATTTTGAAGCAGATAGGGTAGGGGTGTGGGGTTTTATCCCCATTGATAAAGAAACAACCCTCAGGACCTAAGTTAAATGGGCCAGACTACAGGTAAGTTTAAAAGGAGAGATTCGGCCGAGTTCGCTCAATATTTTGGATGGAGAGAGAAGTTATGTTCTACAAATATGGTGGGAATTGCAGCCGTGGGCAGCCGGAGTCTATCCTATGAGGGGAGTTTCAAGGATTGGGGTGTCGAGGTCAGAGGAGGAAGATGAGCCCCCTTCACGTGCGAATCAGTGCGCGTGGAGGAAGGAGGAGGGTGACTTCATGAGGACGACTTGACAAAGTGGCTCAGGTCGTGAAGCCGATGGGAGGGGTCTGGTCCACCCAACTGTCGGCCGAGGAGGATTTTCAGCCCCGTCAAATGTGAGTCCCGAAAGGGAAGGGGCATGGGCAACACCACCACTGGTCGGTTCAAACCCCGTAGCCTTTAGGAATTGTGAGGCCCTCTCTAAAAGCTTTTGATGATTCGGGGCTCATGGTTGATTTAATGAGAAAGTTGGAAGCTTCTGTTAGAGCCCATTTCGATGGCCAGTGTGTGGTTGGCAGAAGTGGAGGCCCTAACCTGATGGAATTTGGCCTCAAGTTGGAAGCCCACTAGAGCCCAACTCTTCTCACAAGCAAGTGACTATAAAAGAGGGGATTAGGGCTTTCACAAGTGTAGTTCATGAAGATAGTGAGATGGAGGAGTCCTCGACATATCTAAGGTATGATTTTCCACCCTCCTCATCCTCCCATCTTTCTTTCAGACCGACTCTTACTCAGAGTTCTTCGGGTCGTAAAGTGACTCTTTTTCGTGAGAGGACAGGGGATGGGTCCCATGTGGAAGAGCCTTTATCTCGATCTTTAGTGGGCGCCATGCCCCACCACTTCTTAATGAAATCTCCTGAGGGAAGGAGAGATGGTCAGTGGGTGGGCTATGGCAATGGCTCTTGTAGGGAAAAGACGAAGCCCAAAGCATGGAAAGGGACATTAATCCACAGAGAGGAGTTTATTTCGCCAAATTCACCAAATTCATGTGTCTACCAACGAAGGGTTTGAAGAAGAAAATCTTGGACCCGGGATGAAAGAATTAAAGGCAAGAGGCTGTGCTGGCACTGAAAAGGGGGTCCCTGATCACTAAAATTGATGAGATAAAGGGAGAAAAAGATTGGAGCTATCGAAGGGATTTAGGGTCACTAGACTGTTGTTGATGAAGCTCAAAATAATGCCCTGGAACGCTGTGAATAAATGATGCTGCTAAAAGGAGTGATTATGTCTTTATAAAGTCCTCTTCGCAGGGTGTCTTTGTTTTCTTCTCTAAGAGACCAAGCTTAGGGAAATCTCTCTAGGCTTGATTAGGAGTTTGGGGGTTGGTAGTCATTTGGAGTGGGCTGCCGTTAAAGCCGAAGGCGCCAGGATTTCGGGATTCAAGAGTGTTAAATTAAGGGGAGGGAAGAAAGTCACTATACTATTTAGATTTAGCCCCGGTGAGAATTTTACCCGGGTTCACACGTGTGGCCTACTGAGGGTGGAAGCATTATGGGATGAGTTGGGTGCCATTAGGGGTTTGTGGGAAGACCCATGGTGTATTGGGGTTGATTTCAATATAATCATATTTCCTAAATAGAAAAGAAATTAGTGAAGGGGAGTTGCTCGATCCATGAGAAGGTTCTCCTGTGTTTGGATGATCCTGAGTTGAAAGATTTTACCCTTTGGGTGAGGCCTACTGAAGGGTGGGCCTAGTAATACAAGGATGGTAAGACTGACCGATTCTTGTTACTGAGGAGTGGGATTCTTTCGGGTGGTTAGCAGAGAATTCTTTTCCAGACCTACTTCACCATTTTCCGCCCTACTAGAAGAGGGCGCTGGGTGAATCTGAGTAAAGGCCTTCTCCGCTAGATTTGAAACATGTGGTTGAAGGAGGAAGGCTTCAAAGACTTAGTCGGGGAGTGGTGGCAAGGCTTAGTGTTCGGGAGGGTCCAAAAGTTAACATACTGAGAAGTTGGTGCCCCCAAGGTAATGGTGAGAGTATCAACAAAAAGATGTCTTCTGTGAGATGGAAGAAAACAAGAAGTGAAAACAAAAGAAGTGCTGCTCACTGGATGATTTAGAAAATCGTGAGGCCCCTTTCCTCTAATGAAATGGAGGAGAGAGTGGGGTTCGTATCAGGATTTTAATAGTGGTCTATTATGGTGCAAGACTTCCGGAGGCAAAAAATCCAAGGAAACTTGGTTAAAAGAAAGGGATAAGAACAAAAGTTTCTTCAAGTAAACGGCAAACCTGGACAGTGAGGAACAACTTCACTACAATGTGATTGAGGGAATTTTTTTTCTCGCCGGGCGTATATCATATCACACAGCCATAGGGAGCTTTATCCAATCCCTGAACTGAGAGCCAACCTAAAAAAGTGACAAACTCTCAATAGGCTCTGAGGAGGTGAAGTCAAGAAACCTTGAGGTGCTCTCGCAAATTGAAGTGGAAAGTGCCTCGGGAAGAGCTTAAATGGGATAAGGTCTAGCCTATGGTTTCACTGCACTTTTTGGCAATAATCCAGATATTATTAAGACGAATGTTTCTGAGTTCTTCTGTAGAGCTTTTGAAAAGCTGGGGTTTGTATGGAGTATAAATATTACTTTCTTAGTCCCGATCCCAAAGAAATTGGGTCGCAGACCTAAAGGATTACAAACCGCAGTTCTCATGAAATCCTGTACAAGCCGTTAGCTGTAGTGCCAAACAACAGTTTAAAAAAATTAATATGAACCAAGGAACACAATAGAACGCTGGCTTAGTAGATGATTTTGATGCCCTTAATCGCTAATGAAGTGATTAATTAACCTATACATGACATAAGAGTTCTCATAAGCTCACATTGAAAAAGCTTATGACGAAGATGATTGGAATTTTTTGGTAATGGTTATGCATAGGATGTGCCAGTAAATGGGTTGGGTGGATCAAGTGGTGTATCTCTACAACGTCTTTCTTAGTCCTTCTCAATGGCAAATAACAAGTTTTTTAATGGTGTCCAGAGGTCTTAGAAAGGGGGCTTTCCCCATCTGGTTGGTCTCGACGGAGGTGTTCTCCTTTAATTAACTAAGTCACAGTCAGCTAGTTGTTTGGGTATTTCTCCGCCTCAGGGTGGCGCTTGTAACAGGCCGTGTTACTCTCGCTTGTTGTTTGCGCACGAATCCTTAGAGTTCCCAAGGATTCGCAGGACCAAATGGCCTATCGGAGTTGGATCTTAGTCCGGTCTGAAGCTCTTCAGTGGTCATGAACCTAACTTGACAAAAGTTCATCCTACTTGTGCGTAGGGACACATATATATATTTTTTGATCGATAAAAGAGCAGTATATTGACCAAAAAAGGAGTATACAAAGAAAGGCGCCAAAGACCAACAAGAAAAGGCTAGGGAAGAGAAAGAGAAACATACAAACCAGCCTAAAAGGATAACATCCTTAGGCATAGCCGTAGAATATATACAAAAGCAGCCTAACAAAGGAGATATCCACTAATACAACCAAATTTCAAGTAAAGTGTGTGTAACGGATAATAGAGAGTTTCAGTCTCAGGGTTGAAAAAGTGGTGTCTTCAAAAATAACTCTATTCATTTCCTTCCAAATAACCCAAAAAAGAATTAGGGAAGCAACCCTCCAAATAGATTTAGCCTTTTTCCCACCCCAAAATGCAACCACTTTCTAGCATCTTTCGACGGCGGAGTGGGTAGCTCCAAGACACAATCTTCAAAAGCGTAGTGCGAAGATCGCCCACCGTCCCTAAATTGATAGACAAGAAATCGCCAGTGTCGAAGCTCTTCTTCCTCCCTCCCACAAAAGGGACATTTGCTTGCTAAATGAAAACCTCTTTTCTTAAGCTGAGTTTGGGTGCAAAGTCGGTTCCTTACTAAAAGATTATCTAGGTCTCCCTTAGGGTGAAGCACAATTCAACTGGGATGGGGTGGAGGAAAGATTTTCTGCAGCAGGCTTGCCCTTTTGCGGAAGAGGGGGCACCATTTCTAAAGGGGGGAGATAAAGAAGCACCTTATCAAACATGCCTATCTAAACTATTTCTCTTCGCATGCCAAGGGTGCACTGTAGTGGAGAAAATCCAAAGGGATTTGGTGGGGTGGTGGCAATCGACTAGGAAAATTCATTTCGTAAAATGGAACACGCCATACAAAGCAAAGAGAAGGGCGGGCTCCTGTAAATGCGCTGTCCAACTCGAACAGGCGTTCTTGGTAAAATGAATTCGGAGGTTTGCTTTAAGGTTAATTCCACTCGAGAGAGTTCTATTAACCCGAAATATAGGATTGAGGATGGTGACTGGGTTCACCAAGTTCCTTGAGGCAAGTACTGAGCGGGCTATGGAAGGAGATCAACAAAGAAACTAAGCACCGGGCTAATATCGTCCTTCAAGATTGGTGACAGTAAGGTAATTAAGCTATGGGAAGATGGCTCGGGGGAGAACACCTAATGGCTATATTTCCTTCCATTTATGCATGGCCGGGTAAATTAAAGGTGCAAGTGGTGGGAGGGAGCTTCTGGAGCCGCCAGGTTGAGGGTAGCTTGGAAATCTTAGGCCCGAGAGACATTTTATGACTGGGAATTTGATCCAAAGGTTTATCACGACAATCGCAAAATTTACGCCCCAAGGTCAACTAATAACCTTATATGGAAGGGGGCGTAGAATGGTTCTTACTCCGTAAAGTCTTGCTACGCTCTCTTGGAAGGTAATAGTGAAACCTTCCTACGGGCCCTTATTAAGGTGCTTTGGAACCTTAATGTCCCTTCTAAAGTCAGTTTATTTGCTTGGGAAGTTTGGGGGGGCAAGATTTTGACTACGATCGCCTAGACGAAGGCTTCCTCTTGCAAGTAGATCCCCGTTTTGCAATAGAGATGAAGAAGTGCTGGAGCACATTCGCTCCATTGTTCCAAGATTCGGGGTCGACTACTCTCTCTATTCAAGGTGGCGACGGGTTCTATTCCACTTCAATGTTGGAGTTCTTTCTAGGCTGGATCAACCTTTCTTTGTCTCCTTTGGGCCATTTGGAAAGAAAGGAACATTATTGTTTTTGAAGATGTGCATTATTCTTTGGTTAGGCGGAAATCTTTTTTTCGTAGGACTCTAAGTTCTTGGGCTAGTGTTATCTTCGATATGGATCACACTCTAATTAGTCTACTCTTCTGTACATTGTAATGTTGTTGCTTGGGCTGGTAAGTTTTTGTTCTAAGCCCTTTTTTGTTCAGGCTGTGGGGCTTCCTTTGTTTACCCTCTGTATGCTTGGTGGGATGCTTTCCTCACTTTGTCCTTCTTCTTCTCATGTAATCTCTGCCATTTATCAAAAAAAAAAAAGTAATGAAATAATAGAAATTTCCAGATATAGTTAAAATTTTCAAAAATAAAATTGTATAAAATGTAAAATAGGCAGGATATGCTTTTTTGACAAGGTGCATGCTTTTGTGAGCAAGACATTATGGTTATGCCTAGGGAGTGGTTATGCCTTTGGTCCGGGCATACTTAAAACTATGGGAGGGAAATAATGTGGGAGAGGATAGTGATCCTTGTCGAACAAGGAATAAGAGCTAGCTTTGTGTCTCCTTTTTATTCTTCATACATGCATGCTCTTACCTGGGCATTCTAGAATTTTCTAGCTTCATCTCTTTACGCTTCTTGTGGGGCGCTTGTTTCACTTCCCTTCACGTGAAAATAGCTGCGTAAATTCTCCTCCTCGTGCCGCTTGAGGTGTAAAAGTTGTTCTTCTCTGTATGATTTGTCGGGTGTTAAATCATAAAGGATGAGGAGTCAGCGCACTCTATTATTCTCTCAGGGCAAAGATCTTGGTCTCTTCGATTTTTCTAGCTTTGGAGTTTCTCATCAATGAAGGGAAGTGCGGATGGTCGACTGCTTTTCCATAAATTTTATGTTCTCAGATTTCCAAATTTTGGAATATTTGCTAAAGGTGGCAAAATAATACCTAATTTGGAAACAACACTGCTTCTTTCTATTGATACATAACCTTTTTCGTATTAAATTACCCTTAAACCAAATAGAAAAGAAACTCTATCAAAATATCCAAATCAAATGGCTTTCTTCTCCCATCCCTCCTTTGTCTGTCAAATCTCTTTCTTCTTCTCTTTCATCATATACTTCTCTCTCTCTCTTGGATTAAAGCTAACTTTGTATCCACCCCAGGACATGGGCTAATCCGATAGTGATGCCAACCCACATGTCGTTTCCAGACTTCCTCACTGGATGGAGTAGGGTATCAGTATTCTTTTGTTGTTTTGGCTCCTCGTTTCTACGACCTATGTACATTCGTCTTTTGTGCTATATATAATATTTGCTTTTTAGTCCAAGGTTCCGCATCTCTACCGGTATCGACTGAGGGAGAGGGTCAGCGGTCGAGAACCAACCTGCCTAACCTAGGTTCAACCCCAGGATGTGACTGTCTATATATAAAATAAAAATATATTTTTTCTTATATATAAAACTTAATTTTCATTGAATAATAAAATTAAAGAGATACATCCAATACACATTAAAGAGATAAATCCAATATATAATCAAAATCATACTTCATATAATAATAAAATTAGACAGTTAGCAAGTTACATTAGATTAGACTTCGCCATCTCCATCTCGAAGCATTAATGGCGAATTACTTGAATATCCACTGCGAATATCACTAGCTTCGAATATATCCACTCCTAAATCGTTGTCATAAATTTTTTAAAAATAACTCATTTAACTTAAAATAAATAAATACATATAACAAAATAAAATAACACACAAATTTTAAAATTACTCACGCCAACAATATTGAAAGTCTTAGTAAGACAGTGAATCTGGATTATTCTCGACACACATAAAAATCAATAAATAAAAGTTAAAAACTGTAGTTTTTTCTTAAATCGCACAAGATGATCAGCTGGGAGGAAAGCAAGAACCGGCAACCCAAGACCGGCTCACGTTACGGCTCTACCGACGGGTGCCTGCTTTATCCCTGCTTATTATCCGCTCCGTCAACCCGGGATCACCCCGATCCGTCCTGCTCGGCCGATTCCACGGCCGGTCCTGCTCGACAACCTTGCTTCATCGATAAAAATATACTTTCTCTTGTGTAACTTTCTTTCTTAGTAACCACATCTAAGTCACCTCTCTTGCTGCTCATTAATCTCTCTTGGCCGAAACCCACTGTTACTCTTTTTCAACTACAATTTCCCTCATTTCTTTGTTATTTGCAAGTGGTTAACTTGCAATGAAGAATTTTTAATTGAAGGTAAGCTTACAGACTTTCAACTTTCATTTAAAAATATTAATGAATGTGTTGAGATTAGCGCTTTTTCACTTCAATTTTTTAGTACTTTTACAGATCTGGGCATATCGCAATGGCTGGCTACGAGTGAATCTCATTCAGTTTATTTTCAATTAAATTTAATCTTCTTATATCTCATGTAAGAAGCCTAAAATGAAAACCTAACCATACTTAAGTAATTTGTAAATCAAATATAACCATAGTATGGTTCAAGTGACTATTATGTTAAAACCTAGCTTTTTTTTTTTTTTGAAACAAACTTAAAACTACTTAAGTATATTTAATAGAACATAATCCTAGACAATTTTGGTAAACACCTCGAACTAGAATGAGCATGAGTTTGTTGAAAGATGAGAGAATGAATAGAACATTACTAGAAACATGATGTATGTTCATGAGGCAGTTTGAAGTCACACTTAAAGGACTAAGGTATAGTAGTGAAAGGAACTTTGTTGGTATCAATGTTAAGGCGGGAGAAGAAAAAAAATGAGTTTGAGAGACAAATGAGTTTAGAGAAAAGATCAAATGATTAAAATAAGTGGGAAGATATGTTTTTAGAGGGAAACAAAATATAAAGGGTAAAAGTGTCAGAAATGGGTCATCTTTCAATAAGGCTTGAGAGGGAGGTCAATTTTTGTTAGATGGTTATTTTAGTCAATGTGTCCGAATAACCTTCTCTTTCTTTTCTTTTCTTTTTCTTTTCTTCTTTTTTTTGCACTTTTCTATAGTGGTTTTAGATTGTCTTATTTTCCTCATCCTTTTGTTTTGACCTTAATTCTTTCATGTTGCCACTATTTCTAGCTCTTGTGTTGTTAGGCTTGTGTTGTTGTTGTTTTTTTGCCTTTTCTTTTATGCCCATAGCACATCAATGCCTAGAGTGTGGAGAACTTTGTTCATGTTATCATTGTTTTACCATCTATTTCATTAACTATTAGTTGCATCTTTTATTCTCCATTTATTCTCAATCGCTTCCACCTTACTTGGTGTCCACTTTGGTCTTTAATATGAAAAGATACATTAATTTATCATGACTTGTCTGGTGAACAGCTTTTTGAATACCAGTACAACATGGGGCTTCTTCTCATTGAGAAAAAAGAGTGGACTTCTAAGTATGACGAACTTTGGCAAGCATTGGCAGATGTAAAAGATGCGCTCAAACGAGAACAAGATGCACATTTGGTTGCAATCTCTGTAGTTGAGAAACGTGAGGAGAACTTAAGGAAAGCTTTGGGAATCGAGAAGCAATGCGTGGCTGATGTATGTTTTCGTTTATACTGTTTCTCACATACACACACACTTATTTATATATATTTTCACTCAAGTTATGGAGAATACTTTGGATGGCATGTCTTTTGCTTTAGTAGGGTGGTTGTTTTTTGTCCCTTATAAGCATGTTCATGTCCCTCATATAACGGCCAGAAAATAGGATAGAAGAATTGAAGGAAAGAATTCCTTGTATTTTTCTATTTATATTGATCCATCACATGTATATATACAAACAGTTAGGGCTTTTACAACAAGTGTTTTCGCCTAACCTTCCTAAATTGTTACAACTCTATAAGACAAGTTTCCTAACTAATTACAATCTATATTTAAAGTAGATATATGCTATAATACTCCCCCTTAAGTTGAAGCATAGATATTAATCATACCCAACTTGTTACATAGATAACTAACCACGTCCCTACTTAAGGCCTTTGAGAATTTTTTTTTTTTTTTGATAGGCAAACAACAAATATCATTAAAAGAGCCACAAAGGGCAAACCCAAAGTCTACAGGGAGTAAACAAAGGGAGGCTACTAGCTAAACAAAGGGCCAAGCAAAAAACAAACCGTCCTAACAAAAAGCTAGCTCCCAGGATCTATCATGTACAAACTCGAAAGAGTTATAACAAAAGAATTATCCACATTTGGAATTATCCCAGCCCGATGCAAAAGGGAGCTTATGATAGAGTGTTTCAGTCTAATGTAGGAAAAATGATCATCTTCAAACACGACTCTATTTCGTTCTTTCCATATTGCCTAGAAGATGCTAAGGAGGGCTGCCCACCACAGCTTTCTGCTCTTCTTCTTCATAGGAATCTGACTCCAGCTGCAAATAAAGTCCGTTACCAAGAGAGGACAGGACCAACAGATTCTTAACACCGAAAGAAGGGTAGACCAGATTAAGATGTGCTCTAGTCTATCTTCTTCTTCCCTACATAAAGGGCATCTACTAGTCAGTTGGTAAACCCTTTTCTGAAGTTGTTTTAAAGTTAGAACCTTGCCCCACCACGCATCCCAAGCAAAAAAGCCCACTATAGAGGCACGTGGTGGTTCCACAGCCTTGATAGGGCTTTCAGTGGAAAGGCTCCCTCCAAGAGATTACAATAGGCTTTCACTGTGAACTGTCCATTTTTATCCCCTTTCCACACAAGTTAATCCTTTGTTCGCGGGAAAATATGTTTGAAGTTAGTTAGCCCAATGAAATTTTGCACTTGTTCCATTTCCCAGTCATTTAGGGGCCTTAAAAATCTCGGTTTCCATGCACCTGAATCTATTGATGACTCCCACACCTTAGCCACCTTTGCCCCTCTAGTTCCTGCTATACTATAGAGAGTAGGGAGCATGGTACATAAGGGTGACACCCACCAAACATCTTCCAAAAAATCTGATTCTCTTTCCTTCTCTCAACTCAAAAACACAGTCCCATTTTAGCTTACCGCTTACTTATACCTTGCACGCTTTACTAGCACTTCCCTCGGGATCTCGTAAACCAACTCCATCTCGACCCATACTAAATTTTTATAACAGATTTCTAGGCCGAATTTTCCTCCTTGACAAATCTCTAAGCCCACTTGCCTAAAAGTGCTTCATTCATTAGAACAAGACTTCTAATGCCGAGACCCCCCTTCACTTTGCTCGTACAAACAGTCTTCCAATTTAACAAGTGAATCTTTCTTCAAGGATTCCCATAGGAAACCTTTGATTTTCAAGCTCCTAAGCTCACTCTCCTCGAAGCCGTAGAAGTGGGACATTTTATAGATTGCTGTGGTTGACATCAGGTTTTATAAGAGTAAGCCTTCCCCCTTTTGAGATATATTGCTTTTTCCACTTGGCAAGTTTTCTGCGGAATCTCTCTTCCACCCCATCCCACACAGTTATTGAGGCTTGTCTACTTCCTAGGGGGAACCTCACTTAGGGTCTTTATGAAGATATCACCCAATTGTTCTCCAGTCTTCTCATATCTTGTAGAAATCAAGCCGAGTTGTATTTTCTTACGATCAAAGTGACAATCTATCTCAATATGCTTAGTTCGTTCACGAAATACAGGATTCAAAGCAATATGAAGGGCAATTTGGTTGTCACACCAGAGTTTTACTGGGACTGTTGTCTCAATTTTGACTTCTATCAAGAGTTGATGAAGCCATATGATCTCACACATGATCGCGCGCACGTTTATATTCTGATTTTTGGTGAACAACGGAAACAATCCTCTCGCTTACTTTTCCATGATACTAGGTTTCCACCAACAAAGACACAATAACCTGAAGTGGATCTCCTATCTTCCTTTGACCTTGTCCAATCAGCATCCGTGAAACACTCATTCTTGTTATGCCCATGATTACTATACAAAATACCTTGTCCTGACGCTCCTTTCAAATAACATAGAATCTGTTCTACAACTACCCAATGGTTGACTGTTGGAGCAGACATGTACTGACTTACAACACTGACCGATTGGACAATATCAAGATGAGTTACTGTAAGGTAATTCAACTTCCCAACTAGTCTTCTATATCTCTTAAGATCCTCAAATGTTTTGCATTCTTTAGGAAGGTGTACTCCTGGAGCCATAAAGGAACTACATTGTTTTACCCCCAACTTTGCAGTCTTAGACAATAGATCAAACACATATTTCCTTTGAGACAAGAAGATTCCATGTTTGTTTTGCATAACTTCAATGCCTAAGAAATATCTTAGCATCCCAAAGTTCTTTGTATGAAATTGACTATGAAGAAAGGACTTAAGAGATGAGATACCTTTAGAGACACTCCTAATGATAACAATATCATCCACATACACTGCAATACTAATAGAATGATACTTGAACTAGAGTTTTTGTAGAAGTCGGAATGGTTAGATTGACTCTTCTGCATACCAAATTTCTCAATTGCTTGGCTAAATATACCAAACCACGCACGGGGACTCTGTTTCAAACCATACAGAGACTTCTGAAGACGACACACCTTCCCTATCTCCCCCTGAGCGACAAACCTTGGAGGTTGCTCCATATACACCTCCTCTTAAAGGTCGCCATGAAGAAAGACATTCTTAATATCAAGCTATTGGAGATCCCAATTAAAAGTGGTAACCAGGGAAATAAAAAGCTGAACATATATCATCTTAGCAACAAGGGAAAAGGTGTCAGAATTCCACGTCATAGGTCTGTGAGTACGCCTTAGCCACAAGTCAGGCTTTCAATCGAGCAACTGAACCATCAGGATTAACCTTAACTGCAAAAACCCAATGGCATCCAATAGCTTTCTTCCCAGCAAGTAACTGTACCAAGTCCTAAGTACCATTTCCATTCAAAGCATCCATCTCTTCTATTATAGCATTACGCCAACTGTGTGGTGAGATAAGTGATCGCTGAAAAATTGTTAGGCAATGAAGTAGAGTCTAAGGATGCAACAAAAAAAAAGAAGGAATGAGAAGACAAATGGTTATAAGAGCAAAAGGAAGAAATCGATAAAGTATTACTGGGCCAAGCATTTCTTTAATGCAAGAGCAATGCAAGATCATCACGGTTGATTGGATCCGATGACAAAGCAGGCGGTGGGGGACTTGAGGCCAGAGGGTTTTATCGCTGCGAAGAGACCTAAGTGATAGGAGGTTTTACCTGAGTAGGGACAGGAGCAAGTTCGAGAGAGACA
This sequence comes from Tetrastigma voinierianum, assembly GCA_016808115.1. Classification (NCBI taxonomy): domain Eukaryota; kingdom Viridiplantae; phylum Streptophyta; class Magnoliopsida; order Vitales; family Vitaceae; genus Tetrastigma; species Tetrastigma voinierianum. The sequence continues at coordinate 20,065 of JAEQBH010007376.1, read as the reverse complement.
ATGGGTGAAGCAAAAGTATAAACAAGCAAGTCGTCTTCCTACCCTTGATTTGTGTGGGTCAGAGGTGAAGAGAAAGGTACATTCTCAAGAAAGCTGACATCAACCGAAACCAAATACCTACGAAGACTAGGGCAGTAACATCGATAGCCCTTATGAACTCGAGAATAACCAAGAAAAATACATTTCAAAGATTTATGGTTGTGTTTAGACACCTATGGACGAACATCTTGAACAAAACAGGTCCCAAATTTTAGAGGCTCAATAGGGAACAAAGTTTAATTTGGAAAAAAGGTGTGATACGAGTGTCCTAATTCAAGACTTTAAGAGGAACATCTTGCTATCAAAAACAAGGTGCTGGAAACCGTAATAGCCCGTAAATGTTGGCATTGCATTTGAAATAGAGTTCTTTGCGCTTTCAAGGAGGTGTCTATTCTTTCTCTCAACCACTCCATTTTGAGAAGGAGTATCAACACAAGAGGTTTGACGAAGGATGCCATTTTGGAGCATGAAGACTGAAACTGTTTTGAATCATATTCTTTAGCATAATCACTTCTCAAACTTTGAATAAAAACATGAAATTGAGTGTTTATCTCAGCATAAAAGGCACAAAAATGAGGAAACAACTCGGAACGGTTTTTCATTTGATATAACCAAGTGGTTCGTGAATAATCATCAACAAAAGTGACAGTATCGTCCCCGCTTGGGGACAATAACCGACATGGACCCCACACATCCGAATGGACTGAATCAAATGGAGCACTAGCTCGCTATCGACTCTAACTAGAATGAAGACGATGATGTTTTAAATCGATAAGACTCAATCTAATAAATCACAAACTTGAAAGCTATGGACAACTTTTCGAATAAGGGAAGAGATGGCCTAATCAACAAATGCTTCTCAAATGTAGTAACCTGCACAAACGACAAGTTTTGCATTCACACAATGTTTTGGAAACCTGACGGACCGCTCTGACCGCCGATCGCCACAGGGGAACCTGGCCCTGCTCAATTAAAACCGATTGTAATCGAACCGTGATGAGAGCCGTCGACCCAGAGTCTAAACTGCATGAACTGTCGATTCTTTAGTGAACCGAGCGATTCGCTTCCACAAATTTATTTATTTATTTTTTCAAGTTAAAAAGATGTTGTTTTGATATTTTTTATATCGAAACAACGTCGTTTTGCTTAGAGTTAGAAGACTCGTAGGTTATAAAGTTTGTAATCCAAAAGAAAATTCAATCAAATACTACGCGCCCGTGGATTCGACATAAGGAAGTTACATGGAAACCACTTCTATCACGTATCAGGATTATTTATTTTATTTTAGGATGTTAAATAAAATTATATATTACTACTAATTGGGCAATATTTATATAAATAGTTTCTTCCATTTTTAATATGTTTTCATATTAAAATAAATTTTTAATATACTTTATTTATATAAAAAAGTAATAAATAATATTCTTTAAATATTAATAATTATATATTTTAAAAATTTAAATAAAATATATATTTAAATAATATCTTAAATATTACAATTATATATTTTAAAATTTAAAATAAAATATAAATAATATATTTATTACGTCACCTATTCAACTGCGGTTCGACCAAAGAACCGTGAACCCAGAACTTTTCCATTTAGTCACCTGGTCCTGGTTTTAAAATATCGATCGGGAGCAGATGGAGACTTCAATGATTCTTGATACAAGTAGAACTTGGCTAATTCGTCTGTTGTGAATTGAATTGATTGATCCGATGCCTCATTAGTGTGCTTACGAGCGCATCGAAAATCTTTGATTTCGACCGCCGCTTTTATAGTCTTCAGATCATGGCGTCCGCATTCTATGACGATGATAACAAACAACTTTTCTAGAGCTTGTCCCTCTGAGCGCCGCTGATCCACTATTTTGTGTCAAGGTTTTTCAATCACCAATGCTCGACCAACGCGGGCACTACCATCCGGGCGTGGGCGATAGACGAGGTCTATGTGCTGAGTATCTGTCAATGTTTTCAGAAGATGATCTCGTAGTCGACAAAATCTGCCTTAATCAATTCATACTTCGTATGAGCGCGGCCTGAGTCCCATCATTGCCACCTTTCTTCGTTTGCTTTAACCTAACATCTAGACTAAATGGTTGTAGTGTATTCAGTTCCTCATATGTCTTCTTATAGTCCATGAAGAGTTCTGTGAGGCATCGATCTTGTTTCTTGGTGCCCGATAAAAGGCTCTACATACATCAAATATGCGAGAAATATTTCCTTTGCCAGAATACACAAATTCCAAATATTCCATCAGTTCTTTAACATACAGTGATTAACGAGGGTGAGTACTTTACCGTTAATGAAATTACGAATTTGTAGGAAGAGACATGCATCATCGTCCAGCCATCGTTCTTTCGAATCATTTGTAGGAGGGTCTTTATCAAGATGACTGGCCATACAGATGCTCCTCAAGTAGAGGCAGATTGTTTTACTCCAATCCTAGTAATTGGGACTAGTTAGTTTGTTCTCAGATTTAGACATCATCTGACCATTTCAGCGCCTCGAATAGGCTTTCTTTATCTTCTCGGGCACGGCCGAGAGCCACGAGAAGTTGCGGGCAAAGGCCCCTAGAGATCAAGAGCACATAAACTTCCCCCCCAAAAAACCCTAGGTTTGCAACCTAAATCCATGAAGAAACCCCCTAATGGGGTTGCTGCCGACCTGCAAATGCGAGCGACCCTTTTCCCACTGGGCTTCAGATGTGGAAGGCAGGTGGGGGAAGTGAGGAGGTCGTCACGGCCGATGACTCCTGTGGAGGAGGCATGCCTGCCGAGGCCCCATGAGTTTTTATGGTGCAGCTTGCTCACTTTCCGCCACTGACTCGTGGCCTTTACTACAGGCCGCGGTCCTTCGTGGATGGTGTCACCCCACTCTCTCTCTAGATGGGTGTTTCAAAAGAACACTCCCCATGGCCCTCTTGCTCCTTCCTGAAATTTTTCCTAATTCTGCTCAAATTCGAGCCCTAGGCTCTGATACCATGTAGAAAATAGGATGGAAGAATTAGAGGAAAGAATTCCTTGTATTTTTCATTGATCCATCACATGTATGTATAGAAACAAGTTAGGTTGTACAACAGGTGCTCTAATCCGACCGCTCTAAATCACATACAACTCTATGCACAAGTTCCTAAACTAATACAATCTATATGTAAAATAGATATGTATATATAACAGCTTACTAAATAGTTTATTTTAAACTGATATTTTGCATCACATTATTTTGACCTTTTTTAAATGAAGTGATTTCGGGGCCTCCCCTCAGATATATTTGTTTTTGTTATGAATAGAAAAGCTGAAAAGTGGATATCCTTACCACAACTTTTTGGTTTAATTTGTTGGACTTAAAGTAGATGTATAATTCTCATCCTTGATGCTCACTAATTAACATCATTTTTTTACTTGTACGCATGGTTATAATTTGTCATATGCTATCCAATTGTTTGTTCTTATGAAGGATGGGTTTTTCCTTGGTTTTTTTTGCCATTCAGTTAAGTTTCATTTGCAAAGAACGAGGTAATGGGTGTTTTTAGGCAGTTCCATGAGCATGGCAAAGGAAGAGCTTAATGTCGGGTGTGCTATTCTCAGAACTCATGGGAGAAGAGGCGGGTGGATGGTTCAAAAGGACTTTAGACTCGTTAGTTGGGCAAGGAGTAGCACCACAAGTTTTTGCCAGTTTTGCAACAAATCAAGAAGGTTGCGGGAAAAGTGGTGTCTTGTTCCTAGAATGCCTTTGTGGAGGGAAGACATGTTCTGGATGCTATTTTGATGGCTAATGAGATTATTGACTCATTATTGAAGAGTAATGCGTGTGGTGAAAACATCTTCTAGAAAGAATATTCTGCAGTTTAACATAGTAATTATTACTTAAATTCTTATCGGGTCATATTTGAAGGAACCGAAGTATAACTGTAAAGGCCCCAAGAGGTAATTTATGATTTCATGAAGGAAGTTAGTGCTAGGAGACAGAAAGGAAAAAGAAAGGGGGTTTTGGCGCCCACAAAGCTGGATAGGGAACTGAAAAAAATAGAATGGAATGTGAAGGACAAGGGAGGAAGATGAGCTGTCCTGTGGGTCTAGGCTTTTCAACTGGTTTAATGAAGCTGAGATTCTTCTCATGAATGGGCAGGGGGCAATGGTGCCACAAACGTAAATTTGGCCGAAGGCCTTCATCAAGCTTCAAAGGGCATGATGTGCCTCAGAGGGAAACCAAAATTCCTAAGAAGGCTACTGTTGCCTAAATCCAAAGCCTAGTGTGGGTAGAATTTTCTTTGATCAGACTTACAAGCTCGTGGTGCGTCAGGGCAATCATCTCTAGGACTCTCGTGTGCTTCAATCTGTTGTGGAAACAAATGAGGCATGTTCTCGCCTTCAGAGATTCAAGGTGCTGATGACAATTTTGTCCTGGTTTCTACAAGGGTTTATATACCCATATTTTATGGGATAAGAGAGGAGTTGTGGGAGGAATTGGGAGCTATCGAAGGGGGGAGGGGGGGAGACTTTAATGTGATTAGATTCCCCAAAGAAGTGGAACAGCTTCCAGCGACATCGCTCTTAAGGGAGGAGATTCCCTCCCAGGTTGTCGATGACCTGTGAGCCGAAAGATATCCTTGTACAAAAAGGTTCCATATCGGGAGGGCGTAATAATAGAAGGATGGTCATGTCAGATAGGCTTTCGTCGAGGAGCTGGACCTCATTTGGTGGGACAAGGCAGAACATCCTACCATGATCCAACTCTGACCATCTTCCAATCCTGCTTTGAAGAGGAAGGGGGGGGGGGGGGAGGTGTTGAAGACTTTAATGTGATTAGATTCCCCAGTGAGTGGAACAAGCCTGAAAGGACACTGGCTCTATGAGGAGATTCTCCCAGGTTGTTGATGACCTAGAGTTGAAAGATATCCTTGTACAAAGGGGCTCCTATACTTGGAGAGGTGGGCAAAATAATAGAAGGATGGCCATATTAGATAGGTTTTTGGTCATTGAGGAGTGGGACTCTCATTTTGGTGGGACAAGGCAGAACATCCTACCATGACCCAACTCTGACCATCTTCCAATCCCTCACAGCATGGGAGCTCACAGCGTCCACTTTGATTCGAAAACATGTGGCTTAAGGAGGAGGGCTTCAAAGATCAAATCAGAGAGTGGTGGCAAAGTTTTACATTCAGAGGGACAAGTAGTTATGTTATGGTGGAGAAGATCAAAGCCCTTAAAGCCAAACTCAAAGTGTGGAACAAAGATGTTTTTGGGAAAGTAGAGGAAAACAAGAAATCGGTCCTCATCAAGGTGGCTTTTTGGGATAACCTAGAGTGCCATAGACCTCTTTCCTTAGTCGAATTAGATGAAAGATTGTTAGCCATGGAGGATTTCAAGAAATGGTTGCTTATGGAGGAGGCTTCTTGGATGCAAAAGTCGGAGAGAAATCTAGCTCAGAGAGGGAGATAGGAACATGAGGTTTTTTCAGAGAATGGCTAACTCCCATAGGAGGAGAAACATCATAGATATGATCCATATTGGAGGGGATTGGTCGAATGGAGAGGAAAATATAAAAATAGGCATTGTGAATGCTTATAAGAATCTCCTATTCGATCCTAGGGGATGGAGAGCTATTTCGGAAAGTCTGGTGTTCTCTAGGCTAAGAGACAATGGCTTGCCAGGTCTGCAGGTGTCTTTCATGTAGGAGGAGGCACTTTATCGCTTCTTTATCTCAGATTAATGCATAAGGCTCAAGGGTTGGATAGTTTTCTATTTTTAGCAATTTAGTCGGATATCAAGCCAAGATTAACATGAGCCTCAAGGATTTGACTGTCAAGGGAGATTTGTGAGGAGCTTAAATTTCACCTTCCTAGTTTTGATTCCGAAAAAAAGGGGGGCTGAGGTCCTTAAAGACTTCAAACCTATTAGTCGGGTGGTAGCCTGTATAAGCTAATAGCAAAGGTGTTGGCAACTTGATTGGAAAAGGTGATGAACAATTTGCACCGAGCCCATACGCCTGTGGAAGGGAGTCAGATTCTGGATGCACTTTTGTAAAGGAGACAAGTGGCAGCCACCTTGAAAGTTTACCACATACGCAAGGGCTCCAAGGCTCAAGCCTTAATTTGACACTCTTTGGATGATAAAGAGCCTAGTTAGGATCTTATATAATAAGTTATTGCCATTTTCCAATGGTTGTGATTTTCCAAGTGTTGCTCATTTTCACATTGTCATTTTCCAATAGTATTTTAAGTGAGGTCCTAGAAGTCAAGTCAAAGTTGTTAGTTTCAAGTTCATTTACTAGGATGTAGGAAGTTCCAAGGGTAATGGGTCCTTAGAATCACCCATATATGGTTGTATTTATTCCCTAATCAATGAATGAATTAAAGAAATTTCCAAGAATTACTGTTGTCTTTATTGTTGCAAAAGAGCTCCTCGTGTGAAGCCTGTGGTTTTAGAGTGATTCCTGCAGTTATTTCACTCACTTTTTGTTCTTCTAGCACTTTTTCCTTTAGTGTTGCATCACTTTTAGTATCAGAGCGAGGGCGTTATCATGGCTACACGATCTGGAAGGAGTTTTAGAGGAAGGTTAACTTATAGCCAATGTGATGAAATGGTGATTTGAATGATAGAACTTCTTGATAGCCTTCACACTTGAATGGGCAATGTCGAGGCACGAATATTTCAACCTACTAATGAGTCATCACATGTGGAGCAAGGGGAAGCATCTCAGGTGAATAACCAAGAAGATTCGGAGGAGCAGGAGGCGATTCCGAGACCACAACACCCTAATGTTTGAATGGGCTAGAGGGTTGCTTGAAAGGATGCATGATGTGGTGACATTGTTGGAGATATCACGGCCAGGCTAAGAATTCGAGGTGCTTGATTTGAAGGAAAGTGGATGCTATCCAATTTGTGACCGTCAGTCGCAATCAAGAGCACTGATCGGGTATGGCATGACTGATGATCGAAGGGTGACGTATTCCAAAATGAAACTGGTGGGCTTAGCAAAAATTTGGTGAATAGGTGTTGAAGGTGACATTAGAAGGATGGGGTTGCCTCCAATCAACACATAGGAAGAAATGAAGGCAAAGCTTTTGGAGGAAATACATGCCTACAAATTACTATGTGACCAACTTATTAATTTGAGGCAGAACAACATGTCTATTGCTGAGTATATGCATAAGTTTGATGAGCTGAAAACAAGGAGTCAGATAGTGGAAGATTCTAGACAAACACTTGCAAGGTTTAAGGTTGGATTGAGACTTGAAATCAAGCGGGAGTTGCTATGTCAGCCATTATGTAGCCCGGAAATATGCCTTTCTGCTGTCATCGACATGGAGGAGCAATGTGATATTCATCCAAATGTAAAGACAGGAGTCGCACTTAGAAGCTGCCCATAAGAGACAACATGACACAAGTTGTGATATGAAGCCTGGATTGAATCATCTATCCAATCCATCTACAGGGTTCAAACCATCTTCTTCTCAAATGGCTGAACCTAAAGGTAAGGGTATCAAATGTTTCAAGTGTCAATTAGGCCACATGACGTACAATTGTCCAAGGAAGAATTTGCATACCGGCCTAGAATCTGAAGGGGAACCAGAACCACCTAATGAGGAGAATGGAAGCTCATTTGACTATGGGAGCGATAGATTCGTTGATCGATGATGAAGAATTGGATGGTCAACTAGTTTTCGTGGTAAGACGTATTCTTGCGGTACCCAAAATTGAGGAAAAAGACTGGTGTCGAACTTCTATTTTTCAAATGTTGGTTCGATGTGGAGATCAAGCTCAAACACTCATTATTGATAGTGGGAGTTGCATGAATGTTGTTTCCGCCTCCACAAGTGAGCGTCTCAAACTTCCAATTGAGCCACATCCACAACCTTACAAGGCACTTGCTGATTTGAAGAGAAAATTTGCTGAATTAAGGAAGGAGACATGGTTATGGTAAGGATAAGACTTGAACGATTTCCTAAAGGTACGTATAAGAAACTTCACTCAAAGAATGTTGGGCCCTATAAAGAACCGAAGAAAATCAGTTCAAATGCTTATGTTCCTGATTTACCGGAACATATGGGCATTAGCAGCATCTTCAACATTGAGGACCTCACTTTGTGTTCTAATCCCGACAATGTTATAGCTAGTGATGGTCTAGATGCTCATTTGCCACCAACTCCTCGTTTAAGGGAGGAAATTGAAGATGATATTGATTATCAAATTGTTTCTACTAGAAAGGGCTATTAGGAAGTATCTCACAAACGGGAGGGGTAGACCACTTTCAGATTGCACATGGATCACAGATAAGGAGTTCTAGTAGTTGAATCAAGATCTTTATGAGAAGTTTCATGCCTTTAACTCGCCATATGTAGGCCACGAACATGGCATGCCCAGACCTTAAGATGGTTTAAGCTAGGCTTACGCCCAATCCATAACTCAAAAGGAGTCAATGGAACAACTTTTGTAGGTACACGATTTAGAATGTACAAAGTTCTGCTTTCAAAAGCCTTCACCTACGTAAAACCACAAAATTCATTCTACTTAACCATACCCTTACCATTTCCATAAGAGGCGATTGAGGCCACATACACCATTTTGCTCAGGTGACCCTGTGCATAAGAACGAGCCACTATCCCGTAATCCTCTAAGTATTTGGGCGCAATGGTCCCTGTTTCGCCTAGCATCGCCATGCTTACCATACTTCCACCCTCCGCCGATCTAACAACCTTATGACTTCTTCCAACTCGTTTCGATTTCAAATCAAAATCTTCAACTCTGTCAAGAGACTCAAATTTTCTTTAATCAAGTACAAATAACCATATCGAGAATAGTCATCAATAAATGTGATGAAAAATTTCACACAAGGTTGTCGATATAAGGTCCACTTTTATATCTGTGAATGACCTCCAACAAGCCGAACTCGATCATAGCTTTCTCTTATCTTGGTCATTTTACCTCTTACAAATGCTTCACGCATGTCTCTAAGTCATTTTTAGCTATGCTATGATGTTGGGCTTTATCACCCTTCTACTCTATCTCTGTGAGATATGGCTGCCGCTATGCCACAATGCATAAGATCAAGCTCTCAGGTAACGGTCTCTTAAACAACCTTTTTCACCAGATAAGTCGACGTATAAGGTTGGCTGTAGATAAACACAATTTGTACAACTGGCTGACATATAACATCACCCAACCTTATTTGAATCAAGAAACAAAGAAATAACATTGCTCTTGATTTCAAAAGAGTAGTCACACTTGTCCAAACACGATACGGAAACTAAGTTCCGTCTAAATGAAGGTACATAAAAAGTGTCTTTCAACATTAATCTAAAACCAGAGTCTAGAATCAAGATTACGTCTCCCACAAACACAACATCGCCTTCTCAAGAGCCTCCTACGTGAGTCTGCGACCATCCCCGATTCGCTTCCTCCTAGCTTATGAACCCTCAGAGGCTCACGCTTGACAACCGCCTTAAACTTTCAAGTATCAATCCTTCTTTATGTGACCTTTCTTCTTACAAAAGAAGCGCCGTCACCATCCCTTTGAAGATGTCTGACCCATATTGGTTTATCGACCTAGTGTCACGAAAATTTTATGAGTACGATCGACTTCTTATTTTTCCTTTTGTGGGAACTAAAACATATAAGGCGATATGCCTTTTCCTTCTTAAGTTTCTCTTCCTCTGCCACCACCCTTGCTATCAAGTCACACTGACCAAGTCTCATCTAGAATCGTAATTTGCCTTTATAATCCCAAATCGTGCCAAGGTGTTTAGTAATACGACAATGCAAAGATCGTGAATTTAAACATTAAGAAATGCCTTCGCTTTTAGTTCACCATCCTAAGGACATAATCTCTAACTCCCAAAGAAGTATCATCATACTTTTATATTGAAGAGCTTCAAGAAGTGTACCAATCTTGAAGATTAGATGAAATGCGGGGTTTCTAAATTCTAAGGACCCTCAATTGAAATAAACTGCTGCTATTAAAAGTGACTGAAAACAAACAAACAATACAATTAGCATCATGAATACTTATACGTAGAATTACATACATCATCACATAATCACCTTTCGTGCTTAAAATATGACATGCGCTTGTACACTCTCCACATGACAAATGCCATGAGAACATAGCCTTAATCTTTTCAGAAATCACCACCTGGGTGATGAACCACCAAGACGCCATTTCTCAAGCATGCTATACATGTACTCCCTCCATGAATTAACACAAGATCACCCCTTCGGGAGTACGATCACAATAAAAAATGAGATATCCACCACACATGACCGGACATTTCTCAAACCCAATCAAGTGTGCCGCTTGGTGGTCACAACCCAATTGAATCCTTGAAAATCTCTGGCGTACTGCGATATAAACTTTGATGTGATTGCCATTCACTATATATATATGTAATGCCGACTTAAACAGGGCGCATGTCTTTGCGAGACACATGTCGCAAAATGTAATTACCAATTACCTTAATGAAAAGACGCTATGAAAATAATAATGGGACCGGGTCAAACCGTCAGCCGGATACCATGACGCCGCATGACGCCATCAAACGGCACGGCCGCCGTAGACGCCGCTTCGATTCGAACGCCGCTACGCGGGTCAAGTACGCTTCATCGCACTAGTGCGCGCTGCAGAAGGGCGCGCGTGGCGCCGTCCGCCGCCTCCTACGACACGTACACCCATCGCATTCTCGCTCTCGACGAGTAGATTCCAAATATGTAATAAAATTTAACTTTCATCTGTTAAAAAATTTTGAAATTGAACAAAAACCTCTCAAACAAAACCTAATCCGCATGTTTCGGTTAGGGGAGTTGATGGTGACAAGTGGAAGCCACCTTTGAAAGTTTACCACATACGCAAGGGCTCCAAGGCTCAAGCCTTAATTTGACACTCTTTGGATGATAAAGAGCCTAGTTAGGATCTTATATAATGGGTTGGTTGCCATTTTCCAATGGTTGTGATTTTCCAAGTGTTGTTATTTTCTATGATTGTCATTTTCCAATAGTATTTATGGCGCCCTGTAAGCTGCTCAAAACATAGCTAACTTCATATACTTGATGGTAGTTCCAAGAGTAATGAGTCCCTGTAATCACCTATATATGCTGGCCGTGATACTGTGTGGAATCAACGAATGAATTAAAGAAATTTCCAAATAATTACTGTCTTGTGTGATGCAAAGAGCCCTTGGTGTGAAAGCCTAGGGTTTCTAGGAGTGATTCCTAGAGTTATTTCAGCTATTATTTTGTTCTTCCAGCACTTTTTCCTTTGGTGCTGCATCACTCCGATTGCAAATGAAGTCATAGATTTGATTATGAGAAGGAAGGAAAGGGGTTTTCTTTGTAAATTAGACATTGAGAAGGTCTACAATCAGATTAATCAGAATTTTATTGTTAAGGTTCTAGAGTGGATTGGTTGGATTAAATGGTGCATCTCCGCTGCTTTGTTTTCAATCTTGATTAATGGCAGTCCATCAGGCTTCTTTAATAGTACTAGAGGCTAAGGTAAGGGGATCCTTTCGTTCTCGTAGCTTGCTCTGAATGGAAGCTTTTTCCCTTATTGATCGACAAAGTCGGGTGGAGTGGGGGATACCTCTTTGGGTATAAGTTTAGGGGGAGAAACGACTCTGATGGGAAGGTCACACACCTTCTATTCGCATGACGACAACCTTGTGTTTTGTAAGGACTTAGAAGACCAAATGGTTTTTCTTAGTTGGATCTTGTCTTGGTTCGAAGCCCTGTCTGGGCTTAGAATCAACTTGGAGAAGAGTTCCCTACTGCCTGTGGGAAGGGTGGAAGGCTTACTCTTATAAGAAGCACCCTATCCAACATGCCCATCTAAATCATGTCCCTTTTCCAGTTACCTAAGAGTGTCAAGTTTAGATTACAGAAAATTCAAAGGGACTTTCTATGGAGAGGAGGCAAACTGGAGAAGAAAATGCACTTGGTTAAATGGGACACTGTCTATTTGAGCAAAGAGAAGGGAGGGCTTGGGATTCACAACCTATCCAATCTTAATAGGGCGCTCCTTGGAAAGTGGAATTGGAGGTTTGCTATGGAGGAAAACTCGTCTTGGAGGTTCCTTATTAGCCTAAAATATGGGGTTGGGGAGGGGGGGCTGGTTTTCTAAAATTCCAAGGGGAAACTATAGGGTGGGCCTTTGGAAAGAAATTAGCAAGGAAGCAACGTTGTTGAAGCAGAACTACTCTTTTGATTTAGGTGATGAGTGTAAAGTTAGATTATGGGAAGATGTATGGTGCAGCGAGGGCCCTTTGTGCTTGTCCTTCCATACCTTGTATGAGGTGGCCGTTTGAAAAGGGGCTAGGGTGGCGAATTTATGGGAGAGTCTAGGATCAAAGGGTGGCTGGAATTTCAAGTTTGAAAGATCCTTCAATGATTGGGAGCTTGATATAGTTCAATGCTTCATTTGTACTATCAGTTCAAAAAGACTCAGCCCTTTGATTAGAGATAGGTTACTTTGGAAGGAGGCTAAGGATGGTTTCTTCACTAGCTTTGTATTTTTGGAAGGTAGGAGACAGTAGCTGGTGCCAGTTAAAATGTTGTGGAATCCATGTGTTCCTACTAAAGTTTGTTTTTTTGCTTGGGAAGCTAGGTGGGGAAAGGTTTTGACTTCGGATCAACTTAAGAAAAGGGGTCTTTCTCTTGTTAGTCGTTGCCCTTGTTGTGGAGAGGTAGAAGAAGTTATCGAATATCTTTTTATCCACTGCCCAATGATTTGGGGTTTATGGACTGCCCTTTTTTATGCTCATGGCGGTGGCTGAGTTTGTCCTCTTTTGGTGAAAGATTTGATCCTTGGTTGAGATCGTCTCCCCTTAAGAAAAAAAGAATCTAGGTTGTGGAGGTTGTGGAGGGCTGCTCCCCTTTGCTTGCTGTGGGTGATTGGAAGGAGAGGAACAAATAATTTTTGAAGATGATTGTTTCTTCTTTGATAGACTAAAGTCTCTCTTTCTTAGGTCCCTTTGTTCTTGGGCTAGTTTGATTCCGGAGGTGGATTGTTATCTTGTAAGAAGCCTTTTTTGTTGTCTTTAGCTTGCTGGTTGGGCTGGTAGGTTTTTGTTCAAGCCCTCTTTTTGTTTAGGCCTTTGGCTCCCTCTGTATACGTCCTATATACGCTGGTTGGGCTGCCTTTTAGGCTGTCTTTTGTTTCTTTTTGAATATATTTTTTCTTCTTACCTATAAAAAAAAAAGTTTACAATTGATACATTTATGAATAGATTAGCCCCTTGTCATTTTTTTGCCTAAATTATTTGCAACTTGCTTTATATTTTATTGCTTCATATCAAAACTTAAATGATACTTATGTAGGGAAATATAATCCAGCAGTTTGTAAAAGATTCAACTCTTGAATAGGAAACTATATTATTATTAAAATATGGAAAATGATACAAGCAAGGATGAGAGACTCTTGCATTGAAAAATTGTAGGAACATAAGCTTTTGAGAGACTAATAATCCTCTCAACATCAAGAAAGAAAAGCCATCCCTGCATTCAGATTATGCTAAAATTCTTTTTTATGCGGGTTTATTTGGGGCATAATAGTGGAGGTGTGTCCTCTTGACCATTCTGTCAGATTCATGCTCATCCAATCTAGGCTTCCAATTGAAAGAATATCTGAAATTATGGAAGACATCAACAATCTGATGCAGCTCCTGGTCATATCTCTAAGGACTCTAAACCCTGGCTAGAACAGTTGCTGAATTCCCCACCATCTTAAGGCTATTTTTATCTATTGAAAGCAGCACCCTTTTCAGGACATCAAAGTAGTCAACATGCAGATTTCGGAATGTGTGTAAAATATTTAAGTACTATGGAAGTTTTTGTGATTAATTTGAAGTGACTATAAAAAAATGATTAATTTGAAATGTCAAATAAGCCTATAGCTTGGAATGTTAATGGAATCCCAAATGTATTCAAATAACTCAAGAATGTTCTGCAGGTTTTCCAATCCTGCTGCAGCAGTAAATTGTTCTAGAAGACTTTTTTCATCTGGAATGAGCCTGTCCTATCATTGGTTTGGTGGTGGCATGATATCACCAGAAAGGTGTGAGTTAGGGCTATTCAATGCAGTTGTAAAGTGCTGTGAGAAGAAATTAATGAAGAAGAGATTTCTAGTTAATGTGTGGAAAAATATTTCAATTCTCAATCTTCTGTCTTGTGAAATTCTTCTAGCTCCCGCCTTCACTGAAAAGAGCTTTTAGGCAGCAAGATCTTCTTTAGTGTACATTTGTGGCCAGATACACTTAAAAGTTGTTATCCTAGTTCTTTCTAAAAAATATGGCATATCTATGTAGTCGGATTTTCTGCACAAATTTGATATTCTGATTCTCTTAGTTGTTCTCTGTGTGTGTACTCATGGGAAATTTCATTCATGTAACTTCTTCTGTAAAGTCCTCCTCTCTGTTGTGGGTGGGTTGGCATATACTTTTTAAGCTTGTGAGAACTGTCTCCTAGAAAAAAATTTCATTAGCATGTTCTTTTTTATAATCAATATTGTGGTTGATGCAGCTGGAGAAGGCCTTGCATGAGATGCGGTCAGAGTATGCAGAAATTAAGTTTACATCTGATTCAACGTTGGCTGAAGCAAATGCTTTGGTGGCTAGCATTGAGGAGAAATCTTTTGAGGTAGAAGCAAAGTCACATGCCGCTGATGCCAAGCTTGCAGAGTTGAGCAGAAAGAGTTCAGAAATCGAGAGAAAATCACAAGAGGTGGATGCTCGAGAAAATGCACTTAGAAGGGAACGGTTATCCTTCAATGCAGAGTATGCTCAAGGACTATTTTCTTGACCTTAAAATCCCTGAATTGATGTACTTTGAGAATATATTTGCTCTAAAGTTCTTTTGGAGTATTACAGCATTTAAGTATCTTTTCTTAATTTTCAACTTCTGTTCCTTTTACTAGGCGAGAAGCGCATGAGACTACTTTATCTAAACAGAGGGATGACTTACGAGAATGGGAAAAGAAATTACAAGAGGAAGAAGAGAGGCTGGGTGAAGGTCATAGAATCCTCAACCAAAGAGAGGAGAGGGCAAATGAAAATGATGTGATTTTTAAGCAGAAAGAGAAGGACCTTGAAGAGGCACTGAAGAAGAATGAAATAGCTCATTTAAGTTTGAAAAACAAAGAAGATGACATAAGTGGCAGGCTATCAAACCTAACTCTAAAAGAGAAGGTATTTTTTTCTCACTCAACCAAGCTCAGCTGTCTCAGAATCTGTATTCATCTTATTTTTAATGCAGACTAATTATTCTTGTGCAGGAAAATGATGCGATGAGACAGAGTTTGGAGATTAAAGAAAAGGAGTTACTTGCATTGGAAGAAAAACTTTGTGCTAGAGAAAGAGTGAGTCCATGGAACCTTGTGATTCTTAAATGCTCCTTGTGTATATGGATGCATATGGACAGTAACCTATACAATTTTGTTGTTTTTTTGGGTGCACAAATTTTGTGGGCAATCAAACTTTTGGCTTGGAAAAGAAGCAGGAAATGTGTGAGACAGAGGTGGAGAGAGAAAGTGAATGTTTGGGTGGTTGGGCTGGGGGTTTGGTTGTGTTTGCCTATAAGGATTTGACTGCACATAGCTTGAAATGTTATTTTCTTTTTGGTAGGTTTCAGTGTGTATTTCTTCTACATTATGAAGCCCCAGCCTCCCCTCCCTTGACTTTCTCTATTATATTTTAAGTTTGATTTTCCTTCTCTGTGGTGATCTGATCTGTCTGTCTGCTTCTTTAATTCAATAAATTTCACTGCTTTGTGACGGAAAAGCATGCTATTTCCTGAAACCACTACAACAATCTCGTGACAGATAAGATCACTCTGCCAGCCTCATTATTTGAAGTCATGCCTTCTGATGATTTTCTTTTGCATGTATTTCCAACAGGCTGAAATTCAGAAGCTGGTTGATGAGCACAACTCCATCCTTGATGCGAAGAAACATGAGTTTGAGTTGGAAATCGAACAGAAGAGGAAGTCCGTGGAGGAGGAACTGAAAAGCAAGGTGGCTGAAGTGGAGAAGAAGGAAACTGAATTTAATCACATGGAGGCGAAGGTTGCAAAAAGAGAGGAGGCATTGGAGAAGAAACTTGATAAGTTTAAGGAAAAAGAGAAGGAGTTTGAATCTAAATCAAAAGCTCTGAAGGGGAAGGAAAAGTCAATTAGAGCTGAGGAGAAAAACTTGGAGGCTGAAAGGAAACTCATACTTTCTGATAAAGAGAATTTGCTTAGTCTTAAGGCTGAAACTGAGAAGATAAGGCTTGAAATTGAAGAACAGAGATTGAAAATACACGAGGAGGGGGAACGGCTTAAATTAACTGAGGAGGAAAGGTCAGAGTTTCTCCGCCTGCAATCAGAATTGAAACAGGAGATAGAAAAGTACAGACTTGAGAAGGAAGTTCTTTTGAAGGAAGTTGAAGATTTAAGGTTACAAAGGGAGACTTTTGAGAGAGAGTGGGAAGTGCTGGATGATAAAAGAGCTGAGATTGAGAAGGATCTGGCCGATGTCAAAAAACAGAGGGAAAAGTTAGAAAAATTAAAACATTCTGAAGAGGAAAGGTTAAAAGCTGAGAAGCTGGCAATGCAGGACTACATACAAAGGGAGTTGGAATCTCTAAAGCTGGCTAAAGAATCATTTGCAGCCAGCATGGAGCATGAACAGTCTGTGATGTGTGAAAAAGCTCAGAGTGAGAAAAGCCAAATGATTCATGATTTTGAGCAGTTGAAAAGAGATCTTGAGACTGATATGCGGAATAGGCAGGAAGAGATGGAGAAACAGCTGCAGGAGAGGGAGAAGGTTTTTGAGGAAGAGAGGGAGAGAGGATTAAACAATATTAATTACTCGAGGGAAGTAGCTCGGCGAGAAATGGAAGAAATGAAATTGGAAAGACTTAGGATAGAAAAAGAAAAACAGGAAGTTTCAGCAAACAAGAAGCATCTTGATGAGCATCAATTTGAAATGCGGAAAGACATTGATGAACTTGTTTCTCTTAGCAAAAGTTGAAGGATCAGAGGGAACTTTTCAGTAAGGAGAGGGAACGCTTCATTACATTTGTTGAGAGACAGAAGAGCTGCAAGAACTGTGGAGAAATAACCTGTGAGTTTGTGCTTTCGGATCTACAACCTTTACCTGAAATGGAGAATGTGGAAGTGCCCCCTCTGCCTAGACTGGATGATGGTTATTTTAAGGAAAACACCCAGGGTAAACTGGCTGCCTCTGAGAGGCAAAATAATGAGAAGAGTCCAGAAATGGTTGGTTCAGGATCTCTAAAATCTGGTAGAACAATTTCTTTTCTTCGGAAATGCACTTCAAAGATATTTAGTTTATCGCCAGGTAAAAAGATTGAGGTTTCTGCTATTCAAAATCTGACAGAGGCATCTGAGCTGAGCAGACAAGCTCTTGTGGAACCATCAAAAAGATTAGGTGGCACTGAGGATGAGCCAGAAACATCTTTTAGGATTGCAAATGATTCCTTTGATGTCCTAAGGATCCAATCAGATAACAGTATCAAAGAGGTGGAAGCTGGCCAAGATCCATCTGTTGATGAGAGCAACATTGACAGTAAGGTAGTAGATGAGAACAACATTGACAGTAAGGCAGTAGAATTTCAGCAAGATTCTCAGCACTCTGATTTAAAGGGTGCTCGGCGTAAACCTGGAAAAAGAAGTAAGCAAGGAATTCATAGAACCCGCTCTGTGAAGGCAGTTGTCAGAGATGCTAAGGCTATATTAGGGGAATCTTTAGAACTTAGTGAGAATGAGCATCCAAATGGAAATGCTGGGGATGCTCATATGAATGATGGAAGCCATGGAGAATCTAGTTTTGCAGATAAAGGGACTACTAGAAATGGAAGGAAGCGACAACGTGCACGCACATCTCAAACAATGGTGAGTGAGCAGGATGGTGATGACAGTGAAGGACATTCTGATAGTGTAATGGCACGTAGGCAAGGGAAGAGGAGACAGAAAGTTCCTCCAGCTGTGCAAACTCTTGGTCAAGAAAGATACAATCTCCGACGGCCTAAAAAGTTAGTACTGAATCTTTGTATTTGAGCAATGTTGTGAATATGTGATTTTAATTCTGTATATTATTTTTTTACTGAGGACTGTTCTATGATTTGTTGTGTTCATCCTTTATTAATAGTGGAGTTTCCTTTTTTGTTTTTTTGGATTTAATTATTTGATTGAGCATTGCATAATTACTAACACATGAACATCCTTATGTAATGGCTGCCAGTGCAGTGACAGTTGCAGCTGCTAAATCCTCGTCTAACCCGAATAAAGGAAAGGTGACTGAAACTGATGGCACTGGTGCTGGAGGTATAGGAGAAGAAATTCCCAACTGCAATGCTGCCGCTGCCACTTCAGTGGACGTTATCAGTGAGAATGGCGGAAGCTCACATGTTTTGCAAGTTGAGACACTCAAAACCATTGCTGATGTTGATTTCCCATCAGATGGGGTCGTTAGGGTAATCTCTCTCCTCTTTCTCCTGTGTCCTCACATGCTGTAGCAATGAACCATTCCAATTACACAGAAGACCTTTCTTTTAAACAGCAGAAGAAAACAAATAATGGAACTTCTAGGTACCCTTAGGTGTATAGATATCTCAAAACCAATTAGTTATTCTAAAGAGTGACCAGCTGAAAAATATCAATCTCGTAAGGAATTAGAGATATCAACTTGGGATCTATTGATTTCATTGTTGTCACTAAGATGCAAGTGTAACTAGCACCGACTCCCATTTCCCACAGCAGTATGTGTCAACCTCAATCTTGAGGAAAATCCCTGTGATTGGGCTATAAAATCACATTGTGATCGTCTCAATGGTCAACCTTTAGTAGGTGTGCAACTGAATCTGACTGGAGGTTTCCCCAATAGGATCATCATATGTGGAATTCGATATGCTTATCTCCTCTATCAGAAAGAACACAACTAGATGGATGTCCAGTGTGCTGAAATCAGTTTTAAAAAGTCTTTATCAATAGGTAGTTTTTGTTGGTCAGTCTCTGGTGGTTGCTCAATGTAGCCATATATGTGATGTTTTTGGAAATCAAAACAATTTCAGTACTAACCATTTAATGTCACTGTTTCTGAATTTTGAATAAAAGAAGATGGGAATTAAGAGGGTGAAATGGGGGCACATGATGTTTTCTGGACTCTTGTGGGCTAAAGATCCAAAACGATGGTTCTGTTCTTCAGACCAATTTATAGGGACCACTTCCCATTGGGTTTTTGTTTAGGAGCAGAGAGCACGAGGAGAAAACTTTTCAGAAAAACATCTCCTTGGAGCTAAATATTTGTTGGGAGTGTGTAAACCAATTTTTTCTGACCTGCGAAGTTGAACTGCTGTTGTATGACACAGCTTGAAGAAGCAGCAGAAGACACTGAAGATGTGATACCAATGCAGAGAAGAGTTGAATTTGGAGAATGTGGCATGGGTGAGGTGAACAGGAGTCATGATGGACAACCTATGGAGGATAGTGACGAGAATTTGGATGAGGGCAGGAGTACGCCTGCCAAGGAAGGTGGTGGGGAAGGGGTGGAGGAGGATACAGATGAGGATGACGAAGATGAAGATGAAGAGTATGAACATCCTGGGGAAGTTTCAGTCGGAAAGAAGCTTTGGAAGTTTTTAACCACGTGATTGGCTGGCATTTTTAACCATGTGATGATTGATGGCTCAAGAAATTACTAGTAGTGGGGGTTAGTCAGTCAGTTTAGCCACTGTCCTGATTGTATCAGCTGTTTTAGTCATGGCTGTCATGTGTAGTAGTAGTAGTAGTAGTAGTATTGTGCCAATAACATATTCAATGTAATAGTAAGTAAAGCTTGAAATTTGTAATTGAGGTTGAGGTGGGTGGAGTAGTGGTTTAGTTTCTTTTTCTTCCTTTTTGTTTGTTAGGAGATACTCTCATTACTGTTCCTATCATTTTACAACCACCACCTTCATGATTACTTAGTCCCGCCAGTGCAAATTTTAACACTGGACGTAACTTCTTGTACTAAATTGTTTTAGCAAATGCTTGTA
>JAEQBH010007375.1:0-84707 GCA_016808115.1 Tetrastigma voinierianum | reverse complement strand
TTCACTACCGATGCCAGTTCCAAGGTTTCGTGGGCATCATGTCTAGGTATTCTCGTAAATGGTCACATTGGTTGGTACTCTGATTTACAAAGATAGCACTTTCTCGTGATATTAACCACCACTCGAAACAAGCCAGTTGGTAATACAGCTTTCTCGTAAACGTTTTCATAAAGAAAAACTCGGCTTTTACAACCATTTATGTACATATTTTCAGCATACAGGAGGTACATACACAGACATCAACATTTAGAACTTATAGGTACCACCGAGCCCATTTGGCCTCACGCTTTCCTTCGCTTTTAAATAATTTTCCGTGCATAAAGTCAAGTCTAAAGACCTTCCAAGTGATCTCGCCTCCCAGACACTACATTATTTATATATGCTAGCAAGTATAATGTGTAATGTGAACGTAGTAAAGAAATGTACATTTTGTAAAATATGCATGCATGGTTTTGAGAAAAACAAGTTGTGATGAATTTATGTTGGATTGATTCTTATCTTATATTTTGATGAGGACCAAAGGTCTTTTATGGTTGTAGTTGGATTTTTTGAAAAATATTGGGAGTGTATTTTTTTTATACAAGTGATTTCTATATTTCGGACACCACCGTGCCCATTATGTCATTTCTGGATTAAATCTAAAGTTGTGATTTTAATAGAAAAGAGAAAATTTTTATAACCCACGTTTTCCAAAGATACAGCAGCTTTTGACCATGCAGCCATGGTAACATGTCAATGAGCGAAGCCACCTGAGGTTACCGTGGAGCGCTTTCTGTAGATTCTCCGTCAGCCAGGAAAGGGGTCCTGCCAAAGCTCATGTTATCTCCAAATGTGTGATGAGACTCAACGCCGAAGCTTATTTCGTGATTAGGTGTACTCAAAGGTGGGAGTTTGTGTGGATCTTATTATTGGATAGTGGAGCCAGGAGAAACATAATAAGTAAAGATGTTATGGAAAGGGGCTACAATTAGAGACTAAACTCACCCTGCAGAACTCCATATGCTATTAGGTGGATTAAATGTTGGTGGTATTCAAGTGCAAGGAACGTTGTAAGTGTCCTTCATTGGCAAGTATAATGATGAGGTGTAATGTGATGTGGTGGATATGAATGCTTGTCATATTTTATTCGGGGCGCCCTCGCATGGATGGGATGATAAGCACTCAAGTGTGAGTAACTTATATTAGTTAGAGAAAGGGGGAATAAAATATACACTAGTGCCTTTCACTAGGAATAACCAACCTAAGGCTTTACAAGTGGAGGGAAATAACTTTCTAACTTTTGTGCATGACCCATCTTCACTTATGGGCGAGTGTAAGGAGACTCGAGAAGTGCTTTTGATGGTTGTGAAGGGAAGTAGATAGTAGAGATTTAGTTGGGGCTCAAATTCCAGTTGAGGCACATACTTTGTTAAAGGAGTTTGATGATGTGATTCTAGAAGATTTACCTGCAGGATTACCTCATGCGTAACATACAACACCATATAAATTTGATTCCAAGTGCTTCTCTTCCTAATCTACCTCATTATAGGATGAGACCCAAGGATAATGAAATCTTAAGGGAGAAGGTAGAAGAGTCGCTTCGTGAAGGGGCATATTCGTCGCATGAGTCCATGTGCAATTCCATCTTTGTCACGCCTAAGAAAGATGGGTTGGGCGGATGTGGTGTTAAATAAAGAGGGCGATCAACAAAAATTACCATTAGATATAGATTTCCTATTCAGTGTTGATGATATGCCCGATCAATTCAAAGGGAGCAACAGGGTTTAGCAAGACTGACTCTCGTGGAGTGATCATCATCATATTAGGAACCGCCCAAGTGATGAGAGTAAAAGACAAAGATTCAAGACAAGGGATGGGTTGTACGAATGGTTAGTCATGCCTGGGGCTAACAAATGCTTATAATATTTCCTTTATGATTATGAACGTGGTACTACAACCTTTCTTAGGAAAATGTGTAGTTGTTTATTTTGATGGCTTTGATTCAGTAAGTCGGCGAGGAGCAAGTCGAGACCTTAGGGAAGTGTTTAAGGTGTTGAGGAAAATAAATTATATGCAAATTGAAAAATGTGTTTTGATGACAAATAGTTTGCTATTTCTTGGCTATGTGGTGAGTAGCAGGAATTTAAAGTAGATGAGAAGAAAGTGAAGGCTATTAAGGAATGGCCTACCCCAAAGAATGTTAGTGATGTAAGGAGCTTCCATGTGTTAGCAACCATTTATAGGAGGTTCATTAAACATTCCAGTAGCATTCTAGCACCTATTACTAAGTGTTTGAAGAAAGGGAGATTCCATTAGGGCGAGGAGCAAGAGAGTAGTTTTTGCTTTTATTAAAGAGAAGTTGAGCACAACACTTGTCTTGGCATTACCAGATTTTGAGAAGTTATTTGAGGTAGAGTGTGATGTTAGTAGAATTGGTATAGGGGTTGTTTTATCCCAAGAGAAGAGGTTGATAGCTTTCTTTAGTGAAAAGTTGTGCGAAGCAAAGCGTAAGTGGGCTACCTATGACAAAGAATTTTATGTTGTTGTGAGGGCTTTGAAAACTTGGGAGCATTATCTCATAGCCAAGGATTTCATTCTCTATACTGATCATCAAGCTTTGAATTACTTAAGTACATAGGAAGCAAATTAGGAAGTGATATGCATATGGTCAGCCATAGAGAAATTCCCTTATGAGTTTCCGGTCCATAAACCAGACTACAAAATGTGGTGGCTGATGCATTTAGTAGACGAGTGGCTTTGATGAGAACCTCAGTTTGGAGATAGTAGGTTTCTAGACATCGACGGAATTGAAGTGTAGACGATGATGACTTCAAAAAGGCTCAGCGCCGTGTGCTTAAACAACCTTGTGATGATTTTTATATACATGATGGGTTTCTCATGAAGAGTGTCAACTTTGACTTCCTAACACCTCTCTTCATGAGAAGATCATTAGAGACTTGCATGGTGGTGGTGGTTTAGTGAGTCATCTTAGAAGAGATAAAATCATTGAATCTGTTAAGGATAGGTACTATTGGCCTAAGTTGAGCAGTGATGTGACTACTATTGTGTCAATGTGCTATATATGTCAAAGGGTGAAGGGTTTGACTCCAAACACG
Source organism: Tetrastigma voinierianum (assembly GCA_016808115.1). Taxonomy (NCBI): domain Eukaryota; kingdom Viridiplantae; phylum Streptophyta; class Magnoliopsida; order Vitales; family Vitaceae; genus Tetrastigma; species Tetrastigma voinierianum. Next base: position 81,612 of record JAEQBH010007375.1, on the reverse strand, counting down.
GGGTTATACATGCCATTACCCATTCCTAATGCTATATGGGATGATCTTTGTATGGAATTCGTGTTGGGTTTGTCGTGAACTCAACGAGGTATGGATTATGTGTTTGTTATGGTTGACAAGTTTTCTAAGATGGTGTATTTCTTGCCATGTAAGAAGACTATAGATGCATCCTACTCAGCTAAGCCATTCTTTTAAGGAGGTTGTGAGGTTGTATGGAGTGCCAACACTATTACATTTGATCATGTGACACCTTTCAAGTTCCTTAGTCACTTTTGGATGACTCTTTGGAGGCTTTTTGACTAGTCATTAAACTTCAATGGTACAGCACATCCATAGACAAATGGGCAGACATAGGTTGCTAATAAGACTTTGAGTAATCTTATTCAGAGTATTTGCATGGATAGACCAAAGCAATGGGATTTTACCATAGCATGTGTTTTAGAGTTTACCTATAACAATCGCTCATAATGCAATTGGTAGATCCCCGCTTCCATTGTACATGAAGTGTCCTAATCATGCTTTAGACGGTGAATCTTCCAAAGGTCCTCGGCTGTCTTAGTGTAAAGTAACTAATGTGATTTTGGAAAACAAGTTCAAGAGGTGCAAGCAGATGTCAAGAACAAGTTAGAGAAGGCTAATGCAAAGTACAAAATTGAGGCAGACAAACATAGACAGTTCAAGTTGTTTGATGTTGGTGATGAGGTGATGGTTTTCATTAGCAAGGTTCGAATGCAAGTTGGTCATAACAAGCTTCAACAAATAAAGTATGGGTCATACCAAATTGTTAAGAAGATCAACAATAATGCTTATATAGTTGATTTGCCAGCTTGGATGAGAATTTCAAAGACTTAATATCATAATCTTACCTTGTTCCAAATAAGATATGAAATATTGATATCTAGAAAGTAACTCGAGGACGAAGCTCCTCGTAATCGAGGTGACTGACGTGAGGGGGCCGTTAGATCAAATCACCAAAATCCTTATTTTGGTTTTTTTGAGACATTATCTTTATTTTTTAGAATACTATTTTTATTTCTCATTATTGTTTTGAGAGTATTATCTTTTTTCCTATTATTGTTTTAGGATATTATTTATTTTTTCCTTTGTTTTTGGGGTATTGGCTTTCTTTCCTATTATTGTTTTGGTATATTATTTTATTTCTTTTATACCAAATTATGTCTAGGGTATAAATAGATGTTTTAGAGTTTGTTTTAGGGACTTTTATCACTTTTATTAATTTATCAATAAATTCAAAGTTTTTGTTTTACTTTGTTCTCTGGATTGAGAATTGGTCTCTAGATTCAGATGTTTTATCCTTATTAATCAATCATATGTTGATTAATCGTGCTATGTTGCGTCACTTTAATTTGCACACATGTCTGAGTATTAAGGTGAGAGAAGTACAAGAAACCTTTTAATTTACTTCTTCCTAAGAAATAATGTTAGCTACTCAGTTATGGCTTGCGTACACTTCCTATTTTAATCTTATTTTAAAAACAAAAATCTTTATATAAACTTTGTATTAATTAATATTCTCTACATAAAAAATAAAAAAAAATTCTTGGAACAATTTCTTTTTCCACATTCTTCCTTAAGATATTATTTCACTAAGGCATAATAGAAGTAGATTATTTGCAATACTAAGGAGGAAAATTTTCATATGTGAAAAGATTTTGTTAGTGCATGTGGTTCATATCGAGAGTAAAAAGGCGGACAAGTGCTAGAATAGAGCGACTGTACTGTTCTTCAATTATATCCTTTTTTGTTGGAGAGACAAAATAATAGGTTGGGATACAAGGTCGAAGCCCCCGCAGTATGGTACGATATGGTCAATATATATGAATATTTTTGTAAATTGGTCAGATCCAGAATTATTATAAATACCCTCCAATAATGTAATCCTATTTAAGTTATAGTGAAAGTTTGAGTCGAATCACGTAAATCTGTGAAATATCTTCTTATTTTTGTTCTCTGAATTTTATCACCATTGTTACATGAATCACAACATATTTCTTTATAACTTAAGGAGTTAGTGGTTTATAAATGATATTTTTATTTTGTGTGTGAAAATTATAGAAGATCGTAAAGCTTTGGTTTTACTAAAGTAAGCATTTTGTCCGTTAAAGTTTTGGGGTGATCTAATTAAGATGGTAATCTTAATGAAAGTTTGTCATCAGTTCCCAGTCATACATATAGGCTTATATATTGGATTGTCTAAATTCATGTATTATACTTTGGGTCTTTATTATATGTCCTTTTATTTTTTATTTTTTGTTGTTTTGTCATAATAATTCCTAGAAATCAGTACAAAACCTTAGGTATATATGACAACGCTTGTATCTTAAAATGCATGCTATATTGGTTCAACAAGTTTAGTCTAAAGCATTAAGAAGTAAGAGATGCGGTCTCCTGAATTCTCAGAGTTAGTGGATCGTCGGAGCATCCACCAGTTGGCTGCAACCTGCAAAACAAATAAGAAGACGACGGTGGTGTTCCGTCGCCCCTCCGATGGCAAAGGTCTTATTCAAAACTTCCTTAAGCTTAGAGTCGCAATTTTGATCCGTAATCTGCATCTTTTTTCATGTGACTTGCTTCTCTTTTATTAAGGAGTAAAAGAGGATCCGCTTTTTCGAGAGTGTATTTACTCTTCCCATAATGTTAGGGAAGGTGGCTCTTATTTCGAATGATGACTTATTCTCGCTCTTTACGTAACTCATACCTTCCCGATAGGGCCGCTGCAGGGGAAAGCATTCCTAGTCTCTTGGGAGGCGAGCGCACGGGCCATGGGAGATCGATACTTACGCTCATGAAGAGCCAGAGGGCAACCTGCTCGTGGAGCTGTCATCTGAAAGGAAACACCTGGGTAAAAAGACGTCCGAGATATGAGATGTCCGGGCACCCGGACGGAGGATTGGCCCAAGGTTCCCGGGCCACATTGGCTTTTGGGCCTAGTCCTCGGGGGTGCCCTTCGGCGAGATCGCCCAAGCCCCTGGCCTGGCCGGGCTTCTCGGGGCCTAGTCCCTTCGGCCTTGGTCACACCGGCTAAGGGTACCCGGCCTCGGGGCCCATGGTACCCACACGTTCTCTTTCCTACCGGAGGAAGATCATCCCGCCTAAAAAAAAAAAAAAAAAGAAACAAGTCACCATTAAGTATTACAGGAATGAACCCATCATTAATGCGCCAATTTTCAACGTGAATTTCAGAACTTTGAAACTACATTAGATGCTATCGGGTCGCTAGAAGCACAAGCAGATTTGTGAGGCAAACTTATAAAAGGCTAGTAGATTAGTTGTCTTAATCATATCACTGCTCGCCGAGAAGGATAATCGAATGTCAAGTAAGGCCCCGGATCGCGGATGAAGGATGATCGTGTTCAATCATTTGAACACGCCCTCTAATCATGGGTCGGACCGTAGATTGTATGGCTCGAGCTAGCCGAAAATGTCCGGGGGACTTTGGGTGGTTCTAGAACTTGAATGGAGTCCGAGGACACCCTTGGCTGAATTCCGAAGGGATCGCCTAACCTCCCTCCAGCCTCATCCTCTCCTTTTTCTCTTTCTTAACCTCTGCGGCAGCCCCATCTCCATCTTTCCCTTCTTATTAGCTTCTGTAGCAGCTTCTTTAGCCCCATCTTCGTCTTCCCCTTCTTCTTTCAGCCCCATCTCCGTCTTTCCCTTCGAAATGGCTCTCTATCGTTCCTGCATGATGCCTCTGGGTCGGCTGCTTCTTTTGTATTTTGGATGTTATGAATACTAGTTTGTCGTGTTGTATTATGATTGCTTGGTAACAAGCATCGCTATGTAACGCCGAACACCTTTTTGGTGCAATTAATAAAATTGTAGTTTTTTATTACTGTTGTGCCTTATTGTAAATTGTGTGTAGATATCTATACTCCCATTCCATTCAGGCTAATGGATCATTATAAAATTTTGTTAACGCCCGGTTTAACTGCTCGAGAGGAAGGCCTCGGGTCAGCTCCACCTTAGTCTATATTGCTCCTAGAGCGAATCCATCATATCACTGGGTCGAGATCTCAGCAGCACGATCAATGCCGATTAAATGCGACTATGACCCTGGGGGCGCGGAGCATATGATAGACACATGTTAGTCCACACCCTTCGTGACTACTCTGGTGCCCTTCAGTGGCTCCATCGTGGGGTCCAATTCCTTCAGAATCAATTAGGTGCCCTTCAGTGGGTCCCACTCACGTGGAATAGATCATAGCCCTCCCTTAGCATTTTCGCTCCAGAGAGACTCAACCAACCCAGACTGTGGGGCTAAGGTCCAAATCTGGGAGCATTCTGCTGTGGCCCACTGGGTTCGAGTCTCTACGGAGGCGAAAGAAAATGCCTAAGGGAGGGCATGATATTCCCGTGAGCTGGACCCAATCTCGAAGGGCACCCAGCTGGTTACGGTAAGGGCGACCCCACAAATGTACACCGAAAGGCACCCCGCGGGTCACGAAGGGTGTGGACCCCACAATAAAAGGCGCTGAGATCATTCGTACTCTCAGCCGTGGAAGCTCAGCGACTTCATCGAAGTTCAGCCCTCAGAGAGATTCAACTCCAGACCTGGGGGTCTTATCCATCGGGGAAGCATCTTCGGCACTCAACCGAGCTACTAGCCCGCCGTACCCGCAGGAAGTAGCTCAGCTTGGTACCGCAGATGCTTCCCATTGACTAAAGACCCTAGGTCCCGGGTTCAATCTCCTGGGGAGGCAAAAAGGAACTCAAATGAATGAGGATATCCTTCTGAGTGAGCTTCCAATTCGAAGGGTACCCACGAGGTGTCAATGGCGCGGGGTCTCACAATCTAGCTCAGCTTAGTAGTAGAGATGCTCCCATCGACCTTAAGCCCCCGGTCCCTGTCTGAGTCTCTACTGAGGGGAAAGAAAATGCCTAGGGAGGGCATGATATTCCCCGTGAGTGGGACCCACCGGCAGGGCACCCAGTGGTTACGAAGGGTGGACCCCACAGTGGGCCACCTGAAGGGCACCCCGTGGTCACGAAGGGTGGGGGTCCCACAATTAAGTCATACCTTTTCCTTTGCGTGCTGTTTTTGGGTTTATCTTCTTTCCTCTTGGCGACCAACCATCGCGACAAAGCAATTCTACCTCAGATCTGCTCGCGGAGCCATCAAGCCGCAGTGCATTCGCGCATTTCATTCCGTAAGTAACCATCATCACCCCTTAGTAGCGTTAGTCCTCAAGGGGGGTGGCTAGTTTCCGTCACAAAAGGCTTCTGGAAGGAAGGGACGTGTTCAATCTTATTCCGCCTCGATGCCATCGGGCCGGCCTCGAAAGATGCCTCGCGACCCAATCGGGGGTATATGGCTAGGGTCTAATATTCGTTTTCTCCTCTCCTTTTGATCTTCTTGTAGAATGGCGAGGGGTCGGGAAGAGACTTCCACGAGTGGTCGCCCAAGAGGGCGCCTTCAGGCGACGCCTTCTACAAGCAGCATCATTTCGTCCCTGACGATGGAGGAACTAAAGGCGTATTGCGAGGTGCCTAATAACATTGATTTCTGGGCCGACGAGAGGGCTGGACGAGTCCACGCAGTGGAGAACACAACTGGGTGTGTTTTTTACCCGAGCATCTAGTAGCCGGCTACGCTTTCCGCTCCGCCATAGTTAAACAGCTTTTGCATTTTTACCAGGCGCCTCGACCTTTTATCCACCCTAACGCACTCAGATCCTAACCCATGAGCCGCTGCTCAACTACTCAGACTAACTCGACCCCGCCGTGGAACTTTTCACAGATTTACTTTCTAAGCAAAGGTCCGGGGTGGCTCAATGTCCATGTCGGCTTTGAGCCCGCGGGACAGGTGATCACAATGGCTCCCCGACTCTCCTAAGATGGAGGCGAGCGGCATCACGAGCTTGTGGGTCTCGATGAGACCCCGGTCTCTAGGCTACCGTTTGATATTAACTGGTCTTAGTCCTTCCCAAGTGTGTAGTTGGGCTGGATCTGGATTGTCAACCTAAGCCCCGACGTTTGTTATGTTATGAATCGTTAACCGCTGGTCGCTCATGCGTGAAAGGCTCTTAGCGGCAAGGTCAGTAATCGGGTGGAGAAGTCGAAAGCATCGAGAAGATCCGCGACTTGAGATTTCCGAAAGTGGGAACGCCAACGTCGGCCCCGTTTACTCCAGAGAACACATCCATTGCGGAGACACAACCGGCTCCTTATACCGGCCATTCCCTACTCTTGCCTTCGCAGAAAATGTGGAAACGAGAGCACTTTGTGATAGCCGATTTATACGCCTAGTTTCTAAAGAAGGCTGGCCTCCTCCGGAACTGAATCAAGCATCGAGTTTCCGTGCAAGGGGCCGGAAGCACATCGAGGTTATTCCGTCTCGAAGGGGGTTCTCGCTCGTCCATCCCGTCCTCCCGGCCGAGAACTAGGAGGCCCCGTGCGCCCCTTCCGCCCGTGCGCCCTGACCTACCCCCCAAGTGGTAAAGGTAAATGAAAGTGGTCCAAGGTCTAAACGCACCGGGGTCCAAGTGTGAGGATTTCAGACCTTGGTTCCATCGGCTACGTAAGGTCCTCGGGATTTGGAGGAAGAAGAACGAGAGGAGAGAATGGCGGGGGTGCTCGATCGCTACGCCGCCCGTAAGAGTGAGCTTCCGCAGTGATCTCCGCTGATGAGTCGACGCGCCTGCTCGGATCATGGACCGAGCTTAACCTGGTCGCCACGGTCGCCCCACGGCCGACGGTTCGACCAGGCAATCATCATCCCCTGCTCTTCCGAACTAGGGGCCTGGCTGTGTCGGAATCTAACCGGATCTGAGCCGACCGATCGGGACCCAACGAGGATGGTCCGCCCGACTACACTCCAAGTAATCCCGCTCTCGGGATAAGGCCGAGGAGCAACCAAGCAAGTCGGGCATATGCAAACTGATCGCCCAAGCCCCATCGGCCGGACCAGGTGATAATTGACATCTACCTTCCTCCATGCAAAGCCAGCCCCGAGAGAGTGTGTCGGCACTCGGGCAAGTGAGCTAAGGATATATCACAAGTACAAGCAGGGTTCTTTCCATCGTGGAGAGTCGTCCGTGGCCGACGGCTAGGGCAATTTGTTTCCCCGTACATATACCGGGTGCCGTAGTCGCTCGGGGCCTGGGTCTTCGCGAGGATTATACGGTGACCCTCCCTGCTTCTACCCCGAAGGAGGATTTTCTGCAGATTATCGACGATGGGATACAGGTCCGAAACCGCAACTTCGTCCAGTCGATCGAATTGGTAAGATAGGGGGTTCCGTCGGGTGGCATTAGCATTATTGCTTATTTTCTTAGTTGCTAATGGGTTTATTCGCAAGTTGTTGTCGCTATTCGGAACATGGCGCTTCAGCATCACGAGTTTGAGCCTGTACTTCGAGGGACGCTAAGCGGCAGACGGTATGTTCAGCGGAATGGTGATCAGAGATGTGGCGCCCCATTAAAGAAGGTCATCATGGTCGTCATTCCTGAGCCGGAGGCTAAGGAGCTCCACCGAGAGATTTCGTCTGAGCCGAGGCCGAGAGACACGGCATGCCATGAGGCAAAGATGGGCCAAGTTACAACAAGGGCCACAATACCCGAAAGCACAAATAGTCCGAAAGCTTGCCCGGTCCAACGTGCCTTAGCGTCATGGAAGACGTCGTCGAAGTGAGTCCGGCATGGAGTTGCTCATGAGGCATTAGCCGTAGCGGAGGAGGCTTGTAAGAAGGCAGAAGAAGAGAATGGTCGTTTAGCATATGAGAGACTTGCCTTAGTCATGGAGCTCGAGACTGTGAAGGATGAGTTCGCTCATCTGCCAGGAGTAAGGCCATCACGACAGAGAAACAAGTAGGAGTCGAGTCTCCGATTCCGCCGCACGCTACCGCTCAATTACTTCTGGGCTATGGTCAAGGCGCTTTCACGCACAACGTTTATGGAGTGCTCGCATCCCGACGAATGCCGAACTTTAATCCCACTCCTTTACCCCAAAGTTCTTTGCCAACCCTCGCGCCCCTTAGCACCTCGCCACAGAGCACCACTTCTTAGATCCAATCGTAGTGCGAGGAGCACTGAGATTAGCCCGACCGTTGCTGGGAAGAGGCGACCTCCCGATAGGTCCCCAAATTTCGCCCGACGGATTGAGGACGCCATAGCCAAATTAGGATTTTTATGAAACTTATACCGCTCGGCTTGGTTGTATCAAACAATTTATCACTTCGCCTTCGCTAAATTTTTTTATACCGACGCGCTGATGTTACGCCATCCAGTTTGTTTTGATTTTTGTCAATGCTTCATTCGATTGCATCCGTTGAGATCATAGTAATCGAGCCTGGATGGGTCGCTTTGTCACAACCTGGATAGGTCGCTCAACTCCGCCACCCTGATTTATAATTCACCAAATTAGGGACAGATCTATGGTTGGCCTGGGGCAAGTCGCTGAACTCGCGCCTAACTCGACTTATAATTCTGATCACCTAGATGTTATTCATGATGGTCGCCACGCTGAACTCCGCGCCACCCGACTTATAATTGAACCGCTAGATGATCATGCCAGCCGGCAGGTGTCGTTGAATCATGCTTAACCCGACTTATAATTTGACCAACAAATGCGGACATCTATGTCGAAGCCTGGGCAGTCGCTGAACTCGCTTACCACCGAACTTATAATTTGACAGCTATATGTGATTTATACTGGGTCGGGCAGGTCACGGAACTATGCCACCCGGACTTATAATTTGACTACCTAGATGATCTGAGGCCAGTCGGCAGCCGTTGAACTGCGCCACCCGAACTTATAATTCAATTCAGCTGGGGATGTGATCTATGTCGGGCCGCAGGCCGTGAACCGCACATCCTGACTTCTATAATTCTTGACCGGGCTTAGATGTGATCTATAGCCGGGTCGGCAGTCAAGAAAATCGCACACCGGGATTTATAATTCACCGGGCCTAGATGTGATCTATGCTGGGGTCGGCAGTCGCTGAACTGAACCACTTTGGACTTATAATTTGACCAACTAGATGTGATCTATGTTGGGTCGGGTAGGTCAGGGAACTGCACCACCCGAACTTATAATTTGACCAGTTAGATGTGATCTTGGCGCCGAAATGGGCAGATCAGTGGAACCGCGCCACCCGACCGATAATTTGACCAAATAGATGTATTCCATGTCGGGTCAGCAGTCGTGAACCCGCGCCGCAATTCCTGATTTATAATTGACCACTAGATGTGATTTATGCTTCGGGCCAGTCAGAACTGCGCCAACTTACTTATAATCTGATCCACCCAGATGATCGGCGTCAATGCTGTGTCGCTGAACCACGCCACCGGACTTATAATTGACCACCAGACGGATCTATAGCCGGGCTCCGGGCAGTCGTGGAACCGCGTCAATCGGACTTAGCAGAGGCACCTTAAATCCAATTATACGCGCGGTTCATGCCGCTACGGCAGTCGCTGGAACCGCGCCAATTCGCATTTATAATTTGACAAGCATATGTGATCTATGTCACGCAAGTCGCATCAATCGCGCGCACCGCCGTGATTTATAATTCACCACCTATATGTGATCATGGCCGGGCTGGCAGTCGTGGAACTCCGCGCGCATCGGACTTATAATTTTACCAAATTATATGTGACTGAGGCCGGGTCAAGGTGTCGCTGAACTCCGCGCTTAATTCGACTTATAATTTCACTAGCTAGATGTGATCTTAAGGTCGAAATGGCAGGTCAGAACTACATCACCCGAACTTATAATTGACCACCGGATGATCGCCGGGCCGGCAGTCGTAGATATGCGCCAATCCCGACTTATAATTTAAACAAATGAAGTGATCTTTGGCCGGGCCGCAGGTCGCTGAACCCGCGCCCACCCGCACTTATAATTTGACCGGGCCTAGATGTGATATATGCTGTTTCCGGTGTTTCAGCTGAACCGCGCCACCCGACTTATAATTTGACCACTAGCTATATGTGATTCATAATCGGGCCTGCGTCGCTGAACCCGCACCAATCTCTACCTCTATAACTGACTCAAATTAGATGTAATTTATGCTCGGCCGGGCAGTCGTGGAACCGCGCTTGCACCGACTTAATTTGACTAACTAGGATGATCTTATACTGTCATGTCAATGTAATCGCGCCACCCGACTTATAATTCAATCTCCCGCATATAGATAGCGAAGACATGCCTAAGTAGATAATAAAGACATTCTTTTATTGATAATAATTCCTCTTCAAGTGTGTGGCATTCCACACTTGGGTAATGTGGAGTTCCGACCTTTGTCTATAGCATAGGACCCGAACTCCCGAGCGCCAGGACTACATACTCTGGCCCCTCCTGATTGGGCTTAATTTTCCCGCCGTGGGGTCCGAGTATTCTCAAAAACTTTCTCAAAACTAGATCACGGCTGTAACACCCGAGGCTTCACTGCTTGTTATAAAGAATTCCGCTGCTGCATCGTAGGATGCCACCTGATTGCTACCGCTTCCTGTGCCTCGTCACTTACGCTCAACTCTCCGACCACCCGATCCCGCATTTCTCCGATCTCGAGCGTAGTTGTTCGATGGTATAATTCACCTTCAAGAGGGATAACAACTTCCATCCGAAAGCAGTGCCAGCGAGACAGCTCGGTCGGGCTTCTGGGCCGTGGTCCCATAAAGCCCAGAGCACTCGTAGTTCCTCTACCATTTCTTTACCGAGTCTAACCGCTGAGGGCAAATTAATGGTTTTGTTGAAGGCTTCACCGCCATTTCTTCGGGGTACCAGGGTGGAGTACAAGCTATCTTCAACAAGTAAAAAAGTCTCGATAATCTCGAGACTATCAAACTACAAATTCATTATCGATACAATCGATTCCTGGATGTCGAACTGGCAGACAATGTTTTTCCGTATGAACCGAAAATATCTCTATCTTTATTGACGGCGCATCAGCCCCATCCATTTACTGTATCATTAACCTGGCGACCAACATTAGTTTCTTTTAGGCGAAGGCGAGTGGAAGCTCACCCCACCCATATCAATCCCCCTACTACAAATGGCCACGAGCTGTAGATGGAGGCCGATTCGCACCTGATTTCAAGACGTACGCGTGGCAAGGGTCATGATTTTTCAATTTTTCTTCAATCATGATTCCACTTATAGCCACAAGAAGACTCATGCAGAGTCCATGAGGCTAGTGCTCTCCCCAAGCATTTCCATGATATACTATGTGGTCTCTACCAAATACATACCACCTTCAACAAAAAATAGATAACTTCAAGCAGTGGTCCCACCCGTGGATCTGCTTATATATAGTCACCTGCTCCATCATGAGAACTAAATAATGAATCCAATTTCCTAGCCCCACTTCTTCCACATTAGTAGTGCTCTCCCGCAGCTATGCAAAGTCATGATCCATCCAAAGATCAAGAACTTCCCCATTCCGGTTCGCACATATTTGAGCAAAAAGAAGTGGAGGAACCCGTTGATAGTGAAGGGGGAGAGGTACTTAGCAGTTCTTGTCGGTAAAGAAGCCGCCACGACGCTTTAAGGCATCTACTTCATTGTGAAAGTACCCGGGACATGTTCAAGTTTCCAAGCTAGAGGGTGCTTAATTTTTGTTTGACTAGAGAAGCATATTTTGCCATTCGGGGTCCTCGGATTCGACTTGCAAGACTGAAACCTACAACTAATCGCGAGTCGTCTTAATCTCTAAAGTACCTGCCAAGACCTACGATGAGTGAGAGTTCGAGACCGCTATCATGGCTTCTACTCGACTCGCTGTTGAGGCGTTAAAGCCTAAACGCAGATCGCTCAGCCACCCTTCCCATTGGGGAGGTCAACGCAGCCCGATGCTCCGGGCTTCCTGATTGTCCGGAAGCCTACCAACACAAAAAGCGGTCCACCGCCCTCGGTCCGGCAAGTAATGGACGCGAAGGATTTCTCGCAAGGAAGTCAGCTAAGACTTACCCCTTCTTCGAAAGCCCTGGCTTGTATCAATGTCATACTCAAGCCAATTCCATCAGCCTCTCAACCCGGCCATCCTTAGACATATCAAAGCCATGAACAAGGCCCCGGGAGTGGCAAATCGGAAGCAAGACTGCACAACCCGGGATGAGCCCGGGAAGTACGGGCGAGCTTCGGCGCCATCCGAGGGATGTGCAGCCTGTGCCTCGAGGTGGCGAGACCGGGTCTCCGTGATCGGTCAAGGACTTGCCGACAAAGAACACAGCTCCCCAACTTAGCATCCCCAATATTCTTGCAACAAGGCGGCTACTGATCGCTATATCGTAGGTCGCTTAGGTAAAGATAGAGCATGTCACGCCTCCTCGATTCATAAGAACTGGCGGCCTGCCAGTATTTCTTGATTGCTACGAACACCCGGCAGATTCTTCATTCCGCATTCGGCTTAGCTTAGCTCCCCAGTGGTAGTGAAGAAGTGGTTTCAACGAAACCGCGGAACTCGGAAATAGATACCCAAGAGCAGCCCAACCTACGACAATACGGATCCCTCGGAGGTGGGAGCCAGTGGATTGCGCGATGACTCCTGTCGTGCAAGATTAGCCTCTATTCCCTTCGGGGTCACCATAAAACCAAGGAACTCCACGACGCCGACTCGGGCGCACATTTTGTGGGGGTCTGGGCCACCATACCATATTCTCCGAGGAGGCCGAATGTCCGCTGGAGATGAGCCGCGTGATCCCGGCGATGCCTGGATTCTTACCAGCATATAATCAATATAAACTTCCATCAGAGCCCGAGTAACCCGCGAACATCTTAGTCACCAACCCTCCGATAGGTAGCCCCAAGATTTTTCTTCAAACCGAAAGGCATCACATCAGAATAATGAGGCCATGGGGAGTGATGAAAGATGCTTTTTCCGCAGATCCTGGGAGTGTACTGGGATTCGTGATATCCCGAGTAGCGCATCCAAAAGATGAAGATACCATGCCCAAATTAAGCGCTTCACGATATGATCTATTCGGGGCAGAGGGAAGTTGTCCTTCAGGCATGCGTCATTAAGGTCCGTATAATCCATTACATACTTCCACTGCTCTTTCGTGACAACCACCACGTCACAACCAACTCGGTACTTAATCTAATTTAATAAATCCATTCGTAGAAGGTTATCGACCTCGGCTCGATTTTTCACTAAGGGCGGTCCGATGAGCCTCTCACTTTTTCCTAACCCATTGGGCGGATGTGGCGACATTTAATCTGCAGAGGTAATGCTGTGGGGCTTATTCTCAGCTATATCGACATGAGTCCAAGCGAACACATCGACGCTCAATCGGCAAAGACACTATTATAATTGGACCTTCTCCCTCCTGATAAGAGGTGCCGACGTAGATGACCGTCCGCCCGCTATGGGCGCGGGCTTAAGGATCAATCGCGAGCGGCTCTCTATCCTCCAGGTGGGCCAAAGTGATGATCGGGATTGTTATCGGGCGCAGGGTCGATCCTCAAGGGGCGGGCCCACCCAGGCACTCGCTTTGCTCGCTGGCCCCCGCAGCGGGATTTGACAGACCGCCGCTACACACTCGCCTCCCCAAGATCAACTTGCTCAATGCGGTCAAGAAGCATGGTTTGATGATATGTGGAGGGTATGGCTTTCATGGCGTGTAGTCATGTCCGACCCAGGATGGCATTGTATGGCCCTAAGTCCTCCACTACCGAGAACAGTATTTGTTAAGTCACCTGCCCACTTCGATGGGGAGGGAAAGGCGAGCATCCCCACCTGTCAATGGTAGCCCCATTAAACTCGATAAAACCCCGCCAATGAATCGAGATGATCAACGGGGACTCCCATCCGCTTAAAGGCCGAGGTGTAATAAATCGCTATAATCGTCGGATCGACGAGGACCCCGTACATCAAACCATTAATACGTGATAAAGAAGTGCCAAGTGCATCGTAATGAGGGGTAATGACTTGAGGGGGGGATAACAGGGGAAAGGATATCGGCCGCCAACTACCGAGCTTATCGCGGATGTTCTCCCGGTAGCCGACGATGTTCACTCGCTCTAACTAAAGCCGCCGAGCATTTTTCTTCTCTACTATTGACTGATATCACATCGTGTGGTCCCCCCAAAGATAAAGTTGATGGTTGGCTGAGCCCGCGTATGCCTAATATCAACAACGGCCCTGCTGGCCAGGGGGCGGCCGCTACTCCCCGCGGTTGGCTCCCGTGGCATCGCCGAGGTGGCCACCAATCGCCTTTCCATCGTAAATTGGAGGGCTCGCGCTATCGGGTCTCGCGGGCCATGGTCCCCGTGGATAATCGTGACGCAGTGGGATCTATCACCGGGTCCGGACTCTACTCTCAGGTGGGGCCATTTGGTCGTGGAAGGTCTCGATGATGGGCAAGTATTTCAGCCATAGGCAATATTGAGGAGCAGTTGAACTGGGGGAATTTTCCTCTTTCCTGGATTGCCCCGGTCGGGCGCTTCTGGCCTTTGCCTCGCGCTGCTTTTCTCTGCTCGGATAGGCCCTTAGCGGTCGCCTTGCCGTCCAAGCATATCATGATGGTTTGCGAGGCGGCCTGGATGTTATCTTCCAGCGTAGAGAATTTATCCTCCCGTTTCTGCATAATTCCCTCCATAATGTTTCAAGGTCCAGGATAAAGACTAGGAACAATCTGGGTAGTCGGCCCCAAAGCTCTTCCGGGTTTCGTAACACCCGCATCCATACTCAGATACCAACTGCTGGACCGCTGCCCGACCGCCCGTGAAGTCCCTGGATGGATTGCCTTCTCTCATTTAAGGATGGACTGGAGGGAGCTGATGTTCCCTTTTTGTCTGACAGAGCACAAGTACTGAGAGACGAACGCGGCCCACAGTTCGCCGAATGTGTTTATTGATCCTCTGGGGAGCTTGTGAAACCAGGCTAAAGTAGAAAATTTTAAGGCGTGGCCTGAACAATTTACATAGGATTCGACGCCCCCGGCGCCAGGATCATCAGCTCGGTTGAAATGCAAGATGTGATCGTGACGGACGGCGACCCGTCGTGACATGGCGAAGGGTGGTATGGAGAATGCAAGAGGGATCGTGAATCTTAGATATGTTGTCCGAGGAGAGTAGAGAGTATGTCCTTCTTGTCCCCTGGAGCCTGGAGGAAAAAAATCATTTACAGAGCGGCAACTCGAAGGGCGGTATATGGATTTGCACCGAAGTGGGAAGCCCTCACTGTCGCACATATTGATGAGCTGGCATTGGCGGTCGTTAGTCCTTGATAGGTTCTCTCCGCACCCGACGCCTTGCGACACTGATGGACCGGCTTGATAGACGAGGTGGCCTTTTTCTAGATTGGGCTGCCGCGGTGTTCGGGGAAGGAGAACGGCGCGGGAGCAAGGAACTGCCGAACGATAGCTCGTCATCCGCTGGCAAGTCGATGTCGTCCGGCGCAGCAACCTCTTTGCCTTTGCCAAGAAGGGAAGCAAGAAATGGGCGGAGACTCCTCGACAGCCTCGGTCCGACCGCCTCCAACCGGCCCGCATGTGCTCATTTTTCCCGCGAACCGGCTCGCCTGCTCGTGCACCCGGCCATATCCGCCGGCCTCGGCTTCCTCTGCTTTGCTTCCATCTCTCGCGCCACGGTGGTCTCAAGGGCCAGGGTTCGCTCGGATTGCTAGCCTGGTGGTGAATCTTCGACCATCCGACCCGGATGTTTGAGTAGCCTGGGTAAGCTGGGTGAGATCTTATGTCACCCTGAGCGTGTACCTTAAATTCGCGCATCGCTCTCGATTTCGTCAAGGCTTCCCATGCATCGGCTCCAATTGTGGTCTCCCGACTCGGGAAGCTGGGCGGATCTGGTCGAGCATCCACTCACCGGGTCGAACTCTGCAAAACAAATAAGAAGACGATCAGGTGTTCCTTCATTCATCCCGATGGCAAAGTTAGTCTTATTCTAAAAAACTTTGAGCTTAGAGTCGCAATTCTTTTCGATCCAGACCCTGTGACTCTTTTTATGTGGATTTGCTTCTTTGTGAAGGAGAAAAGAGAATCATTTTTTGGAGAGTAGACGATTTCCTTCCTAGCTGATGTTGTGGGAAGGTGGCTCTTATTTCAGGAAGGATGACTTATCCTGCCTTTTACGTAACTACCTTCCCAATAGAGCCGCTGGTAGGAAAGCATTCCTAGTCTCTTGGAGGCGAGCAGACTAGCTCATGGGAGACCGTATACTTATACCATGAAGAGCCGGTAGGCAACCTCGTTTGGTGGAGTTACCGATCAGGAAAGGAAACACTTGGGTAAAAAGACGTCCGGGATATGAGATGCCCGCAATCTTGGACGAGGATCGCTCTGGATGCCCTGGGGGCTCTGGCCGCTTGGCTCGGGGCCTAGTCCCTTCAGGTACCCGAAGGAGGACGCAACAGCCTTTCCCTGGGTCGGTCGGCTTCCGGGGCCTAGTCCCTTCTCGGGCTCTTGGCCGGGCTGGGTCAAGGGTACCAGCCCGCTCCATGGTACCCACAAGAGAGTACTCTGCTAATAATCATGAAGTATGAACTTATAAGAAAAAGTGTTTGGGGCCAAGTATTTCGTAAATGGAAAGGAGTGATTACTAACTCATTGAGTACAATCAGGATCAAAACTAAGGGACTAAGGGCCTATTTGGTTCATGTTTTTGAAAACCGTTTTTAAAAACAGGTTTTGAAAGCATAAAAACCATTATTTTAGTGTTCTTTGAAAACTGTTTTTGTTATTTTGAATCTAGTGTTTCTATGTTCTTTATGTTTTTAAAATGTACAAAAAAAACTAAAAAAACCAAATGTGTGTGTTTTCCCCGTTTTCCTTATTCTCTTTGATTTTTAGGAATGTAAACCGCTTTTAGAAAACATAAAACCAAATAGACCCCCTAAGCCTTGTCTCAACGTTTTCTTCTTTCTTTCTCAGCTATCTATATCTTTCCTTAAAGTAAGGGAGGTTGGATTTTTGCCTAAAATCACCCCTATACACACATCTTTTTATCAATTTATTTCTTAAATAAGTGGTTATTTCTATAGTTCGGGGTTTTATTTCGCTTGTGATGTTATCAGCTTTGTTGCGGCGCTTGCTTTTTTCACTCATCTTGTTAAGTAACATTTTGTTTTTCATCATTTTGTTACAATCTCTTTATTTGTATATGCATAATTCAAATACGCAAAGCATATTTGGATCAAAATGGTAGATAATAAAATTCATTATATTTGTAATCTCACCATATGTATTTTAGTCACCTAATATTATCAAATTTGTAGGCTTTAAGCCGACGACATGTTATTAATATGGGTGTTGTTTCATCCTTTATGTTTTTTAACGAATAATATATATATATATATATATATATATATATATATATATATATATGGATGTATGATAGTTTAAATAATAAATTAGTTTTTCTTTTTTTTTTAAAAGTACAATAAGATACTTATTATGTCTATGACCATGTTAATGACCTTAAATGAAAATAATATGGGTATAGAGAATATTAGTTCCAAATACAACGAGGCCTAAAACCATAATTATAATGCTTCTCTACCAAATTTAATTATACTTGGTAGGTACATAATGTTTGATGGGATACCCTCTATGAATGGTGCCAGTGCAGTTCTGGGCTCCAAAGGAGTTTAAAAAAAAACAAAAAAACAAAAACAAAAAGTGTTTAAGAATGGAATAAGACTTTGAGAAATTTATTTTTGAAGAAAATAGAAAAATAGTTATTTTGAGAAAGGTCATAATCTCTATAAACATGCATGTTTCTTAAGAATGGAATAAGACTTTGGTGAAAATTTATTTTTGAAGAAAAATAGAAAAAAATAGTTATTTTGAGAAAGGTCACAATATTATAAACATGGTGTTTAAGAATGGGGCACAAGACTTTGGTGAAATTTTTATTTTGAAGAAAAATAGAAAAAAAATTGTTATTTTGAGAAAGGTCATAATTCTATAAACATGGGTGTTTAAGAATGGAATAAGACTTTGGTAAAAAATTTATTTTGAAGAAAAATAGAAAAAAAAAAAGTTATTTTGAGAAAGGTCATAATTATATAAACATGCATGTTTAAGAATGGAATAAGACTTCCTTTCAAAGAAAGAATGGAATAAAACTTTACTGAAATTTATTTTGGAAGAAAATGGTTATTTTGAGAAAGGTCATAATTCTGAAGAAAAATAGAAAAAAAAATAGTTATTCTGAGAAAGGTCATAATTCTATTAACATGCATGTTTAAGAATGGAATAAGACTTCCTTTCAAAGAAAGAATGGAATAAAACTTTACTGAAATTTTATTTTGGAAGAAAATGGTTATTTTGAGAAAGGTTATAATTCTATAAACATGCAAAGGTTATAAAAATAAAAATCATCACAAACATAAAACATAAGGTTTATCAAATAGAGCCTAATAACTAAACAATATTTCATCCATTCAATGTTGATTTACTCATGTTTCACCTACTCTTTATAACTTGATCTTCCAACTTCCATTGATTAATGAGACAATCAATAGCTCATTGAGATTTCTTGACTGTGACTATTGGAATATATTATGTATATTAGCTATAAATATTCTTTATATATATTTGTTGTATTTTGGGTAGGAGATTAAGATATTGTGATTTGATTTTCTGTATTTAACTGCTTGATTAGTTTGTAAGGATGTACAAAACATACTTCTATGATTCGATGAATCGATGAAATAACACACAAGAGAATTATTCCCATAAATTCTTTTCTCCCTAACTTTGATACCTTATCAAGGTACTCAAGGTCTAATTGAGACTTCAATGTGTTGAAAATAAAGATTAAAATAATGAAGAGAAATAGACTAATATCATTTTATAATAAACTCTTAAAATTATAAAAACACTCACAATCTCTTGAAAAACATAAGAAGAAGAATACAGAAGTTCAAATAAGTTCCTTGGAACTTTGTCCAAAAAACAATTTCCCTTATTCTCTCAAGAAATCTTTAAGTAAATAAAATGGAAATAGCCTTAGGATTGATCAAGTCTTTTACTTTTCTAAATAAGATTTCAAAAGAAGAAAAGTCACATTTTATAAAATACTAATGGTTGAAAGAGTGGTTACAAAGATGAGAAGACTCATTGTCATCCTTAATCTCTTGAAATTGTAACATTATAAAACATAAATATATGTTTAATTTACACATTAAACATATATTTAATCTCAAATGTTACAAACTTACTAATCTTCTCCTTAACTCATAAGTTTTGTAACAATATAATATTTTATTCATATGTTTAATGCAATACATTAAAAAATAATTTATTTCCAAATGTTACAAACTTCTATTTTCTTAACCTAATAAGTTTTGTAACATTTCAAATTTTATTCATTTGTTTAATGCATACATTAAACATGATTTACTATCAAATGTTACAAACTCATTGTCTTCATCAACCTATAAGTTTTGTAACATTTCATATGTTTAATCCTTTCATTAAAAATGACTTATTCTCAAATGTTACAACTTTATTTCATGACTGAATGTGTAACTCTTTTTACACAATAGAGGAAATGGAGGATTAAAAGTGTAACTCTTCTTACACTTAATAGGATCATCAAGAATCTAATTATTCTTACACTTAAAATATTATAAAATATGTATCTCAAACTTATTTTTGACCAACATATATGATTATAATTTTTACATATATAACACAGAGTTCTTAATGGAGTCATAGATAGAAGTCAAAATCACATCCTTTAAAAAAAAAATTTGAATAATCGTGAATATTCGAGTCAGCTTACATGCACCTCGATCAATCTTATGCTAATTCCTGCTTAACAACTAATTAAAACCTCTCGAGCATCAAGGAGGAATGAGTGGCTTTATGATTGATCAAACGGATCAAATCTACACTGGGCTATACGACTTAATATATGGATGTTGGGTAGTTGAGGATGAATCTACAATAGTGGTAATATTATAGAGACAAATTTCACTTTTGAGCGTTAAGGGAAATTAATTTTCCTATTCTAAGAATGTGACTGAGGGTAGAATGAAAAAAAGGGGGTGGGGGAAAGGAAAATTGGGAATATGGTCTAAGCAAGGAAATTAAATAATTTAATGATCTAAGATGTTGAATAAATATGATAAAACTAAAAAGGGGTTTCTGCTCCATAATAATAGACAAGAAGATACAGATGTTACATTTTTAGGGCCCCATTTGACCGGGGTGCAGACTTCCTAAAATGTCAATGTGTTGAATTTATTGTTATTAGGTGCTATCCTTTATCTGGTAACCATTTATACAATAATGAGATTTTTCTATTTTACTTAAAATAAATATACTACTACTAATCAATTATTAAAATTAAGAATTAGGTATTAAAATTGATTGTCTATGAGATTTCGCTCAATGGTTAAAAATTAGACAAGATATAAGGAAGGGAATAAGTTTAAGACTTGATGACAATATAATACTACAAAATTATAATTACAAAGTGAATAAATGTTAAAAAAAAGAATTAAAATTGATATTTAAAAAAAAAAAATTGAAGTAATGACAATAAAAACAACTTATTGGATTAAATTTGGATGAGGATCCGGTTTTCTTAATGGTTTGAAAAGTCCAAATTATAAACCCATTCAATAATTCAAAAGGGCCTCCATTTAGGACCACCATGCTTTCTATTTCCGGGAAAGGCCTCCATTCAAGACCACCTTTCAATCCCTTTCCAACTACAATATATGTATATTTAATCTTTCTTCATAAGTTTTTAACTTTTGACATCTATATTTACTTTATATTACTAAGTTATATTCTTATATATTTCCTGCTAAAACTCCAACTAATCTTTTTCTATACCCTATCCTCAAATTGATCTCTTTCCTATGCACCATCCAATCTTTTAACCACTGAGCCTTGCTTCTTTACATTACATTACATTATTTCATTCAAATTCTAATCTGAAATACTCAATAGCATCACATTTAAAATACCTATAAGCTTTAGGTAGGGTCATTTTAACCCAAGCTCCAGCCTAACAACCTATAAACTTTGTAGGTCATTCATACTTCAAGTTTGTTCAAATTATGATTTGATTTCCACTTCAATTCAAATTAAAGTCAGAAAAGGAAAAGATTAATTCCTAAACTCAGGCCTGAGATGAAAAATAACAATAACGATGAGGCCAAGGTTGGAGAAACAGAAGTAGGTATAAATAAGGCGAGAAGAAGAGGAGAGAGAGAGGAAGGTAAAGTGTGGGTACTTGGAGTGGCTGTGAGAAAGATATGTATAAATAATCTGTGGTGCGGTGAGTTATCCGGAGAGTACGGGATGAGGGAAGAAGATAAGTGCACCTTGTGTGGGTGGTAAAGAGGTATTCTACTTGTGAGTAGTAGCGCAGCCAACAACCCACGCCTCTTATGCAACCCCAACTCACACACACACACACACACACACACACACAAACTCTCTCTCAATACCACATTCATGAGCTGTATGAGATCTGCATTTGTGACTCTAGCTGTATTTTCTGATATTTCATTGCCCCCCATCCCCCTCATCTTCCTCCTCTCTTACTATAAATACCCTTCCTTTACTTCTCCACTCCACACACCCATCCCAGCTCTCTTTCTTTGACTCTCTCTCTCTCTCAACTCCTCCACCCATCATCAACTATTCAAACTTATACTGCTTGTAATGGACTCCTTCACCACCATAGCCTTCTCCATTGCTCTGTTTCTTTTACTTATCCACTTCCTCCGTAACCTCTTCTTCTTCTCTGTTTCCACTGCCTGGAAACTCCCTCTCCCACCTGGGCCTCTGCTGGTCTTTACATAGGAGAGAAAACCTTTCAGCTTTATTCTCAGAACCCCAATGTCTTCTTTGCCAACAAGCTAAAGAGGTTAATACCAATCTCTGTACTTTGCTCTCTCTCTCTATTCTTCTCTATGATATGTTTGTTTCAACTTTCCAAGATATATATATATATATATATATATATATATATATATATATATATATTCATGCTAACTAAGGGCTTGCTTTTCTTTCACTTTCACAGGTATGGAAGCATATTCAAAACCCACATATTGGGGTGCCCATGTGTGATGATTTCAAGTCCTGAAGCTGCAAAGCTGGTGTTGGTCACAAAGGCTCATCTCTTCAAGCCTACATTCCCGGCTAGCAAAGAGAGGATGTTGGGGAAACAAGCAATTTTCTTTCACCAGGGTAATTTCGCTACTTCATGCCAAGTTGAGAGTTTGTTCTCCGAGCCTTCATGCCCGGAGCCATTAAAAGCATCGTCTCCGACATCGAGTCCATCGCCACCCAGACTCTGCAGTCCTGGGAAGGCCGGTCCATCAATACTTTCCAAGAAATGAAGACGGTAAGCAGTTTCACTTTTCTTCATTTTCCAATTAAAACAGAGCAAAACTGAGCTCCTCTGTTTTCTCGTCCTCTGTTTCGCTCTGATAGTTCTGATGGGGCATCAGAAATTCTGAATTATCATGCAAGAGAATCGGAGAAATTTGTGAATCTGATGAAGTCTTCATTGAAGGAAACATCATCATAAAGAATATTACTTAACGCTGCACTGCTGTCCATTTATTCACAGAAGATGATGTACCCACAGAGAGGATCTCAAGAGATGCTACTACATTCTTGAGAAGGGGTACACCCAATGCCCATAAACATTCCCGGAACACTCTTCAACAAATCAATGAAAGCAAGAAAGGAGCTGGCTCAGATCTTGGCTAAAACTTCAACAAGGAGTAGGCAAAGGGTGATCACAATGACTTGTTGGGATCTTTCATGGGAGACAAAGAAGGGCTAACAGATGAACAAATTGCAGACAACATCATCGGCGTCATCTTCGCTGCCCGAGATACTACTGCCAGTGTCTTGACATGGATCCTCAAGTACCTGGGCGAAAACCCAAGTGTTCTGCAAGCTGTCACGGTAAGAAATTCGAATCTCACACCCCATAACAGAATCTGAATTCAGATTGCAGAAACAGTTGGAGAGTTGGATAAGAATGAGCAGAAAAGATGATAAAAAAAATAAAAAAATAAAAAGATATACTTAGAAGTGTGTGCTTGTGAACTTGCAGGAAGAGCAAGAGTCCATAAGGAGGGAGTGAAAAGAAGACAAATGTGGTGAAGAGAAGTCCCTGACTTGGGAAGATGCCAAGAAGATGCCAATAACTCAAGGGTGATTCAAGAGACACTTAGAATTGCTTCACTTTATCTTTCACCTTTTAGAGAGGCTGTTGAAGATGCTGAATTCTGAAGGTAGGCAGTTAGTTACCTTGGAGAATTTTTTCTATTTTATTTATTTTCGTATTTTCTTTTTTAATAACCCACCCTCTCTATTCTTTCAGATTATCTGATTCCAAAAGGGTGGAAGGTTTTACCACTTTTCAGAAACATTCACCACAGTCCAGAAATATATCCAGAGCCAGAGAAGTTTGATCCCTCAAGATTTGAGGTGAATAAAGAGACAAAAAGAATATGATTGTGTGATAATATTTTAATAATGGTTTTTTCAGCACCCAATCTAATATATTTGGGGTCAATAATTGGACAGGTTGCTCCAAAGCCCAATACATTTATGCCATTTGGAAATGGGGTCCACTCATGCCCTGGGAATGAGTTGGCCAAACTAGAGATTTTGGTGCTTCTACATCATCTGACTACAAAGTACAGGTATGGTAGTAGTAATACCTAATAACAACTTTCTTTTGGTTTTGTGTTTTTGGGTTGTGGGTAAAAGGGCTGTGGATTTGTTCCTAAAATAGAAGTTCCTTAGAAAAGAAAATCAAAAAAGCTGACATTAGTATTTCTTTGTTTCTGGGATTTGCAGGTGGTCTATGGTGGGCACACAGAATGGTATTCAGTATGGCCCTTTTGCTCTTCCCCAGAATGGTTTGCCCATCACAATCTCCCTCAAGCCATAGCCATAGCCATAGCCATGGAGAGAACAAAATCTCTGCCAAAATCTACTCACTGCTTCACTCCCTTACTCTAATCCAAAGTTTCAAACAAGAAACAAAAGTAACAGTATCATCAATAGAGATCTCCCTTTTCTCCCAGCCAATCTACAGACACTCACATCAAGAAATTTTGATGCTAAATACTCAAAAAAGGGAAACCAAAAAAATAACTGTACAGCATAGCCACGAGTCAGTCCTCCTCCTTATACCACAACTAAAATTTTGAAGGGAACAACAACCAGAAAGATTGCAAGCTGAATCGAGTTCAATTTTTCCTGGAATTTAGTCTCAGGGATGTGATAAATGTATTTAGGTGGGATAATTCCACTCCCACCATGGTTTTTTTTTCTTCTTTTTTCTTTGTTATTACTTAAAATTATAAGTCGCCGTAAGGCAAAATAAATGTAAATTTGATCATTGGAATTTTGATTATGCATAATCACATCATGAATGTTCTTTTATGTGTTTCATATTTTCTTCTGTTCTGTACGTTTATGCCTAATCTATATTAGAGTGATGAACCAAATCCCTAAATCAGTGAAGCATAAACAAGATCAAAATCTGTAACTACCTGCAAGCAAAGAACACATAGTTGTGATATCATGTGCTCATCTCTACCTCAAAAGAATAATAAGACTAGGAATCAAATCTAAACACATGTCAATTTCAGGAAACCCAAATTTTACTCTTGACTTTGCTTTCAATTTATAATTATTATTTTTTGTTTCAGTCTATTACTAGAATTGAATCCCAGCAGGATACAGCTGTGCTAGAGAAGTTTTGGCTCTTTTGTTTATTTTAACAATTTTGAATTCTAAACACCCAAAGTATGTACCGTATTCACATCACAATTATGCTTTTGTCTTTTCTCCTACTTTTCTTTCACCAGATCGATATCCTCCAAACCCTGTGACTTAGCTGTAACCTGCATGAAGATTTGAGGCTAAGCAAAATCATGATTTGTTTTATCTAATATAATAACTTCATTTAGTCAAATTCAATATAAAACATGATCTTTCTCACATCATCGTCAGTCATGAGTCATGACAAAACCTTTCCTTTGACTTCTGCCAATGAGTACAATAAATTACAAAAGAGCACAGCCAAAATAGCTGACTGTAGGGATCTCCTGTTCCTCCTGTTAAGTAATATGTGTCTCTTCCTGATGAATAGTCACTAAGGTTGATGAATCTAATCATGACCCTGTTTGGAGGTCATCTTAATTCTGGAGTTTAGTTTTTCGTAAGGGTTATGTCTTTTCCTACTGTTTCTACCACGGTGATCAGAGGACTTGTTTCCCTTTGTTTTTGGAATGAGTTAGTTTCAGAGGCTACCTGATTTGATTTAACATGCTTATGCAGTTTTAGGAACAAGCAAGAACAGGTTCATTTTCATGGCGCCCAAACGCAAACTATATGATTCATCAAAATGCAGTCAATTTCAATAGCAGAATGCAGGCGCTAATAGAATTTAAATATGAGAACAATGCAAAAATAAGGTGACTGGCTAACTTTTTTTATTATTCAAATACATGCATGTCACATTAACATAGTCGCTTTCGAAAATAAATGTCAGCGCCCAGAAAAATCGTCTCGGTACAGTTTACAAAGATGATTCATACTTGTGATAGGGATCGGTATTTCCTTTATAATATAATCTTTGAATCATTGAAAGGGAAAGGGAATCCACTGGACTCCTCAAATAAAATTCTATGCATATGTTCATATCCTTGGCCTTTCATCTATGCCTAAGAGTAGAATTTTCATCTTCTTTTGTAAATACATAATCACATTTATCGGTATAACACATATTGATACACCCATAAATATATTTCTGGGAGCATTTTTGCAGGTGTGCTGAATCAAAACACGGTTTTCCAATGGGTTACATCTCTAAAGAAGCAGATATTGACTCTACTGCAACCATGTTTCATTGCCATGTTCAGGGCCCATTTGTAGCAGATCTTTTCTAAGAATTAAAATTGCTTCCGCTGTATTCATTGGCAGAAGACATGAGTTTTCAAATTCGGACCCACCTGAAAAAAATGGTGGCCTCAAAGTCTCCTAATTTAGAAGAAAAGAACAGAAAAAAAAAGGCTGGCCTTAAGTCTCCTAATTGAAAAGGAAAGAACATGGAGGAGTCAATTTCACCAACCCAATGACAGTTCAACAGGAAAACGAACTATCAACAATGGGGAAAATGGAAGTAGGAACATAATGCAGTTGAGAAAAGACAATTGAGTCACAAGATTATACAAGAATTCACATCACATCACATCACAAGGATTCAATATCTCACATGTGCTAGGATTTTTTTAGAACAAGATTATCAACAAAGTACCAATATTATTAGGTGCAAGAACAAATCATTAAAACCCTGAAGATATCACAAGTACTGTTGAAGAGAACTATGAGAATAGAAGCACATTACCTGACGTTCATAACTGAGAGGATGAGTTTTACATGCTTTTGATCAGTTTCTGAGGCATGGACAAGGGACATATATCGGTTTCTGTTGCTACATTTACATGCAATTGTGTGCACATGGTGCTGTTTAATAAGTCTAAAGTTACGGACAGAAATTAGAATCACATGCTAGTTAGGTTACTGAACTACTAAACAAGATTCCAATTCCTGATGATGATCTGCCACTCACTGGAAGTACTTAAGTTTTATTCATATTTTGGGGATGATATCAATGGTTGTGATCTCTTCACCATATGGTGCTGCCAAAATTTGACTTAGGCCTGTCAAAAATGTTCAAGAAAAATGCTAACCTGAAACCTACCAGCCTATGGCTGATCGTGATAGCATGTGTGGATTTTACAGTTCTCAGATGATACAATCAAAATCTTAAAATATAATCAAAAGTGATATCCAGATGGATTCTGGTTATAAGACCAAAAGTACATTCCTGAAGAATTGAACGGTTTAATGTTCAGTTTTTCTAGTCCAAGCATACAATTCATTAAATCAGGCAGATGCCATGGTACATGTATCCAATCCACCAAAGGATGCATCTGTTTTAATACAATGGACAATTTCTCCAACATACCAATTATGTATCATGAAGCCCATTATTGGTGTATGCCCCGTAACTCAAAATCCCACTTCTCAACTGCACAGACGAGAAACGAGCACCCAAGGTCATACAAAAGACCATGAAATATACTACTTATAGACAATTTTGTTAGGAAACCTAGCATTCTGCCAGCAAAAGAAAATGTTAAGGGAAATGGTTGAGTACCTTCTCAATAACAACAGCTGAAGTGGCTGAGAGATCTTGCTGGCTTCCTTTCTTAAGGAGTTCTAGCTCTATCACTGATAATGCGCCAGGCCCTTCAGCCTGACAATCATGGTGCTAAGCATCATTAGCCATCATTCAAAAATTAACTGAAATAAATAAAAAAATTGAAGTTCTCTAGAGATTAAAAAAGAAAAGAGAAGAGAAGGCACTGTCATAAGCAAAAGTTGGTCAGTATAAGGGTCTCTGTCTGGGAGCCTTGTGGAACTTGCTGATATCAATTAATTCATCCAGATTACAGATTTGGAAGTAAGAGTTCAGCACGTATGTGCTCATAGCAGTCCCAATTCATATGGAATCTACATTCCTTTTTCACTAAAATTTTAAAGCAACGGTAAGTTGATTTAGCATTGAAATTGCAAGCCAAATTTTATTCATCATTTTCTGGAACAGACCCCATGTACCATGAAAAAAATATCAAGTTGCAGTAAGGAAATACAAATACAAGCACATTCTTGTTACGTGGATGGACTTTTGGGCCTTAACTATCTTGATTTTCAAATTTTATGAAATAATAAAGATGAAAAAAAAAGAAGCATAGGAAACAAGAACTTAATAGGATATCATGACTAGTTTTTTTTTTTTTTAATAGGCATGACTATATAAAAGGATACCATGACTAGTATAAAATGGAAACAAAACGGAACTTCTAAATGAGAAGTGACTGGAGCCAACAACCAGTAAGTTAGCAAGAAGCCTATGTAAGAAGGGCAAAATCATAGAAGAAACCAAACCTACTGTAGATGCTCTTAAACTTGGCTGGGTGCTAGGTGTTGCCCATGACATCCCCTGTTTCTGACATTATTTTTTGTTTGATGAAACTGAATTGCAAATATGGAGCAGATGATGCTAGTGTTAATATGGCCCCAGTTTGGGTTCTTTTATAAATGGATATCAAATTTCTAGAGGGCCAATACAGTATTCAGAACCAAGGCCTCTTATAACATCAATATCAATAAATTTGTGCCACATGAAAGAATAATCAAATGTCAAAAGTAAGTTGGGCAAAAAACTTCAGGCAACCAAGAAGGAAATAACTTGTGGCATCACTCATGGAAAAAAGTTTTTCTATGACTTATAAATAAGAACTCATGAAGTGATGACTAACATTTCCATTTTAGAGTTACCGCCCAATCAAACTTTAAGAGGGACAAATTCACTCTGCAGGCCACTCACCTTTTTTAGCATACCCATCAAGTACTGGATCTCACTCTTCTTTGCTGTCAACATGTCCTGTTCCACATCTCCTTCAGGATTCCTGCATTTGTGCAAATTCAAGGCCATTTCATGATTCCGTTATTCATTACAAATAATACAATGTCAGGAGAGAGGTTCACAAGGTTACAGAAACCAACTAAAGATGCATGAAGTATTGATATTAATTGTTTTCATATTTTGTTACACAGCCATTATTATATTTCCATCATTCATGACAAATAATAGCACAGAGAGAGAGAGAGAGAACTCTATGCTCTATCAACAAGAACTTAAATATCTCAGAAAAGCCTTAAATCAATTTGTTACAGGTACAAGAGCAATTTCAATCAACTGAAAATCTCACCAATCACTGAACACCACTGGTAATTATAATTTTCTCTTCCTTCAGTCAAGAATCATTTGATATGGTTTTTAAACCCATCCACTATAATGCTAAGAAAGGCATATAATGAAGCTTTTTTTGTTATTTTTGACATTGGGTTGAAGCCATTTTCTGTATGTGTTTTGTGAGACTTGGGTGAACCAAGTTTGGAAGTGTAAGATAAACTACTATGAACACTTTGTGGGAAATTCATTACTCAGAATGTGAATCCTACACTCCAAATCATTGTCATTAAATTAATGGTAGAAATCACCTTGTCGATCGCGATCATTCTCTGGTTATCAAGTGTAA
This sequence comes from Tetrastigma voinierianum, assembly GCA_016808115.1. Lineage (NCBI taxonomy): Eukaryota > Viridiplantae > Streptophyta > Magnoliopsida > Vitales > Vitaceae > Tetrastigma > Tetrastigma voinierianum. The sequence continues at coordinate 52,520 of JAEQBH010007375.1, read as the reverse complement.
TTTAAATGCAAAAATCAAGGGAACTCTATATCTATCATTTCTTTTGTCAGATTTTTAGGAAATAAATTCTCAAAATCATCTGAAATTCACTTTTTTCGGTTTCAGATTTGATTAGCAATCAATTTGCATTTTTAGCTTGAGAGTATTTCAACACTTTAGCAATCAGTTTCCACTCTAGCTTGGAAATTGATTGATTGGGGGTTTTTCCTTGCTGTTTTTCCTGATATGGGATCTTCCCTGCTATTTATTTGCACCAGTTTCTAATGAAAAATAAGACAAATATGAATGAGAGTGTTTTCTTTTGAAAAAAATTTCATGGTAACAGAGCCAGGGGTATTTTTTCTTTTCCTCTTAACTAATACTGAAAATTACAGGTCAGCGATGATCACACTCAAAGAAACCTGCTGCCCCTTATGGTTTTTTCAAACCTATTCCGACCAATCCTACTCCTACTATGGTATCAGAGCCAAAATTTGGCCATTTATCTCACTGTTGAGGAGACTCATGAGCCTTCTACCAACTCGGATGCAATTCCTTTTACTAAAGAGCAATTAGAGCTCCTTGTACAAATTAGATTAATCTCCAAAACTGTCCTTTGTGCAGAAGGGTAACCCTCTTGTCACTGCTTTTTTTAGTGTTGTTCCTAATTCTATTCATTCTTGGATAATTGATTCTGGAGCAACTGATCATATTGTTCTAAAATGTTCTCCTCTTATGGTCTTTGTGCAAGCAATAAAAAGGTCAAACTTGTTGATGGTTCACTCTCGACAATTGTCGGGATGGGATCTCTATCAAACTCACTTCATTGATAACCCTTCAAGATGTGCTCCATGTTCCAAATTTGTCTTGCAATCTGTTATCCATCATTAAATTTACTTATGATCACCAATGTCGAGCTAATTTTTACTCTTCTTATTGTGAGTTTCAGAATTTAACCATGAGGAGGAAGATTGGCCACGCTAAGGAAAAAATGGGCGCTATTGTTTTGATAATGGACCTGACTTGAGTAGACAATCTCAAAGTACTAGCGTAAATTCTGTTTCTGTTTCCAAAGAAAATGATATCATGCTATGGCATTATAGGTTAGGCCATACCTAACTTTCAAATATCTGTGCATGACATTGTTTCAAATTTATTTAATAATAAAAGTCCATCTTCTTTTCAATGTGAAGTTTGTCAATTTGCTAAACATCATCGTGCATCTTTTCCCCCAACCTTATAAACCAACTACACCATTTACTGTGATCCATAGTGATATTTGGGGTCCATGTAGAACATGGACATATTCTGGCAAAAAATGGTTTGTGACCTTTATTGATGATCACACAAGATTAAGTTGGGTTTATTTGATGAGGGAAAAATCTGATGTGGAAACAATTTTCAAAAACTTTTACGCCATGGTGCAAACACAATTTGAAAAAAATATTCAAATATTGAGGAGTGATAATGATCGAGAGTATTTTAAAAATGCGTTGGGCCAATTTTTTCTTGAAAAATGAATTGTTCATCAAAGTTCTTGTATTGACACTCCACAACAAAATGGTTTTGCTAAAAGAAAAAACAAACCTTTATTGGAAGTAGCTCGAGCATTACTTTTTACCAATCAAGTCTAAAATATCTTTGGGGTAGAATATGCCCATCGCTACATACCCTTTATAAATAGAATGCCTAATAAGGTCTTAAACTTTGAAACACCGATGTTTTCCAAGATTTTCCTAGTTTAATAGGCTTTCTTTTTCATTACCATCAAGATATTCGGGGTGTACTACATTTGTTCATATCTATAGTCATAATCGAGGGAAATCCTGAACCTCGTGGCCATAAAATGTGTGTTTGTTTCACACAAGACGATATTCATATTAAATCAACCTATAAGTTCGAGTTTTTAAAAGAGTCATCATTTAATAAGGTATTAGAGTTTGGTTTGGCGGGAGTAGCCTGGCAGTTCGAACCTCCTCATATCCCTGGTTTGTTGATCGGGAGTCCATAATGGACTCACTTCCACAGGTAATGAGCCGCTCACGCGGGCATGAGGCCGGGCTACATATTCATATTAAATTCAAATCCCATGTTGTGAGCTTTATGAGAGTCATCACTTCAAAGTTGGATATGCTCCAACTCAAAAAGGATATAAATGTTTTGAACCCATTTCAAAGAAAATGTTTGTTACCATGGATGTTACAGTTTTTGAATTGATTCCCTATTTCATGAGTCATTTCGGGGGGGAACCAAAATAAAGATTCAATTTTTTATGATTTTTTCCAAATTGAAGATTTACAAAATGATCCTTCCCCAACCTTGATTATTCAACCTGACAATCCAAGCTTTATTATACCCAGGGAAAGTGGTTCAAGTGTTTTAGATACTGAAAACACAAGTCTTCCTGCAATGCCATCTCATGATGTTCATGATCCTACAACTCCTAACAAAGGAGAAATACTTTAAAACAATCGCAAAGATTGATACCATTTGATGGTTTTCTATCGCGATGAGGGGACAAATCAAATGAAAGGGTCTTCCAATCCTTTGCACTACCCAAAGTCCACGAACTCTTGTTATGTCCTCATTAATCCTTGGTCACATGTTCAACCTACTTCATCTTCGAGTTCTGAGTCAGCTAGTCTTGAACATGAGTCTTGTTCAAATTCAAAGGTTGATGATTCTAATCTTCCCATCCGAAAAGGTGTGAGGTCTTGTACCCAACATCCATTGCCCATCCCTACCTGCCTTTCAGCTTTTACTTCCTGCTAACCGTCTTTGTATGAAGATTCATAAGACTGTGTGCGTAATGCCATGAAAGTTCCCCGAGTGGAAGATAGTTGTCTTCTCGAGAGACGGCTATTAACCTGTAGGGTCGTAAATGGGTGTTTACTGTCGAGTATAAATCTGATGGCTCTTTAGAACGGTACAAAGCTCGACTAGTAGCTAAGGGATTCACCCAGACCTATGGCATTGATTACTTGGAGACATTTGCCCCAAGAGCTAAGCCAAACCTTACAAGAGTTCTTTTTCTCCTCGTATTAATCTCGAATGGTCCTTACAATAGTTGACGAAATGCATTTCAATGGAAATTTGGAGGAAGAAGTGGTACAGCGATGCACCCCAGATTCCAAGTGAAAAGTCTGGCACAAAGGTTTGCAAATTGAAGAAGTCCTTATATGGGTTGAAACAGTCACCAAGAGCCTAGTTTGAAAATTTTACTCAATTTGTTAAAAGTCAAGGGTACTCTCAAGGGCAAGGTGATCATACAATGTTTTTAAACATTCACAAGATGGGAAGATTTTATACCACTGCGGTATGTATCACTCATAATTATGGAAAGCGTGCTCTAAAGCTCGCGCCCACCACTGCAATAAACACCTCGGCCTGTGAGGCGCAAGAGTGGGAGGACTTCCATCTCATCAACATTTGAGATCAAGGACTTAGGATCATTGAGGTATTTTCTTGGTGTTATAGAATGTAAATATATACTTTACTTATAAGTTGTGAAACTAATTAGGAATGTTAGATTGGCCTACCAATTGTATATATCTAGCTCTTGTATTTATACTTGCTAAGATCAATGGAAAAACACAAGGAATTTATTCCTCCAATCTTTCATTTCATTTGCGTTCTACATGGTATCAAAGCCTAGGGCTCGGATTTGAAGTAAATTGGGAAGGAATTTCAAGAAGAAAGAGAGTCGTGGAGGTGTTCTTTTGAAACACCTATCTAGAGGGAGAGTGGGGTGACACTACCCCCATAGGAGAGACCGCCAGCGCACCATTGCCAGAGCCATCAAGTCCGCGGCCCCGTAGTGCGCACGGTGAGCCAAACGCCAGATCTACACATTTGTATGCTCCCGCGCGCCAGCGCACGGACCCCTCCGACGACGAGCTTCTTCCTCCGACGTCACCAGCCGCCGACAATCCCTCCCCGCAACCACCGCCCCCTTGTCGGGAGTCCAAAACAATGGTCTTCACTCAATTTCATGTCCGAATGTACCCCCATTTCGTTATGTTTTGATTTTTTTTGTGCCTTTGACATCTAGTAGCATCAATTGCATTTTAAGGTCTTGTAGAGGGCCAAAATCTAATCTAAGTAGTGCTTTTTAGGAGGAAAAAGTGGGGCAACCCTGGTTTTTGCACTCAAGATCCTATTTGTTGGGTGTTAGTTTGATCTTCAAAGGTTGGCTTGAATTAGATATGCTCCTATGATTGACAAGAAACCCTTAAGGGAGTCAGGTGTCATTATCATTAAGTAATTCAAGGCATGGAATCGTAGGGGAAGTCATAATAGAAATAAGGTTTTAAATGTGCCCATGAATCACTAAGGGTGTTTCTACTCCTAGCATTATGTCATTTGTCAAGTAAGAACCCCAAATTACATGTCTTATTTCCTATTCCTCCAACGCCACGCAATTCTAGAGCCACAGAACACATGACGGGTAATTCCAGTTTATTTACTACGTTTCAGCCACACCCTTCTCCATCTATTGTTACCCTTGCAGATAGGTCAACATCTTGTGTCCTTGGGTCATGGACAATTCATCCTACTCCTTCAATCACTTTGACCTTTGTTCTAAGTTTACCAGAATTTTCTTTGTGACTTAATTTCACAGTAAACCTCACTCGTACACTTAATCATAGTGATATCATTTTTTTTCCTAATTATTGCCCGATTCAAGATCTTCTAATGTAAAGCGGTTACTGTAGAGGACATGAGTCCGGGGGTCTCTAAGCATCAAGCCAAACAAAGATGCCAACACCCGTCGTTTGTCTCTGTAGCGTTGTACTCGATTCGACCATTGTCGCTTGGGTCATCTTTCTCTCTTTTTGTTAAAAAAGCTATATCCTCTAAATAAATCTGTATAGCCTATATAACTTACTATATATACACATATTTTGTACACTGAAAAGGAAGTTCCTAGAACCAATTCCCTAAATTTTGGGATTTGATTACTCACTTCCCATAGCTAATTCTATAATCAAATTAATAACCTTGATTCTTTTCTAAAATATCTTATTTACATAATTTCCCACACACCCTCTCAAGCTAGTGAATATAGATCTTCCATTCCCAGCTTGCTAATATTTTTATGAAACACATTACTGCACAACCCTTTTGTTAGCACATCTCGCAATCGATGTCAGCGTAGGGAACATATGGGAGGCCAAATTAACCCACTATCCAACTTTTCTTAATGAAGTGCTTCATTTCATCTCTACGTGTTTTGTTCTAATATGTCGCACCGTATTACGAAAGTAATGTTGATCGCTAATTTATCATAACAGTTTCATGTATTACTCCATCAACCTTCAAATCTTCCAAAAATGATCTCACCCACAACAATTCACATACCCTTCCCGCCATAGCTCTAAACTCTGCCTCTACACTTGACCATGCTACCACATTTTGCTTCTTACTCCTCCAAGATACTAGATTTCCCCTAAGAAAGGTACAATAGCCTATAGTTGACCGCCTGTCTAATGGAAACCCTGCAAAATCTGCATCAGTGTATATTTTCAAAGCAATATCTAATGTTTTATTGAATAAGATTCTCTTTCCTGGATGTGCCTTTAAGCAATGGAGGACTCAATAGGCTGCTTATAGATGAATTTCTCTCGAATTATGCATGAATTGCCTGACAATACTCACTAAATAGGTTATGTCTAGCCTAGTATGTGCAAGATAAATGAGTCTCCCAACAAGCCGTTAATATATTTTTTGGTCCACTTTCTTCTCTCCAAGTGCTTCACTCAATTTGTGATTTTGTTCAATAAGAATCGCAACTGGTTTACTAGCTAGTCATACATGTTTCGAGAAGACACAATATATTTCTGTTGAGAAATGAAAATGCCTTGCTTGGACTGAGCCACCTCAATTCCAAGGAAATACTTCAATTTTCCTAAATCTTTTATTTCAAACTCCTTGGCTAGGCACTACTTCAAGGTATATTTCTCTTTCTCATCATTCCTTGTCACAATAATGTCATCCACATACACAATTAATATTGTGACTCCCTCTGAAATTGAATGTTTTATGAAAAGTATATGATCTCCCTAGCTTTGTTTGTAACCATTAGCTATCATAACCTTAGCAAACCTTCCAAACCAATCACATGGGGACTGTTTTAACCCATATAGTGCCTTCTTTAACCGACAAACCTTGTTTCCATCACTCCCACTGAATAGTGGAATACTCATGTAAATCTCTTCTTCTAACTCACCATGAAGGATGTGAAGAAATATAAGAAAATGATGCTTTTCTCATTGATTGAATGAGTGAATTTAACATTAAAGGCCCTACCTACTTATATATATCAGGAAGACATAAAAAGGAAATAAATCAAGTACAAAAAAAAAGGAAAAATATTGTATAGAAATGAAGGGAATAAGGTAAAGGGAATCTATGATATTCTAAGAATATCCTATGATTCTCAACAAAGGGTAAAGCATTTTTACGATATTGTTGCACTCCTAAATCAAAACACAAATCAAGGAGAGTAAAATTCTTATTGTATTCATCTTTGCCATTGGAGCAAATGTTACTTGATAATCCACTCCATAAGTCTGAGCATACCCTTTTGCAACCAACCTTGCCTTGTACCGTTCTAGGGAGCCATCACCTTTAAATTTTACTACAAACACCCACTTGCAACCCACTAGTTTCTTACCACTAGGTAGATCAACCAATTCCCAAGTTTCGTTCTTTTGTAATGCATCCATTTCAGCCTCCATAGCAAGTCTCCATTCTCTCTTTGATAATGCTTCAGACAATGAATTGAGAATAGGAATAGTGCTTAAAGTTGAAAGGAAGCTTTTATGATTCAAGGAAAATATCTAGAAAGACGCAAAGTGAAATAATGGATATAATGGCCTTTTTGTGCATTCACGAGTTCCTTTTCTCAAAGCTATAAGTAGATCATGATCAAGAATAAGAGTTGAGTTATGTTCAAGATTGTTACCTCATTTCCAAGACTCGGTTCAATAGACTGTTATTGCCTCGTTGTTGCCATGGGGTCCCTTCTCCTTGCATACACCTGATCAAACTGAAACTGATCAAAGATTTAATTGTCTTCTTCCTTTTCCTCTACCAACTCTTCGGATTGTGATATTGGAATTGGTTCCAAAGAAATTGCTAACACTGAAGTGCTTTCTTTTGATTTGAATGACTCGGATGAGGGGATTATTTCTAATGGTGGTATGGCTGACTCCTTATCTTTAAGTATAGATAACTCCCCCTAAAGATAAGGAGTGGAGAAGTATGGCTTATTTTCAACAAAGGTAACATCAACCGAAACATAAAGTTTCCTAGTGGGTGGATGATAACATCTATATCCCTTTTGAGTAGATGAGTACCCCACAAAAACACACTTAAGAGCTCTAGGATCTAATTTTCCCCAATTATGATTGTGAATATGGACAAAGGATGTGCACCCAAAAACTCGAGGAATAAGGTTAAAGGAGGATCGAATGTCCGGATAGAATTGAGACAAGGTTTCTAGTGGACTTTTGCACCCCAAAACTCTAGGAAGTGAATCCAAGCATGACATATGCTAATGTGAGTACAGCCTCTCCTGAAAGAGGGATTTTGGTACATTATTTAGCCAAGGCTTGAGTAATAATTCTAAGAAGAGACGGTTTCCTTCCGCACCCCATTTTGTCGGGAGTGGTGATACAAGATGATTCATGTATGATTCCTTTTCTTGAAAACCACTAAGACAAAATTTGGATTGAAATAATCACAAGCATTGTCCGAGCGTGGATTTTCTGATTTTGTACCAAAATTGATTTTGAACCATCAGACAAAAATGGTGCACATGACTCACATCATATTTATTTCGAGCAACATCCAAGAAACCTTGTTACAAAACCACTGATCTTGAGATATTTTGAATAAAGGGATGGTCCCTAAATGTCACCGTGAATTATACAAAGGTAAGAATATCCTACAACAGAATAGTAAAGATTAATGGCATGTTTTGCATACTCAACAAATGTCGCAATGAAAAGTTTATGAATACATTCAGTCCCTTGAACGTAGGAAACATTAATCTTAATGTGGAAAAGGCACGTGAGATTCACATCTATGATGAATCAAACGACATCTTTATTTGATGAAGAGAAAAGGAAGTAGACTTAACTAGTTCTAGCTATCGGGATGTACCGCAAGTAGAGTCCATTGTGCTCCTTGGCAAGTCCAATCTTCCTCCCAGAACCTTGGTCCTGGATTTCACAAAAGGAGGCATCGAATATAACACGACAACTTAGATCTTGGGTAAGTTTTTGTATTGAAACAAGATTAGTGGATAGTTGAGGGACATGAAGAACATTTTTAAGAACCAAATTTGACGTAACCTGGACATCTCCTATACCAGCCACTATGGTCGTAGTTCCATTAGCAACAACAATTTTCCTATTACTTAGACAAGGTAAATAGGTTTCAAATTGATTTGGATTTCCAAAATCGGGCGATCCAAGGTATCTTAAACTCATTACTCTAAGCATTTAATCCAGTAAATTAGAGTCTCCACCTCGGGAAAGAGTCAATGAACACATACCCGGAGTCGATGCTTGAGAACCTGGAATAGGATCGAATATTCTAAAGTAAAGTTGTGTCATGACAACCTGCTCTCCTTCACTGAAGAGATGGAATCCGACATGATTGATGCTAAGAAACAACAAAGATTCGGCCAAGAAATAAAGGTAGTAGGGCCATTTAAAATCAATAATGAAGGACGAGGATTACACCAACAATGAAGGCCGAAAAGGAAGGTGTCGCACTAAGTAACCCGAAAAATGACGAAAAATTTAATGAAGGTTGCTCAGAAAATTTCCCATAAAATTTCCCAAAAAATTCAGCCAAAAAACCAGTACAACAATGAAGGCTGCAGAGAAGAATCCCCAAAAACCTTAAGGGTTGGAAAACTGTACAACAAAAGAAAACTAGAGAATACGGGGAAAAATCGACACAAAGAAGCCCCACAAAGGCTGAAAAGGCATGCAACAATGAAGGGTCGCATAGAAATCTTTAAAAATGAAGGTCGGGTACAACAACGAAGGTCAGACAGAAAGGTCCTAAAATGAAGGTCGATTAAAAGGCTCTTTAAAAACTAAGGCTCGATACCATGAAGAAAACATAATCGTAGGATTGGGGTAAAGAAAACAAAACTCGAAATGAACTTTATTAATTTCTCAATGAACTGGTGATAAAATTTATATAACACACTATATATACACATTTTGTGCACTAAAAAAGGAAATTCCCATAACCAAATCCCTAAATTTTGGGATTTGATTATTCACTTCCCATAGATGATTATTCACTTCCTATAGCTAATTCTAGAATCAGATTATTGACCTTGATTCTTTCCTAAAATATCTTATTTACATAATTTCCCACATTTCATTTGTGAGAAAATACAACTCGGCTTGATTTTTACAGGATGTGAAGACTGGAGAACAATTTGGTGATATCTTCACAAAGGTCCTAAGTGAGACCAAAGTTGTTATTCCATGTATTTCAAGTCAGGGCATGATTAACATCTATGCTCCAACTGAGGTGGAGTGTTATAGAACAAATATATACTTTACTTATAAAGCTGTGAAACTAATTAGAAATGTTAGATTAACCTACCAATCAGGGAGCATATATCTAGTTTCTCAGATTTATGAGGCCATAAGATCAATGGAAAAACACAAAGAATTTATTCCTCTAATCTTCTCTCTTTGCTTTCTACACTTAGCATGGAGTGTCAAGTAGTTCGAAAAAGGATTGTCAGTCAGAATATCCGAAATTATACTCCTAAAGAGGGTTTTATTACACGTTTGGGTAGAATATAAGTAAATTAGCATTTTGAAATTAAGTGTGAAGAAGGATATAACCAAGATTTTCGAAGAAGTAAAGTTAAATTGGTAACTTGTAAAATGAGGACCCAAAGGTCATAAAACAAGAAGATGATATGTTACTGTAGGAATTTAGATGAGTTGATTTTCAAATGGGATGAAGTGAAGGAATAAAATGCAAAAGCTAAGAAATTAAGTCAAAAAGAGGTATGAGCCAAACAAGGCCTTATAACAAATGGGGGGATAAGATCAAATTAGTCTTGGAATGACACAAGTTCTCATTGCTCTGGGAGACCTAGTGGTTCACGGCTGGCTAAGAAGAAGAAGAACCCATTTTTGGCTCCCAAATTTGCTCAAGCAAGGGGAAGGAAAAGCAAGAAGAAACTGTGTTTGTAACTCTCAGATTTGCTAGTATGGAACCTATTCAGATGGATTTGTTGGTTGGGGAACCCTCCTAGCTCTTCTCTTTGCCTATGTTTGAGTTCAAGAACCCTATCTCCGTATAAAGGATTCAGGTTGGTTTTAATTCGGGCCAGGGTTGGTTTCGGTTTCGATTAGAAATTTCCTTGATGAAAATAGGCAAACCTATTAAACGCAGGTGTGAGTATCGGTACCGAAAGCTGAGTACCGTACACAAAGTGTGTTTCGTTTGATTATACAGTATCGGTGATGAAAGCTGAGTACCGATACTCAAAGCTGTTTTTGGTCCAAAGGAGGTTAAGTACCGGTACTCAAAGCTGTTTTTAGCCCAAAGGATGTTAAGTACCCGTATTGAAAGTTGAGTACCGGTACTCAAAGTGGTTTAAGGTCCAGAGGATGTTTAGTACCAGTACTCAAAGTTGAGTACCGGTACTCAAAGTTGTTTAAGGTCCAAGTACCGGTCCTACAACCCTCGCTTTTGTTTCGTTTCTTCCGCACCTCGAACGAAAGGATCAAGACATGTATAAAAGTTATACGAAATGCTTCAGACTCGGCCAAGGCGAAAGCTTCACCTCAACGATCTCGCTCGGGCAAACATTAGGCGGTAATCTTTATTCGCTAAATGTGATAGAACAAAATAACAAGCTCGAAAAACACATAATCAGACGCCCGCCAAGATCAATAAGGAATGAATAGGCACGTCTCGTTCGCTACGGCATCTTCTGCTACGCGGATGTGCACGCTCGTTCTCAAAGGCAACGACACTTTCTAGTGTTACCCGCACTCTATTACATGGGTAGGCATCTCTTATCTCGGCATGCACACTTTTCGCTACTGCCACAAGACTGCTACACGGGCGTGCACGCCCTGTTCGCATCGTACCATACCTTCCGTGCACCTATCATCAGGTCGCGCCTCCTATCATTCATTATTATCGGTCTATACAGCAAACATTATACATGATAAGAATCTGAATAATGAACACACAGCATAAGAAATCGGGCTTCGCTATGTTCGATTGCACTATGGGTACCTTCCGTACAAGATCTCCGCTCAACTCCTACGAGATATGAAATCTGCTATAAGAATTACGTTATATGAAAACCTATTATAGAATTCATATAATGCAAACTCCGACATATGCATTATGTTGCATGTATCATGTGGGATCGTGACCACTCAAAGTGGTCATATCTATTATCCGCTTCCCACTGCCATAAGCTTAGCACGGGTGTTTCATCCGTGCAGTACTAAAGAGATGACTGGAGGCATTCCGCATTAAGCCAGTACTAACACAACAATGAGCTCACTACGCGGTTTTTAATTTTGTTTTAATGTAAATGTAATATTTTGATAATCGTGGGAACTGCTACGACAAGTAAATGAGACTCGTGAATATGTACAAAGATATCGGGTAAATATCAATATAGCAGTAAGATAGAAGTTTTATTTCCTTATGGAGTTATATATGAAATGGGCTCACCAAGGTCAGGAAAGAAGGTTAAAGAGTCCAAGTCCCGTGTCGCAACTCTCTTCTTCGCCAAGCGCCGGGGTAAGGGTGTGATGCTTGTCTCACAAATGAAGTATGTTCTCGACTCCTTAAGGAGACTCCGGGGCATTAGTGGGTGCTAATGAGACCCAGATAATCCGCAGTTAATTAACCGAATACGGTCAATCCCACGAAATCTTCACTTAATTATTTGACTGACTTAGCCGACTCGAAATGTTAACGAAATGAAATGGTGCCACAGAACTCGTAACCTCGATCCGGAAAGCTCACAGAAACTCAAAATATTTGTATATAAAATTTTAAAGTTTTCTTTTATATTTGATATCTTTACTTTTAGGGATGTCATAAATAATATATTCTATTTCAGATTTAAAAATCATACCCTTATTATTTATTTAGTTATAAAATATATTTATGTTAGTAATAATTAATTTTCTTAAAAAAAGATTTAAGAGAATATGGTTAGAGAAGCCTCAACTCAAGCTCTGCCTAACCCAACTTTAATCAATATAACTTAGAATTTTCTTGGCCAGGATTGACTCAATCCAAGATTAGAATTTTGAAAAATTAGGGTGGAGTTCGAATTTTAAAACATAGTAAAGAGTTAAGGCTCTTATATGAGCGTAAGACCCTATATGATTTCTTGTTTGTCACATACCGCGAGGGCATTAAACAAGCAAAGCTAAAGTAAGAAACCCTATCTCGATTCTCCTTACGTGTTAGTCTACGCATTTTTTTCCTTTACTCTTTCTAGATTTGATGTGTTGGTTTGATTGTAAGGTAACTACAACGAGATCCACTCCCAGTGCGACTCTCCTCCTGAGCTGCCAAAATGGGGTTCGACCGTGTCAGTTTGAGGCCCGTCGGTCTTCAACGCTGCGTGATTCCATGGATCCCAAAGGTCACTCCGACAACAACGCTGCGGGCCGATTCCTTAAATATATCCAAGCTACGTCCCAAAGAGATGGTCCCTACTAAATCACAACCAAAGTGTCGAGAGAAAAACAAATCAACGCAAGTGCCAGCTTTTAGTACAATATTAGCTTTCAGTTCAGAGACTGAGATTCTCTACGGCACGTGGCAATTGATATGGAATGCCGGTGCCAATGAGTCCTCTATAGCCATTTCCTAGGGTTTTTCCTGATTTTTCAAGGTTCCGGGCGGTCGAACTCGTATCTGCTTTCTGCTCGATGATGAAGCCTGGCCCCAAGAAATCAATGTCAGGCGGTTAGAGCTGTCTGCAGTATGAGCAGAGGAGGTGCTAGGTCATTGCGTGTATGGGCGTACCGTCCGAGAGTGGCCCTAGACAATGTGAGGTGTTCCTTTGCACACCCGTCATTGATCAGGGTCAAGGTGGATTGTGCAGACTTCGTTGTCAAGGTCAGGCCCTGATGTGCCATTTATCGGTAGTATCCTGCTGCCTCTTCATATCATAGACTCCATTATCGAGAGGCTAACTCGTTTAATTAGATAGATATCGTCTGCACCTGCATGTACCTATACTTGCGAATTGTTCCACTTATCAAAAGTAGATCCTCTCGTTGGATATTTCTGGGTGCTCCGGGTGATGAACATGACACATCAACCAAGAATATGCTTTCAAGTGTATTTGTTTAATACATTCATGTAGATTATTTAAAACTAAAGTTTTATGATGTCAGAGGACTGCACTCGACAGGTTTTGACCTTACTATAGTTCGTTTCATTATTCATATTCCTTGTTTTGCTATGATAATAATTATCAATCCAGAGAACGCTTTTGAAAAATGACATGGTCCAATATCGAGTCAAAGGTTCAATTCAAATTCAAGCTTAGTCGAAGCTCGAGCGCCTAGTGCCTGGTTTCAGGGTACCGACCAGTCTGCGCTCGAAATGAGTTCAGCCTGCTCTCGAGTTCGAGCCGAAATGGTTCAGCTTTATGCCGAGTCTGACCAGCTTCATTTTTCAAGGTCACGCGAGCCGAGCTCCTGACTGAAGTTTCTTTTTCTTGTGCCCTCGAGCTCTGAACTCACTCGAACTCGGAACCCAACAAAGGAGATCGACAGTGCCCTGGACCATGAGTGCATGAAAGGAATCGATACTCCTTCGAATTAATCCCAATCAAAAAGTCAGATGCCAAGAGAGAGTAAGAAGGTGACATGTGGTGAATATAACTCGATATCAAAAGTTAGTGGAAAGTTTATTAACTCGCAGCACATCACCGCATAGCTGTCAGAGTTTGATACATATTATGCATTCACCTTGCTACAAACATTCGCTGTATCAAATTTAGATATTTCTGTAGAAATGGTACAATGAAGGAAGTAGTTTGCTTTTAAAGACTACACACATAACATGTAGGGCATATACCGATGCAGACAAGGTGCTCCATTATCGACTAAGATCACTTGACAATGTACTTATGTTCGGGGGAAATCTAGTCACATGGTGAAGCAAGAAACAAAATGTGAGGCAAGGAGCAAAGGTCGCAGGCATACATGTGGCTATGGCTACTTCTGGAAATTGTGGAGATAAGCTGGTCGAGATACTTTCAAGAACTTTTGGTCGCCAATACATATGTTGAATGAAGTTGTATAGTGACAACAGTAGCCACAAAGTATTGCACTAAATCATACAAACAGATCGCGATAAGTTCAGATTAACATCCACGTTTAGGAGATTTGATTTTAGTTAATACGCCTCTCTGTCTCTTCACTTGGTACCAAAATTAGTTGACATACCAAATGGGGACTTTAGAACCAGTTTGAGTTGATGAGAAAGTGTGTTTGAGCATGATAGACATCTATGCTCCAAATCGAGGGGGTGTTAGGTTTTTAGGAAATAAATTAGAATTTTATCCGAAATTATTTCAGATTATTAGCAATCACTGAGATGTAACAGTTTATCGTTGACATTATTTTATTTGACACAATCGCTCTAAATTTCTAGCTCGAGATTGGGATTGATCGATTGATCGGGGTTTTTTTTTCCTTCTTCTGCTTTTTCCCATATTAGATCTTCTCTCATTGCTTATGTGTACCATTTTCAGCAGTGTAGAAGACAACAGAATAGATAAGCTTGAAAAACTTTCATCTTTTCTGGAGGAATGTCAACAAGATAACCTAATTCAAAGCAAATCGTTAAAATAATCAACCCTCCAGTTTAAATTGTAGTGTTAAATGACTAACTCTCCTAAAAGCCTTCGCTCAGATTTGGGTTTAATATGAATATATGGGAAGTCAACACCCTCCCTCACGTACATGGCCCCATACCCACACGAGAGTCGAGTCCATTATGGACTTTCAAATAAACACATGATGATTAAATCGCAAGGAGAGAATTAACCCAAGACCTCCTATTAAACCAAGCTCCGATATCACACAGAATCTAATTAACTCTTCCTAAAAGTTCAAATCAGAGGGATTCGGCTTAATATGAATATCATGCTTCAACAGTAGGATTCGAGTTTAATATGAATATCATGCCTTTTAACACCCTCCTCACTGGCAAACTATACTGTTGTATTTTAAGAGTCAAACAAACCAACAAAGCTCTTCAAATCAATAAATGGGGAATAATATCAGAAAGAGGTCTCACTGGGACCTCCCCGCCATACCGCTTTTAATACCATGTTAAAGACATCGAATCTCTCCCAAGTTTCGTCGTGTTAGGATTCGGGCTTAATATGAATTATTTCATGCCTTTTAAATTACTATGACAAACTAAAATTGTTAAAGACTGTGTGGATCAACCAAGGAGATTGAACATTTTCTAGAATATTCTACATAAAAGAAGTAAAAATCAATCACTATCCACCGCATTATGCAGGATTAGAGCTGTAGATGGTGTAAGAGTGCTGGTAAACTACAATGCTAAGAGCGCCTAACCACCAAGATAGATATGGGTTTCGTGGTTTCTTCGGCGATTCACATGAACGGTAATATTAGTTTTCAAAGATGACAAAAGATACAGAGACAAATAGGCATAACAAATGAAAGCTGTTGGTAACAGTGCTACCACCAGAATTGTTCATAAACAGGCAACATGAAAATAAACACCATTTTTTAAATAAAGAAGGAATGAATTGGAAATTATTTTTTCAAAGGAAAGTTGAATACAATAAAAAATTTGTAGATATATGAGTGCGAAGGGACTGGACCAAAGAATCATTGAGCTCAGTAGTTAGACTCTGTTTGAATGAGGGAGTGTTGAATATTCCTAAGTACCTGATAAATTACTGACTTTTCCGGTAGGTTGTGAATCTATCATTCGCATAAATAAATAGTAAAAAAAAGTGAAACAAACCTAGGGACTACTTGGCAACATTTTCCAACATACTTCCCAAAAACCAGCCATAGAGAAATAACTCTAAAATATAGTTCTCAATTATTCGGGGAACACAAGTTTGTTTAAAACTGAAACGTAAAGAACAGGATTTTTTTTCGCTTTGTAGAGAGCAAGACAAAAGAATTGGAGGAATGAATTCCTTGTCTTTCTCATTGATCCATTGTGAATATATATATACAAAAGTCAATCTAACCTTCCTAATATATTACAACTCTATAAGACAAGTTTCTAATAGATTACAACTCTATACGTGAAGTCGATATATACGTTATAACACTCCCTCAAGTCAAGCAGCGATATTAACCATACCCAACTTGTTACATAGAAAACTAACCTTGGGCCCCATTTAGAGCCTTTGTGAAGATATTATCACTCAATCGCTCTCCAAGCCTTCACATATCCTCGTAAAAATCGTTCAAGTCAGATTTTCTCACAAACGAAATGACGCCTATCTCAATATGCTTAGTCCGCTCATGGAATACCGAATTATAAACAATATGAAGGGTAGCCTAGTTGTCACCCCGCAGTTCACGATCAGGTTCAGAACGCCAACTTCCATCAAGAGTCAATGGCGACATAATCTCACATATGGACCGCGGTCATCGCCTCATATTCAAACTTGCGACTAGATCGAGAGACAACACTTCATTTACTTCCATAAGACTAGATTCCTCCAACAAAGCACACGCAAGAATCCCAACGACTCCTATCCTCCTTATCCGTATTCAAACAACATCCGGTGAAACGCCGTCTATTATACCCATGATTACCGTATAAAAAATACCACATCCCGCGCTTCTTTCAAGTGAATATGTAATTTGTTTTATAGTCACATCCAAAGATTAATCGAAGATATGTACCGTTTACTTATACTAATCTGGCGGGCAATATCAGGATGAGTGACTGTAAGGTAATTCAACTTTCCAACTAGTCTTCTATATCTCTCAAGATCCTCAAATGTTTCGCCTTCTCTAGTAAGGTGTACGCTTGGAACCATAGGAGAACCGCATGGTTTTACCCCCAGAAATTTTCGCAGCTGCATAATGGGATCAAGCACATATTTCCTTCGAGATAAAGATTCCATGTTCGCTTCGCATAACCTCAATGCCCAAGAAGTATCTTTAGCATCCCTAAGTCCTTGTATGGAATCGCTCTAAAGAAAGGACTTAAGTAGATGACGCCGCCTTGTAGCCACTCCTGTGCTGATAACACATCATCCAGAGTTAAAACACTACCAACATGATACCCGGAACTGATCTGGAATATTTATATGCAGTCAATTCTATTCTTCTACATGCCAAATTCCTCAACACCTGAAGAATTATCAAACGACGACGTGGAACAAAAAAGAACATACAAAGACTCAAGAAGACAAACCCTCCCTTTCTCCCCTTGAGCAACAAACCCTTAAAGGTCGTCTCCATATATACCTCCTCCTAAAGGCTCATGAAGAAGGCATTCTTAATATCAAATCGATGGATCCCAATTGTGCTGACAGCTGTGTGGAAATAAAAAATCAATCGTATGTCATCATAGCAATAGGGGAAAAGGTGTCAAAATAGTCCACGTCATAGGTCTGAGCATACCCTTTAGCAACAAGGCGAGCTTTCAACCGAGCAATGAATCCATCGGGATTAACCTTCATCAGGAACAATTCAACGACAACCGCACGGCTTTCTTCCCAGCGATGTAAACTTAACCAAGTCTCGTGTACTATTTCCAAGCCAAGGTCATCTCTGTATCATAAAGACTACTTCCAACCAAAGTGAGCGAGGGCTTTAGGGAAATTTTGTTAGCAAATCGAAATAGAGTCCAAGGATGCAATAAAGAACAAGAACGTGATTTATTGGGCGGTCGGGTAAGAGCAAAAAGGAGGAAATTGGATGAGTACACTGACGTTTACCTTTACAAAGAGCAATAGAAAGATCATCACTGAGAACTGGATCTAACGCCGGCATTCGTGGAGGGCCTGAGATCGGGGGTGTCAAGATCGAGTGCAGACTCCAAGTGATAGGAGGTCTTTAACTGAGCAGTGGGACACATGTCTCGAGAGACAACGGGCGAGGCAAGAGTATAAACAAGCAAGTCTTCTTCCTCCCCTAACTTGTAACAAAGAGATGCAGGCTGGTAGTCTCTCAAAGAATGCAACATCAGTAGACACAAAGTAACGTCAAAGAGTGGGACAATAACACCTATACCCTTTTTTAACACGAGAATATCCTACAAAGAGCGGGCACACATGACCCTAAATCAAGTTTAGAGACTCGGGAGGATGACACGAAACAAAGCATGTGTGCATCCAAATACCTAGGGATCAATAGGAACAATCGAATATTTAAATAATCAGTAATGAGTAGCCTAATTAAGAACCAATGAGGGCATCCCCCGTTAATCAAAAACAAGCCAGAGAGATCAGACGGCCTGGGTGCTTAGACATTCATTTAGGTCAAAGGACTCAGCAAATTTCAAGAAGATGTCTATTCTTTCTCTCAGCTACGCCATTCTGAGAAGGTGTATCAACACACGAGGTCTGATGAAGAATCTCATGTTGTAACATAAAGGACTAAAAAAGTTCCGACAAATATTCTTTGGCATTATCACTTCTCAATGTTTGCACAGAGACATGAAATTATGTTTTAATTTCAACACAAAAGGCAATTCAAAAATGAGAAAAGCTCATAAATAATCTCTTCACAACAAAGCCAAGTGATACGAGAGAAATCATCCACAAAGGTAACGAAATATTTAAACGCAGTCGTAGACAAAACAGACAAGAACCCCAAACATCATAATGAACTAACTCAAGAGGAGCGTATTTGCGGTATTGACTCTGGGGACTCAAATGCACTCGATTTAAACTTAGCATATTGACACGACTCACAAGCCTAATGAGGATAAGCTGGTGAAAACCTATGATGAGGCAATTTTTTCCAAAGAGGCGAAAAGAAGGATGACCTAGGCGATAATAATTCAAATTGTGGTAACAACCCCAAACAAGCAGACTTTGGTACCTCTTTCCAAGGATAGAGATCAGGACTCACGGCCCTCGACCAATAACTGTCACAAAAGATCCTAAATCAAGCAATGATCAAGAAAGAATGAGATACTGCAATTAAGTGTACGAGTGAGTTTACTCAAAACATAGGTCAAAGTGAGTAGAGGATTCAGATGAATTATCCCTAACCCAAGGACACAAGATGTTGATCCATCTGCAAGGGTAACAGTAGAGGTAGAAGGGTATGACTAAAACGTAGTAAATAAACTGGAATTACCATATGGTATGTGGCTCCAGAGTCAATGAACTATGTGGAGGAAAAGGAAATAAACATGTGTTGGTTTTATCTGACTCGACGAGTGTCCTGATAGAAGTAGATGCAGAATGAAGTGATTTCTGATGATGAGTAGACTAAAATCTTCATTTATTTCAGCCCGCATAATTTCGCCTACATGTCTCGATTATGCAATAATGACACACGACTCATCTCGCGATTTAGTAATAAAAAGGTTGCATCTATCCCAAATGCTCTCCGAAAATCCAAAATACCGTAAAAATATGATCTTGCAATTGGGAAAAGAACTATAGCTCAAATACCCGACTGATGTTAGAACTTAGTCCTCTAATCCACAAAACATCTCAATCTCGAATAAATAAAGGAGAAAGACACCTAAAACCCTAGAAAACTAGGGTCGTCGACACAAAATACTTTGAAAATCACTATTGCAGCCATCGGACAGGGGAGTTAGGTGGCTAGAGAAGACCGTTGGTGGCCAACGATGCTGGAGGAGGAGGCATGTCGCCGGAGGTGCCTCCACGCACCCACACGTGCCCTCCACAAGCCGCAAAATGGGAAGAAACAAATTCTCGCGGCCGGGCAAGATGTGGCTCATATGTGCACCTTCTAACCACTCAAGAATTGGTGATCCGTCGTCAGCCGTCGACGCACCTCCTATCCGGCAATGCCATCCCACACTCCCCCTCGGCGCGATTTTCCAAAACACCAACTCCACGGCCCGTCATGTATTCCGAGATGCCTTAGAAAAAAAAATAAATTTCTCATTGAAGCTTAAACTTGAATCATGTGCCCGAGCACCATATGTGAGAGCAAGACAAAAGAATTTGAGGAGTGAATTCCTTGTGTTTCTCATTGATCCATTGTGAATATATATATACAAAAGCCAATCTAGCTTTCTCAATAGATTACAACTCTATAAGACAAGTTTCCTAATAGATTACCACTCTATATGTAAAGTAGATATATGTTATAACACGCTTATTGTCCATAAGGTATTGTACACTTATGCTCAATATAAAAGTTTCCAAAGTGTTTTCTGACTTTTAAATTGTTTCTCAAAGAACTCTACAAGAAAACAATTGAAAACAACTCAAAAATATTCTAAAAACCAACCTATTTTCAGTACAAATAAAAAAATTTTAAAAAAAAAAACTGCTTTTCTATCAAGAGTTTTTCAAATTTTTAACTTTCTTAATTCAGAAAACAGTTTTTTTATTTTAGAACTGTTTTCAAGAGCAATTACCAAAAAGCTCATATGCTTTTTCCTAACTTTGTTTGAGTATAAAGTTCAAAATTTTCCATAATGCATTATCACGATAGTTTAGTGAGATTGAATGGTGTCTACTTATCTATTATAATGGCCTTGTTATTTGCACTCTCAACAATTTCTTTAAGAATGCACTGTTATTTGGCATTTATTCAAAATGCCTCTATTATCTGCCCATTAAATAGAATCTACAGGCTATCTAAATTAAGGAGAGAGCTTGTTTCTTGTTCTTCTTTCTTTGGCAAGCCAATAGGGGCGTATTGCATTTATCATACTAACTCGATGCATCATTTCCTACGTTATTAATATGTTTGGTGCTTCCTTCCTTTGGTACTACTAAAATGTTTTTTATTTTATCAAAAAACAGGGGATAGCTAATTTCCATTTGCTGATACAACCATCTTAGTTGTTCATTGGCAATGTAATTGAATGACGAACAATTAGAAAATCCATATACAGCATTCGTATCATTTGGAAATTAGAGGATACCCATCTCGAAAAACAGATCAAGACTTGTTCTTCACTTCAAGTTGCTCTATTGTATCAAGATAGTTCCCATCTGCACTTTCAAAGAAGCTAATATAAAACAGCCAGTAAAATAATAAGAAAGACAAAAATTAAATGAATAAAAAACAGTTTTAAAGTTCATTCAATGCAGTCTGAACCATTATGGCTAACCTGATTAATGAGAAAACTGGTCCTGTAAAATAACAAACTGAACAATTCAGAATATAACAGAGAACTCTTCCTATAAAGTTTACACACTAATAACTATAATAAACTATAGTGTTATTTTCTTTTGAGTTGTTCTTGATAACTAAGGATCTGGATACTGATTGATATATTGATATATCATCCTCTCCTTCATCTCATCAAAAAACATGAAACATCTTTTGCGGTAATAGATAATTTTATGTCTAAACCCATGTAACTTGTAAGTGAAACAATGGTACATTAGTTATTTAATGTATAAAACCTAGCCTGCATGTCGAAGCAACCTGGCATACAACAACAAAAAGCATACCTGAGTTTCAAGACATAAAGACTCAAATTCATCCTGTAAAATTTCAGAGAACCCTCCATTCAAAATGAGACATTGAATATAAAGTGCATAATACAAAGTCAAGCGAAGAAAATGATTCTGCCAGTCAGCCTTGATCTTATAATGGATCCTAGGCAGATGTCAAATTGCCCACAAAGAAGATAATGAATAAATGCATGCAAAAAACTAAAGTACAATCAGTTAAATTCTGTGAGTATAAAATGATGACTTGAAAAGATCACAATGAGAAACTAGATAGTACTCCTAACTGAGGTCCTCCTGACAACAATGAAACAGAATGACAAAGATAAATCAAAAGCTTTGAATTCAAATCACATGGCGTAATTAAATCTAAAACATGAGTTGGCATGTTGTATTTTGATACAAAACATAAGGGTTTTGATATATCATACCTAAATTGGCCCAAATGCCAATAATCTAAAAGCATGCATTTTAATATCATTCTTCATGAAATTGGCTCATAATCCAATGATCAAAAAAAGCATGTACTTTATTACCAGTGTTCATGACATTATCAAATCACATGTTTGGCACTCAAAAAACCTGTGTAAACTAGTAAATGACATCATTACAATTTTACACTTTTTCTAAGCATATCTCCCATTCAACATATAACATAAGAACCTAATTACTCTATGTGCATGAGTTGCACTCTTCTGGTGCTCATTTTATAATAGCTTGTTTAATTATCCAAAACGAAGATAATAGCCTATTATAAAAGTTTTTTATAAAAGAATAATTTCGCTTTACATATGAACGATTGTTGAAACCTACTAAAAAAGATAAGGAGAAAATTTCAGCAATGATTTCACATTTGTCAGTATTTTATAGGGATATCAATAGAATACATGTGGTGTTTCATTTTAAAGAATCAATATGCAAGTTCCAAATATTTGAAAAGGAAGCTGTACCAAGGGTGAGGGAAAGATATCAGTTATTGAAAAGAAACAATTAGAAGAAGTGGCACCCGAAGGGGTTAATGTTAGGATATAATAAGAAATAGCAGGAAGAAAAGATAAAAAGGGGATACTCTCTTATAAGACAGCAGAAACAGACCCAATTAAGGAAAAAAATGCAAGCAACGATGAAAGAAAAGGACATAATAACCTAGAGGGGATCAACCAAAACATTGAATGTTCTTAAAGAATCTGTGCACAAATGAAAATTTAACTATCCTACGTTCTCTAAAAGAAAGCAGGTTAGCTAAACCAGGTTATTGTATCTTGAGGTGCAGCCATGCCTTCCCTGGTGCACCATAAATGAAATACAGCATCCGGCAATTACCCAAAACAACAAACAAACTAGTGACAACAACAATATTTTTCCATTTCTGAATAAATTCTCAAGTGTTCCAAATAACTTACATGGAACAAAATAAAAAGCTTTGATGGAACAAGGCCCATCTATATGCCCAGTGTGATATGAAAGTATTCTACCAAATCTGGGAATATACTCCACTATAATACTCTTAAAATAAAAAGAAAATATTATCAAGTCATAATTACAATTGTAGTAAGGAGAGAGAAGATTAAGGCAAATATAACGAAATCTTCATTTGAGAAAACAGGACCTAAGAGCAAATAATAGAAAGAAAGTATACCTCATATTTCCATGCAAAGAAGTAACGACGGAAGACAGATGATGAAGGCAGCAGTGAATAATTAATTCAAAGGTCAGTCGTAAGTAGAAAAAAGAACGGGAAAATACATTTCATCGATGATTAATGCCATAACATGAACAACCAGACTATGATACTTCTCTTTTTGTTATAAGCAAACAATACATTATATAGCACCATAAAAAAAACGGAGCACATTCAATAGCACCATCACAAAAAGGGAGCATACGCTATGCACCTAGGGACATACAAGAGAAACCACAGTAACACAAAACAGAGCAGCAATGCCTTGACAAAAACAACAGAAAAAAGACCCACAGTCCATAGTTTAGGATTTCTATAAATCCAACAAAGAATAATTCATCCTCCCCAACAAGCTTCAAACACCCCAAAAGGAATCTAATAAGGTTCTTTCTTTAAATTTGGTCAAGCCACTCATCCTTATCGAAGATCCTCATTTCACTCCATCGACCAAAAACAAGCAAAGAGAGCCACCCCAGACTTTCTTTTCCAATTAAACCAAAAACTTTCAGCGTGAAAGAACCCGATTGAATACTATGATTGAATCTATGACACCCCAAACCCAAGTTAGGGGTAAAAACAAAATTTTCAAAATAATAATAATAATGAATAAATTAAATTAATTTATTAAGAGTAGAAAAGTCATTATGTCTTTAAAAATCCTAAGTATAAATTAGAATTTTCTTATTTTCCCTATTCAAAAAAGGCCCTAATATACAAAAATAAGAGAGATTAGAGAACGTATGGAAGCAAAGAACAGAAGATTTGAAGGTTTATGCTTGATAATTAAGGAGTTCAAGGTTTAAAGATAAATTTCCCAGATAATGATATATACTTCAAAATAGTATTTTATTCATTAATAAGTTTCAAACAATTTAAAAAAATAATTATTATTATTAAAGATATAGGGAAACTTTTGGGTAATAATAAAATATGAGAAATATTAATAATAACTATTTTAAGTAAATAATTTTATTTTGATTACAAGGGCATAAGATACGGGTAGTCATATTGAGTAGCAACAATAGGATGTACGAAATATAAGTACTAAGTGTTGCAAGAAAAGATTGTTAGTGTATAAGATAGAAGCAATTGATGTAGTAATAAAGAGGGATATAGGATATAAAGAATATTAGTAATAATCATTTTCTTTATATTATGTTATTAGGGTGAAGAGTAAGTCTCGCCTAAGATTCTTCAAGGATCCTTAGTTCTAGGTGCTCATTTGAGGTAAGGGAATAGCAACTGGGGAGCAGGAGTTATATATATATTTTATATGTCATTTGAATAATGAAAAGGTATACTCTTTATTTTCAGGCATGGATCAAAATACATATTTTGCATGAGAAAAAAGATATATATTTGAATTTTTCATTTGTTTATGAAATGAAAATTGTGTGGAGTTATGGATATCTTTGATTTATAAGTTTGAAATTGATAAAAGAAAGTGGTTGGCTCTTAGTTTATAGCTCTTGTCAATGAGGTATAATTGTTAGTATATCTATATGGTGCTTGTCAAAGGGTTATAATTGTTGTCAATGGGTTGGTTATAGTTGTTGACCTTTAGTTTAAGTATGTTGCAAGCACTGTTAGGGGTCCAACCCTTAAAACCTATTGCCGAAGAGTTGGAGGAGGACAAGGCAATAATTAGCCAGGCCTCGGGGTATTTGAAATTGCCTCCCCTCCCTACGTATAAATCGAGGGGTGGTCTTGTTTTTTGAGTTGGCTAGAATCTTGTTTAAAGAACCATCACCAGTCAGGCAGGAAATGTCTCTCAGATTTATGTTTCATTTTTGGTTGTTTAATTGCTTGTAAAGAAAGCTATTGATAGAAACTTACTAATTCCAATTTGTAATATGAGTTCCGGGCAGGCTTCCTATGAATGGTCTAACTTGCCATTTCTTCTCGCGAATGCCATCCAAAATGGAATCAGGTGGAAGCCTCTCTGGATCTCACATCAATGGCGCAAAAAAGCTTCGATGCTCGAATTAGGTCGCCGTAAAGACAAGGATCGCAGTCACGCCGAGGCTAACCAAAAGGAATTTTCTCACCGGGTTAGACTCATCACTCGCTTCACATGGTATGGTATGCTACGCGCATCAATGTTTGGCAAAGGACCAAGTCGGAAAGCAGATGAGAGGGAATCGAGGTCGATAACAAGGCAATTGGGACGCTTTTCCTACACAAGCACAAAGTAAGGTTATGATTCTCCAATCGCGCTGGCAAAAATACGCCTCTATGTTTAATGGAGTTGATCTCAAAGTTGGTCGCAAGAGCAAAACAGATTTCCATATTCACAACACTTCTCGAGACATTGAAACTCCAAACGGCCTTGATTGTATGGAAGGAAATACCCTCCACTGGGCTCGCTGGCTGGGAGTAACCCGAACCGACTCGACCCACCGTATGACGGCTCCACCGCTATGCCGGGGAGATAGTGAAAAATTCATACAAGTTTTTTGTGGCCGCCAAACAATCTAGGTCCATTGCTGAATACATTCGAGAATTTGTGACTAGAGCAACGCAAATCAAGGGCTTAACGGATGAGCTCTGATTAGGGTTATTCCTCAATGGCTTGCATGAAGACATTCGAGTCCAAATCTTTTAGAAAGATGCGATCGACATTTTCGAGACCATAGATTTTGGTGGAGAGGTGTAACACAAGCCTAGTCGAAAAAGGAGCCAATCATTGGGGTGGGCGCTGTTGTACCGCCAACGGCCGATGACATTTACATGCTTACACCATTGGAACCCTACGCTCCCAAGTCGGGATCATGGACCATCTCACTAAGCCAAACCTAGCGCTTATTAGGCTTCAACTCTAAATCACTAGTCGCACCGTCATCACCTCCACTCCCCGCATGTTTGTTACACCAAATTTCACCTAACTTTCGATTGAAGGTGATGCCTCGTAAAACGTGCGTGACGGGCTATATGATGCAACAAACAGATCTAGTGTGCCAAAGAAATCTTTGTAGAAAGATCAGGCAAGCAGAAATCTCGCATACGAAAGGAACTCATGGCACTGGTAATGGCAATCCAGTATGGGCGGCCATATTTAATTGGGAGACGTTCTCAAGTTAGAACGGATCAACACAGCCTAAAGCACTTACTCCATCAACTAATTTGTTAAGAGAGAAGGAACACTCTGCTCTCACACTACAGTGAGTGTAACATACATTATTTATATTCTGAATAGTGCAAAAGGAAAACAGAAGGAAGCCCACTGAAGACGAAGAGGCAAAGATCCAATGGGTAGAGGTCAAACTCAACACTCCCCCTGCCAAAGCATATGGGGACGTGCCACCAAGCTTGTTCTTCTACTTCTTCTTCCTTCTCTTCTCTTCTGGTCGATGGCGCGAGGGTCAGAACAAACACGGCCCTAATTTTTTTAAATGGGATTTACCAAAACGACGCCATATTTTAGTTTGATGCCTAGACCAAAACAACGCCGCTTTGGTTCGGGATGGTCACTTAATTCAAACAACATCGGCAGTTTTAGATGCACTAAAAACAACGCCGTTGATTGGGGTTCTTAACATAAAAAAAAAAAGCTTCTAATGGCTAAAACAACGTCGTTTTGGTCCTAGAAAGGCCAAAACGACGTCGTTTTGGCCCCAGAGACTACATTTCACACCTCCAAGAACTCCAACCCCCATTTTTGTCCTTTTCCAACCGAAATATAAACCTCTAGCCTCCCAAACTCAATATCAACCACACATAGAAGAGAAGAAAAATCGAGCAATAATACCAATAAATTGCTATAAAAATTATTCAAAAATAGAAACTCTTTAACTCGAAAATTTGGTATATAGTGATTTATTGAAATCGAGATGATATTTGATAATAAATATTGTTATTTTTATATATATTCGAAATATATATATAAAATATAGGGTGTTACAAAGTTTGATAGTGCGCGCCATGCTATGTCGTGAGGGCTTTTTGCGCCTTTACGCAGATAAACTTTTATTTTCCCAAGATTTTGTCTAAGGAGGCTTACTGATTTAAGGCTTCCCTAGAAGGTAAAGTGAAGATTATTTGAACTCATGATTTATTTTTTGGACTATAGAATGAGCAATTCTGCATAGCTTTTAAGAGAAAAGTGGAATAGTCAAGATATAGACTAAAGTATTCTTTTGTCTATAATCATGGAGTCGAATAGATCATACTTAAGGGAAGAGGTTTTTTTCTCTTACAGTTTTTTGGAGTGGTCGGGTTTCAAATCGAGGATAGAGCCAAGTGAGGTTTTTTTGCTCACCTTCCAGCCGGCCAGATACCCCCCGCACTGGGTAGCTTTTTCTAATATATCAGTTATACGATTCAAAAAAATCTCAAAGTCAAAATGAATAATAACCAAAAACAAAAATAAATAAATAAATAAAATAAACAAGTTCTCAACCTTTCATAGGTAGAAACATGCTGATTCTACTGACAGCAAGAAAGTTGTAGAAAGGTTTCACTTTCAAATGGAAGCTCCCCTTCTTCTCCTAGTGAATCACTTCTCACAGTCTCAAATTATGGCCGCTCGCTCCATGAATTCATCCACTTCCCCTGACTCCCAACATTGAAAATGTTTTCTAAAAAGAAATGACCAAGAGAATCCACCCTTCCCTCCCTCCAACAAGCTGACCACTAGTCCACTTTAGCATTCAAGGCAAGCTTATACAGCTAAGAGAAATACTCTTTCAAGGCACACTTGTCCACCCCTCTATCACAAAAATTTTCGGGTCTCAAGCTCAAGTATAAAATAGAGATTGCAGTCTTTTGATAGCTTTCATGAATGTGTCTCGAAAGCATCCCTTCTCTAGCATGCACTAACCCTCTAACATAATGCTTCTAAAAATACATGGCATGACTCCTTGATTTTTGGATTGGCATGCTTTTCCATGTCCATCCAATTGTGTTTTCTGGACTAGCATCTTTCAAGAGTCTTTTCATGATATAAAGAAATTTTCTCTCTTTTTAAAAGCTTGAATTTATCTGCTATAATATAAGAAAAAGTTACACAAAAACACCAATATAATTTGGCTCTTTTCAGGCCAACCATATGTCGTAAAATACTAGATAAATGTAAAAAATACTAAGGAGAGATTCGGGAAAGTTTCTCCTTGATTCCATCACACCCATACATATAAACAAATTATCTTAGAAGGCCTTTAGCATCCGGGTGCATGGTAACTAACATATTCCTAATCTTTAGCATCTATACATGGTAGATTCCTAGTCTTTAGCATCTATACATGGTAACTAACATAACAAAGTACTTGTAATGCGCATGAGAAACAACAAATGCAATCCCAAACATCACTATGAATTTGCCTCAGCATTGTGAGGCACGAGACGATGATGAGGAAAAGGCAGAACTTTACTTTGCCAAGTTCAGATGATGTACAATCAAAGAAAGATCAATAGAAGAACATGCTAAAGATTCAACAATCCGTGAATGTTGTGTAGCAGAATGGTGAGTTTGGTGGCCTAGACGTCTATGCCACATCTTATTGCCAGAACCAACAACATTACATGCAAATGAAAGTAAAGGAAAACTAGGAATAAAAGTGGAAGGAGAAACATGAAGAGGAAAGAGTCGTCCCACTTTGTCCCTCACTGATCTTTCGCTTCGACACTTGTTCCTGTACAACACAACCAGAACGGGAGAAATGGACGTTACAATTGTTATCAACCAATTGACCAACATAAATAAGATTTGGGCGGAGAGGTCAGAGACACAAAAACATCGCTAAGGAAGAGGAGATCACCAACAGCACCGATGCGTATACCGCCATCAATCCGTGTTAATTTTCAGATTTTCATCATAATTTCTGATATTGGAAAGAGGAACAACAGTATTAGTCATATGGTTAGAGGCTCCGGAGTCAAAATACCATGGCTTAGAAGAAACTTTATGATTACCTGAGAGCCTAAAAGAAGTAAAAGCAGAAAGGATCATCTATTGTACCATTTCAGGAGTGAGTGTGGTCGGGTTTGCTAAGGCTGTAGGAGCAGGAAGAGGAACAACCTACGCAGGCAAGAGGCACGCAACGTAATCCGAGACAAATAAAGGAGGCATGATAAGCAAGACTGGCTTCTTCAAGGTGAATGGGACAAGCAGAGATGATATGACCTCGCTGCTTCTCGGGCGAAGTTACAAAACTTCGGGACAATCCCGAGCATTACGGCCAAAAGCTTTACAATCCAAAGACCGACAAAGACGCATGTTCCTACCCGTGATGTCTCCTCGGTGGCCGCATAAGCCACGTAAACAAGTGCATCTAACAAAGAGCCCGATGTTCCATGGCAGCCTGAGTAATGATACGTTGCTCCTCACGGCAGTTCACTCAAACAAGCATCCGTGAGATGGGACAGGATGACGGTTCACATCGATTAGAACGCGGTACTTCAAAGTCGGTCGTAATCTCATCAAGAATCGATTCGCTGCTAGTACATGCACTTCTCAGACAGCAGAGTCATATGGGAACATTAGCATAAATAATGCTGCAATAGTCAACCCAAAGAGTTTGAAAACTTAAAAATATTCCTCAAGTAGACTCCGTCTGCGGTGAAATTATCCATCCTCATACTCCAAATGAACCAAGCAGTCAGTCTCGATTGTAAAACCGTGGGCTAAGATAAGTCCACATAGCGCCAGCTAGCTTTATAAGGCCAATCAAGAAATAAGGTGAGACTCAACCAAGCTAAGGAGCCAAGTCATAACCCGAGCATAATGAATTTCCCACTTAGACAAAGCCTCAAGACTCGAGGTGCGTGAACACCCCACACAGTGACCCCACAATTCTTTCTTCGACAAATAATTTAAATCGAACTCCTGCCGAATAATTTTTACCAATAACCTATCAGGAATGATTCCAACTTATCCGATGATGACGGACTCAAGAGACAAAGAATATCCCACTGTAAAATCAGAGCTCGCGACCGTGAGAAAAAACACACAAACAAACACCCACCGTAAAACAATATATATATTGCAATCGAAAATTAGAAAAGACATAAAACCAGAACGCTAAAATTATAAAATTGCCGAAAGTCACAATCGAAAAAGGCACTGGAAATAAGAGCAAGAACCGAACATCCGGCGCACGACGAGAACAAGAGAACACTACGTAAATTCACGTTAGGGTTCACCAAGATGGAACCTGCAGTGAAACCGACAAGAGAAACCCACAAAGCCAAGAGAAACAATTATTCGAACAAACCAAAAATCAAGAACTCCGGTCTCCGATACCATGTGTCAAAATACTAGATAATGTAAAAATACGAAGAGAGATTTTGGGTGCTTTTTCCTTGATTCCATCAATCTGCCATACATATAGTCTCCCAAATTATCTAGTCTTTAGCATCTATACATGGTAACTAACATATTCCTAATCTTTAGCATCTATACATGGTAGATTCCTAGTCTTTAGCATCTATACATGGTAACTAACATATTCCTAATCTTTAGCATCTATACATGGTAAGATAATATATACAACTAATAATAGAGTCCCAAATTGCATTAACTCCTAAAATCAGATATGGTAACACCATATCCTAGCACCCGTACAAATGCAAACCCAAAATACTTTCTCCTCCATCCAATGCAGGCAACTGAAAACTAACCGTAAATGAATCAACTACTTAAAAACACATACCAATGAAATTCCACTTATTTCAAACTCTAACAAAAATTCTAAATATCATTGATAGGTACCCAAGCCCAATAAGAGAGCTCAACCCAAAAGATCGACCTGATAGGTGAGAGAACCTCTCAAACTTAAATACCACTCCATAATTCTCAAGTGAATCGACGCGAGACAGATCATCGCCTCAATTTAAAAATGCACGTCCGCAACCGCCCACGCTTGCATAGTTTTCTAATTCGACCTCTCTCAGGCACCAAGTAGCTCTCTCTCACTACGTACCGATTATCAATGAAAGAACCAATGATAGATATCCAAGCTCAATAAGAAAGCCTAACTTTGAAGACCTAAGAGACGACAGCGGAACCTCCTCAAAGATTAGCATCACTCACACCCGCGAACCAACGCCGCGAATGATTTAAAATATTCGCTTTGAAGGATATATCTGAGACTCGTGATTTTTACTTGATATATCTGAGATATATCGCGCTGATATTAAATAATATCGATATATCGGTGTCATTAAACTACGCGATCAATCCATAACCGCTGATCGTTTCGTGATTTCAACATTGTCATTTAAATATATCTCCGATATATCCCGATATATCTCGAGTATCCCCGATATATTCCCTTTGATATTTTAATGGTATATATCGGAAATTAAACTAACGCGCACGTGTGCCACAGACCTAATATTTCCACGATATATCGGCCCAAACCGGAGATATCAAGGAGACATCGGCTATCACGACATCGTATCGAACATCACCGAGATCGGATATCGAGATATATCGACGGATATATTTGATATTTTCATCCACGAACGCCGATCTTACCAATCACCCGTTTCCTTTTTTCCATTAGTTTATTTTAAAATTGATACTTGACAAACACATATGTTGTATAATCTCTGGATCTTATGAAGAAAAGGAGAGCGAATTACAACATAATGATGATTAAAGAAAATTTAAAGCTGAAATTTCGTAAATATCTGAATAAACAAGGTTAAGTGTTCTGCTCAGCAGTGCTGAAACTTTGAAAGGCTTTCGAGAATTCCTTGTTTTCCATACAATGTAATTAGTGCAAAGAAAGCCAAAGTCAGCTAAATAACAGAGGGCGGCAGGAACTCATTTGTACGAAGCGTAAGAAAAATGAACAGATTTTGAAAGGTACCTCCTTAGAACAAGTAGTGAGAAGGGAACGCAGAGCCAGCCTGAAGGACTTTGCCAAATTCATTTGCCTCAAACCTTGAGGACCGCCTCCGCCGCCACCCGCCGGAAGACGATTTCTCCATTTGTCAGCGAAAAAAAAATCATCACATTGATGAAAATGAGATTGATAAACTCAAATCTAGGGTTTGGTTGAAATTCAAAGAAAAATGACGGAAAGGAAGAAATGAACCTGAAATCTTGATGGATGAGAGGCACCAATAGATTATTTTGCCAAAATCAAACTTCAAACCCTACTTTTCGCGGCAAATTATTTTTATTTTGCTTTTTAAATCAAACCCCGTGTGCAGATCACGTAACCGCTTCATTAGATATCTAGTCTACTCTAGTTGGTCTTGTCTTAGTCCTTGGAACGAATTTTTAACAATAATTAAAAATAGGAAAAATCTATATGAATAATCCTAGTTTTCAAAGATTTTTTAAATAGTCACGCATTTCGACTAACCAAGAATAATCTCAAGTTTAAGAGGTGCATCCTTAAAATAGTAGTCCTTAGTTTAATGTAATGACGAAAATATCGGCTTTCTACGATATATCTGCAGATTGATTTACTAGATATATCTGAGAGATATATCGCCGTGATATTTTTACACGAATACATCGATATATCTAAATTAAACTATCGCGATCAATCCATAACCGTTGGATCAAGTCAGGATTTCAATATGGTCATTTAAATATATCTCCGATATATCCCGATATATCCTCGATATATCCCGATATATCTCGGATATTTTACCGAGATATATCGGAAATTAAACTAACGCGTCAAAGTGATCGCGATATTTCCACGATATATCGGTCCAAACCTATATCGGCGATATATCTGGCCATCGCGATATCGTATCGACATCACCGAGCATATCTGATATATTCGGAGATATATCATCCGGGATATAATGGATATTTTCATCCATGGACTTAAATGTAACCAACTAAACAAGTGAAGAATGACCTGTGTCGATATCTAATTGGCTCATAAAAATTTTTTATTTTAAAAAAAAAAGTAAGTTTGATCCCCACTCTCTCCTCTCATATAGCTAAGTCGCTAATTCAACTCCCAAAATTTTATCGCTTTACCCCATTTCTCACCTCCTCTACCTGCCACCTTCAACCCACCGATCATCCTCTTCGTCTAAGCCTTGGACAAATAGGTCAATGTGTTACAAACGACTCTCTATCTTCCCTTCCTCATATCTACCTTCTCCAGAGTTGAAAGAATCCGCATTGCTTCTATACATCTCAAACACCATAACCACCCGCCTAATTATGTCTATCAGGTTCACTAACATAGCTAGAGTTGGCATTTTTTACCGCTATGCCTAGAGCTATGGAGGCCATGTGTATGCCATGACCATCTGTGTTAGTGATATGTGAGGAGATATTTGAGGAATGATGGAAGAGTGGTCTACTTAGTAGAAGCTTTGAATTAGTCAATAAGTGAAGTCACCTTTGTTTAGTTTCTTATTTATTATCTTGTAGCCCAAGAATCTGTAAAGAAGAAGTGGTAGTAGTAAAAGTTATAGTAGTTTCTATTTTTTAGAACACCAATTGTTGTTTTTTCTTTAATTAGGAAGTGGTAGTTACTTTCATTATCCATAAAAAACATTACTCATGAGAGTAGAATATAGAAACAATAATATTTTTCAAAGGTTTTATCTAGCTCAATTAGAGAGACATGTTTCAAAGGTCTTATCTAGCCTAAAGTAGATAAGTTTTATAGGTTTTATCTAAGTCTAAAATTGGATAAACCTATCAATGGTATCAAAGCTCGGCATTATGTCCACTAACAAGGAAAAAATCAAAAATTTAGAGGCTAGCTTTGGAGATCTCCAAACCAACTTCAATCAAATGGAAGTAGGAGTTAGTGGCAAACTGTTAAACAATTTTCCGACATGACTACCAAAGACTAACTAAAGTCCCCAGTAACGGCGCCAAAAACTTGTTAAGACCAAACTGACCAAGTCATTAGCGCTGCCAACAAAGACTATTTAGTCCCTTACATTGGTGCCAAAAACATTTTGAGACCCAAGATATAAATATGTTTTTCTCGCCTCAGATGCAAATTCATTTCATTTGAAAACTAGGTCGGGTTCAGATCACTCCAAGTGCATAGGTCCTATAAGTAATACAGTGGATTTTAAGTCCAGATATCATTCCTAATGGTGATCGACATTAGAAAATTTTAAAGATTAACTATCCTCACTACTAAAAATTCTTACCTTTGAATCCCGGGATTCTTAAGATAGATTTAATCTTTTTACAAAAGTAATAAAAGTAAACCATAAATGAAATTTCTAAAACTACATAATTAGGAGAGGAATATGAACTAAAACATATGGAAAGAAAAAATAGTGTCAGGTCATCTCTTTGCAAGTTTCAATTAAGATAATGTAATGGAAGTGAACCTTGGAATTGTCCAAGAATATATTAGTATAGAAATGGATCTCTCCTCTGCTCTATACATTTCACTATTCAAATTACCACATTTATATCTCTAGACAATGGGTCTGAAAAGTTACTTGTAGGATTTGTTTCTCTTTTAAGATCTAACTATTTTTCCTTTCGCATTTCATAATCATCTTCTAGGACTGAAATTGCTTGCTCCTATGACAAGAAATTGTGCACTCTTCATAAAATGTATCTCAGCCATCAATTAGATAAAAAATTCTTCTTCCCTTGATTCGATTCTCAACTAACACTAGGTTGCAGTTATTCTCTCAATTGAGGTGAAACCTCTCAGGATTAAGTTGCTAGACCAGTAAGTGGAACTTATGCCTCGAGCACACATTCCCGCCAAGTATACCAGAGGCTGAAAGCAGAGTTAATACTAGTGATATATCAAGGTAATTCAACAATTCATTAGTTCATATAATATTAGCGTAGTGCTATCCACAAGTTAATGCGCTCATTCTCAAGTAGTCCATCTCCGTGTCACCGATGGATTCCTCGAAATCGAATAATAATACAACTCTTTTGGATACCAAACAATCGGACATTCGCATCAACTCAATGTAGAGTAATACCGCTTAAATCGCCTCCAAATTTCAACTAAAACAACATTAACTCTTGCAAAAACGAATCTTAACAAAATATTCTTCCCAAAAGGAGTTTATTTCTTTCAAACTGATCACAAATCTACAATGACTAGTTGATTAAACAAATTCATTTAGATTGTAATCAAACCGAAGAAAATGAGTTCCGTATCAAATTCCAGATTTCCTTCATCTAAGTTCAGTAGAAATGAAACCCGATTTACATGAACACCAAACTGAATCTCCAGCCGCATCATCAAGCCTAATCCTAAACAAATAAGGAATCTAGAAACAAATAAAATAAATAAAATAAAATAAAATAAAAATATATACAATGAGACTTCAACTTTCCCAAAAAACACAAAGACTTGATGAAAGCTGCTTGAAACTACGCACTATGTAACGCCCCAAAAATACCTTAGAATTTTTATAATAATTTTATTATATATATTCCGGGTATGAATTGAGTCAAACTTGTGTTTTTTTGAAAAAAAATTGATAAATTGATAAATTGTGAAATGTAAATTGAAAGTGTGAGCATATGACTTAATATTATATGCTAAAAATGAGAAATTGAGTGAACCCTGAAATAAACCCAAGTGAAAAAGGCCAATGTGGAAAAATCAGAAATGAGGACCTAAGGGTCAATTGTTATAAAGAATAAATGTCTAAGTGAATTTATGATAAAAGGATGGTCGGCGGAATAATAGAGACTTAAATGAAAATGGGTTAAAGGCCAAACAAGGCCTTATGGAAATAAATAATTAAACACCCAAAAGGAGTAGAAAATGAGGAATAAGAATGAGTGTGTAGCTAAACATGGCCTTACACTTAAATGGGTTAAAGGCCAAACAAGGCATTATGGATTTAAGGGATATAAAGACCAAAAATGTGGTCTTATGGCTCACTATATGAGCAATCTCAGTTCGAGGGAGGCGGAAGGAGAAAAGGGAGAAAATCTGGGGTTTGCAAGGAGGAGTGGCTTTGGTTGGCTTTGCTTCCCATTTCTTGCTCCTATGAGACCAAGCAACATACAAGAAGAGATTTGAAGAGGTGCGGGTGAAGACAACAACCTGACCTAGGACTGGTATCGAAAGAGAAAAGGAATCGATAATTGGTTTGTTCTCTGACTCTATTCTTATTTCAAGTATTTTGGTAGTTTACCAAGTAACTTCATGAAATGAGGAATGAATGTGATTGCATGAAAAGAAAGCGTGCTTGAATGAGTATATGAAATGAGTACGTGAATGTGTATATGAAATGAGTACATGAATGAGTATATGAAATGAGTACGTGAATGTGTATAAGAAGAGCATTTGGGTAGATCTTGGGGTGGAATGGGAAGTAGAATATGGAATTGAAATGTGATATCGGAAAACCGACGAATGTAATTGATAAATCAAATTGTAAACGATTCGGGCCGACATTCTACATCCTGAATTGAATCGATATACCGGGACGACCATGATGCACCAATTTACATCCGTCACGAAAAGCCAATCTTTAAATTGTCCAATGTCCCACTTTCGGGCGGATGCACCAATCGACATCCCGCTTCATGAGGACGACACAGGAAATGTCCCACTTGGGCGGATGCACCAATCGGCTATCCGGCCATGACAGCGTATGGCCACTGATACCACATGTCGAGGCACCAAACGGCATCCATCATGATGGAGACCTAATTTGTTAAATGTAAGCACATTACCGACGATAATAAAATAATATTCATCAAACGGAACTGGCTATAAATGTGGAATTGAATAGTCAAAAGAAGTAACCAACATTGACGAAAGTGTGTAAATGGATTTTTATGCATATGCTTAAATCTCATAAATTGAATTGTTGCATTGAAAATGCATACAGATATAGTAAATGAAGTGTAAAATGAAAGTATACTAAAGTGAATAGAGTATGCATATGTTGATATAATAGGCAGATACATCAGCAATGCATGCTAAGTTAAATTGAATATTATAATAGAATTGTATAGGTTCACAGCATGAAAATGCTTAGTCGTGATAGTTTTTATCATCTGGCGCAGTTTCGAAGTAGATAAGAGCAAAGATAAGATCGTGGAAGTCACAGAGTCATAAGAGAGCATTTAGGCAGTATATGCACTTCATTATTTGCATTATCATTCTTTTGAACGGCGTGGTATTTTATAAAATGCAGTAAGAACTTAACTTCATGAGATGATTTCCAAAGAACGCCTTTTAAATGGCTTTGTGAATATGAGTGGTGCCTACCAAATTGCATTTAATTTGTAAATGATTACGGGTCATTTAAATCGAATCGCTCGCAGAACGAAATGACATAATAAAATGTTTTGATAGCGATAAATGAAAACGCCGGAGGTAAACTGGCTCCGGTTCGACCTGGGTCGCCAGGATTCGGTCAATTTTCTTTGAAAAAGAAAATTTAATAACAAGGAAAATAAAAGAAATAAACCAACGCTTTTATGTTTCTGGTCGATCATCGATTAGCTGGGATTCAGTTTTGAAACATACATTACTTACTCCAAAAGCTTTCATAGAATGCAGTCTTGGGCCCTAAAATCGAGGCGAGAATCACGCACTGCGAAAAGCCCAAAATTTCTTCCCTAGATGCTACTGTCCGAGGATGTAGTGATGACGCCATGACATCGTAGCTGTCGGCGTCGTAATGCGGGAGGCCCGAAGCGTCGCAACATCAAAGGAAATTGTTTGACACTCTTATTTTCCAATGTTGAGTTTATGTCGTACCATACAGCGCCGAGATGGCATGCTGCAGGCCATTAATTCATGTCACTAAACCGCTATTCTTGTGTTGCCACATTTAGTTGGTGTTGCCGACATTCCTCACGTTACAAATACGTCGAATCGAGGCCCTGTCGCTTACACTTTTGCACCGATGTCGCGACATTGTTGAACCGATGTCGCCATACTGATCATTTAAGTTCATTGTGATCATCCTCGTGTTAATGTCGCGATGGCGCGTGATTTAACATTGCATTCGTTGTTCGCAGCCTTCCCAATGTCTTTATTTCACGCCAGCAGAACATTTATTCTATGCTGCAGCGAAGGGAATTTAATTTGTTATTCGTGCCGCTTAATCAGTGTCGCGACATTAACACGCGTCACTGCTGATGTCATACATCGCTTCGTAGGCCTTAACTGGCAGTTCCATGTCGATATTTTCAATGCGTATTCGATTTGGCTGCCTAAGTCCTCTCGGTTATGTTTTGAGTTGATGTCGCTATTATCATTCTGGCGTCACGGCTATCGATTCGATATCTCAACACCGTGACTTAGACATCAATGTCGTGACATCAATGCATGCCCCAATATTCGTTGGGCTAATGTCAATGACATTATATTGATGTTGCGATATTTAAAGAAAAATCGCCTTCCTCGTTATGTAACAAACTATGCCGCCGTGATGTCGCCGGCATTACGACGACACACCAGGTTCGCTGAGGTTGTTTGTGATGTCGCGACATTTCGCATCATTGCTTTCCCTTCTCTGGGATGATGTCGCGACATTGGTACTACGGGCTAATGCTATGACATTGGCCCTTTCCTCGCACCATGATGGCTACTTTTCTATTGAATTTGGCTTATTTCCTTTGGGAAGTTTCGAAGAAACAACAAATTTGGGGAAGAAAGTTCGTACTTTAAACCGAATCAAAATATTCTCAAAATGGACTTAAAAGATAATGAGCTTTAGACTCATCATAAACTCCGACAAATTATTGTTGCATACCGAATGTCCGACATTCCGATCACAAGGTATGAGGTATTTCCCTCTAGCGTACTCTAATGCACAAAGGTACAATCATCAAATGGCAAACTTAGGATCAACTTAAGGGAAGCGTGGACCGTGTTCACTTCTAAACCTGGTAAAGTCGACTCTCGGGCGTATTTTGGAGATGACCCAACAAAGTGGTTACACTAGTAGATCAATATTAATACCAAGGTAATGGGGTAAACACAAAGTATGTGGTCATCCTTTCATTTGGAAGGCGAGGCCAACCACTGGGAAGAATGTTGCTGAGCATATCATGAGGAAAGAGAAAGTGGTCACTGGGGTATTCGAGATTTGATAGCTATTGAAAATGAGCAAAAATCTATAGATTATCATGAGTTTAGAAACAGCAAATAAGGTTCCATGGATTTAACTCAAAGATTCAGGCTATATCATCGTGCATTGAACCAGAAGATTTACAAAGCGAATATGATGTTTTGTTTCAAAACAACAAGAGTCATTGTCGCTTCTTTTTCTATAGACTAAAACCCTCAAATGTACATAGTTACAAGAACCTTACACTTCTCTCTGCACCTACATGTCACTTTGATAAACTTGCTTAATTAAATAAATCGGGTTTTGGATGTTTCAGATTTTAAAATTTGGCGAATTATGACAATCGCAAGTGCAATGTGTCATACAAGTAGTAAAATCAATGTAAGTCCGTGCATCAATTCCTACGTAGATTGTCATGAATTAGAGATCAAGTACCCCAACTACTAAAGTTCTATGCTATTTGGACTAAAAGAATTTGATAATAAAATTCTATCTACTAGATAATAAATCCTAGACTGTTAACTAAAACTAGAAATTGACAGAATACGAAATAAACTACAAAAATTAAGAACTAACATCGGATCTAACTGCTCCATGTTAGAAACGAAACCATCATGAATTATAATAAAATGCCAATCTTATGCATGAAAGTACATTGCTCTATTGTATCGATGATCCGACGGTCCAAGATTCGCTTCTAAATGTTGCTGATTCTCCACATTCACCGGTTAGAAACTCTGCTTCTCTCGAAATCAAGTTCTACCCAAGCATTGTATTCGTTTTCTTACAAGATTCGGGGTATTTTTCTTTTCAATACTACACCCATTGATGACTACATATCTTTTGCTTCTCTCTCAAGATTTTAGCAAAAGTTCTACAACTTAACTGGTGGCTCATCCTTTTCAGTATCTACTGGTTCATTCCTTCCCTTGATTAGATCTAAGCTAACACTCTGGTCGGAACTCCTTTAGATTAAGGTGAACTCTCCGATTATTTATATTGCAAATACCCTCCAACTTCAATTATGAGCGAATGGGGGATTTATCAAAATTAACTTTTAGAGTCAGCAGTTCATCAATAATAGTCTAACATACCCATAAAAGAATGCCTGCCTCTCGTGAACTCGTCGTCACGCAGAGGGCATCCCGAAATCGTGAGTAAGATACATTCTCAAAATGGTATCTTCTGCACTACCATCGGGAACTTATCACTTAAAAACACCAAGCAAGTAAATCACCACTCAAATAACGTTTCCGCATTTTTGGCGTAAAAGACTGTAACTAACTATAATTCAAATCCATCAGAACCGTATTTCATCATCGCGATTAAGCGATTAAAGAAATGGAGCAATCGATCACGCATAACCACTATAACCGCAATGAAATCGAGAAAATGAACTCTTAAATTTGTCTAGATTACAATTTTTCGTGCAAAGCAATTTGCTAAGAAGAAAATAACATAAATAAAATTTCAGCCTCTAATCGCTTCTATCACCAGCGTGGTAGATGCGTAAAGAATTAAAAAAAAAAAAATAAAAAAAAAAAGAAAATTCTATTTCCAAACTATACACTAAGTTCTCTTTCATTCTTCGGTAAAAGACGTAAGCTACTTACTATTCTAACACTGCCTATTTATATCACAAAAGAATCGGGCTGAATCCCCAAAAATCTCAAAGTGGAATTTCAAAAGAAAGCCCAACATCGTTCTAGGCTCACCTCGAAATGGTGTCGCACTGATTTCTCTCTTTGCTTCGCTTCGCTCAATCGCGACCTTGTTACTCAAGCAAAACTGTATTCTCGGCAGTCGCCATTAATTAATGGTCGCGAAGACGTCAGGGTCGCGACCTCGTTGGTTCGCCAAGAGCGCCGATGTCGCCACTCATGGTTTCGCACGCCGCCACCTCGTTGTCTTTCCTTCTTTTGCATTATGAGTCATAACCCCGCTTCGAAATGATCGCATTTCCTTGTTACGCGGTACGGCAGAGACTCACGAGTCGCTAATTTTTGATGTTTATTTCCTCTTCCGTCAACTCAATTTTGCCAACCGCTCTCCTTCTAACCTTATTCGTAGTCGCGACCTCGGGCGTGATGTCACTTTACGTTGTTTCTTTTCCGGTCGCATAGTCCCAATTGCTCAAAAATTAATGTTACCTCGATTTCTTTCTGCCGCTTCGTGCTCATGACTCTGATGAGTGGCTCACATCGTGCAAGAATTTGTGATCCTTGGTTAATAAACGTCGTGAACTTTAGTTTCTTCAAGGACTTCGTTTAGCTCGTCGTGTCACACCTCCTCAGGTTCTTCAACCTTAATACTTCAATCTTTCTATCAAGACTCCACCTTCGCTTTCGTCACATCGGCGAACGTATGTGTCGCACCTCAAATGGAGCCCTTAATTAAAAAACTAGTTGCAACTTCATTTACTTGCGTGACCTCTCCTCGGGTTTCATCGACGATCCACGCCGCGACCTTCATATCGACGCCGCTGCGACCGCTTATATCTGCTAATCGACGCCGCTGATCTCGCTATATTCAATTGTCGTCGCGACATCAAAGTGGTGTCGCGACCGAATATTCTACCTTGAATAATTCCTTTAGTCTCAACCACACTTTCTTTGTCGCAACCTCTTTCACTTGTTGCCTTGGTCATTCTGGTCACAAGCTCAACTTCAAGTCACGACTTCGCTTGCTAAGGTCTTCTATTCTTCCCAAACCGACCTCGTGATGTCGTGACTTGAAATGATCGAATAATAAGCTTCCTTGCCACACTCGATTTTCGCTAATTTATTTCAAGTCAGGTTGATCTCTTTTGGTTTTACTGGATTTTAAATTCACAGACTTTTCTCGCAAAAATTAAATTTGGAGTAAAATATTCACATTGCATACAAATCAACATTTATCTTGTAATATGCTCAAAAATGGATTAAATATCGTATGAGCCACACTCATCAAATTCCCCCAAACCTTTAAATTTTGCTTGTCCCCAAGCAAAGAAAAGAAAGAATTGTTTGTCCTCAAAACAAAATAAGCTGTTCTTATGACATTTTTTTATTCACACCCTAGCCTTCCTATTCCACCTTCTAACCTGGAAATAGTGAGATAGCATCATTTCTAAATTCAATTTCGATTCGTAAAAGGAATGGTCTCTACTTCTATCACAAATTTCTTGATGAAATAATGTATGTAAACAAATTTATTCAACCGGCCTTTGTTCTCTATAAAAAAATCTTCAATCATTTTCATCTTCATGTCAAATTAGTTAATCTTGTGAGTTCCTGGATCACACAAAGTCCCATAGGTTTGTTTTTCATTGATCTCCACTAATGTAGGGAAAATTCAACCTTCGGCGATCAATGAGGTCTTTCAAAGTCAATGTCAATAGGTAATTAGGTAGATAATGGGAAAATTGAGTTGCAAATCACCTAGTTTCCACCTTTCTTTGTACATGCCTTCACTTTTCACCCTTTTTCTTGTACTTATTGATTCTCCTCAATCTCGCCTGATTCATCTTTGAATTCTCATGGAATTTTGATTTTACTCTTGCACTTATTCAGGCCAATTCCTTGCTCTAGAACTTCTTTTGCTTTTGTTTTTCTAAGGTCGAATAGTGCAATGTTTTCATTTCTGTGCTTTTTATCACCCTTAGAGAACTTTTGGCTAGCAACTCATACCAATGTATTAGGGTACTAAGTGTTAAACACCTTACGAGCTTAATTGTTCAAGGGAAATAGGCCACAAGACAAAACTTATTCTCTTTTTCTATTAATTTCGCTTTACTTCTTCTCCTCCTACCTTGTAATATTTGAAATATTTTTCAAACTTGTTTGTTTATTCCTTTACAGATCTTTCTATCAAACCGGATAATTCGCTCACATAGATTATTGCAAGGAAGGGAATTCGTGTTTTCAAATATCAAGTATTGAAGAAATAAGGCTTGTTCGCTCAAATCATAACCAGTTACAAGTGGTATTACATCGAGGGTAGGCTTGAAAGCTCAACCGCCAAGGATGGTAGCCTCTATTTACCTCACGGGTCGCTTTTACCCAAGATTTCGCCTCAACTAATAATCTAACAAGTTCTAGGACCATGGACTCAATCGCGAATTTCCTGCAGATGTTCCTAATTCCTCTCAAAGTTTCACAGAGTTTTGTCACCAAGTGTATTGTTTCAAAGACTCAGACTTATTCACACTGCTTATTTACAATATTTCAACCAAGTTATTTTCCGTTCCTTCAAGAATATCCATTTTCCACTTTCGTAATCTAAACCGGATTTAAACATTCAGGCTGCAACTCCTAATTCCAGTTTATTAGCCTATGCTCTTATTTTTCCCCGTATCTGTTTCCCCCTTGAGAGAACAGAGTTGGTCATGAGATTCTTGTACAGAAAAGAGTTTGAAATATCTCAGCATACAATGGCAATGACTCAAACCCACAATCTATCCAAATTATATTTATCCTAAAAACATCTAATTATTATTCACAATCAAATTTTTCATTCAACAATGGAAACACAATCCAACAAGTAAAGAGAATAACTATCAAATGAAAATTCAATAAAACACAGGACAATTTGAATGAACAAACCGATTTCTATTAAAATTTCAATATATAGATTGAGAACATGCTAGGAAAATTTTAGCTCCTCTTTCTTTTGTAAGCTGGAGGTATAATGTCAGAGAGGTTCCACATCAAATCAAGCATGTCGGGATCAAACTTAGAAACTCTCTATCTCGCATTCTTTGTCTCTCTAACTAGGAAAACTTTGCTCATATTTCAATCGCTTAGTCAGACTGCACTAATGAGTGTGTGTCTTGCCTCTCCCCCACCTGATTAATTGTTCCTTTCCAATTAAAAAATAGCATCAACAGCTCTTGATAAATTTTGATTGATCAAGTCCAAACTTTCCAACCAGATTTTTCTTCTATATTCATCATTGCATGCTTGTTTCCATCATCTTTCTCTTGTGCCCCTCCGAACCTATACTCTTGGTCTGCTTCTCCAAGTGCTCCACCAATGCCTCTTTCCAATATTATTAACTTTGATATCCTAACCAAACCTTAGGCTTGAATCAATTTTCATGATTTCAACAACTCAGATACACTCGTACTGTACACCAACAACCCATCATCGCCTACTCATCCTCAATCTCTCTCATCATCTTCTTCCCACTCTTTCCATTGCCACTAAGGAGGTCCCAGATGAGTGAGCTTCGAGATCTATTGACGGTCATAAATCATCTCATGTTCACATCAAATTGAATCTCAAGTTTGAAAAATCGATCGAGGAGCAAAGGGTAGGAGTAGTTCCTGGAGGTATTAAGAAATCATATACTTAAGTCAGGCGGACGCTATAGGCCAAGTCTAAGCCGCCCAAGAAGTAGTTCAGAGGTTACGACAAGACGCTTATCGCCTGCTCCTAGTAAGCCTGCCAGAGGGATCAGACGCAGGTTGAAGGGAAGAGGAGAAGGAGAGAGAGAGAAAGGAGAGAGGGGGTGGGGATCAAAGTGATATTTAAAAATAAAAATTTTGAGGGTCAATTAGATAATGACAATTGACGAGAGAGAGGAGAAAGAGGCCGAGGATTATTTTAATCGGTCAGGAGTCGATCACTGCACTCA
Source organism: Tetrastigma voinierianum (assembly GCA_016808115.1). Taxonomy (NCBI): domain Eukaryota; kingdom Viridiplantae; phylum Streptophyta; class Magnoliopsida; order Vitales; family Vitaceae; genus Tetrastigma; species Tetrastigma voinierianum. The sequence goes on along the minus strand of JAEQBH010007375.1, from coordinate 7,590 downwards.
GACCAATATGGGAAAGCACCCCTAAACTCGATTATTCACATTAATAAAAAGTGAGAGACTACTGTGAAAACCGATGAAATTGTGATTATTCTTATCAAATCTTTTCCTTAAAAATATGAGAATACAAAGCACGACTTTCTTACAATAAAAATTAATTTTTATATTTGAAATATATGTTTTCTTGGTTGTATTAATTTTAAATTATTTGAAAAATAAGTAACAAATAAGCTAAAAATCAATGGAAAGCAATGAGAAATAATTTTTAATATAAAACACGTGGTAACAATTCCTAAGGAACAAACTAGGTATCCCACATTCATCAACAAGCTACATATAAAAATGACGTCATTCATTTTTCAACCATTTATTAAATGAATCAGCAAAATTAGTCATCATTTTGTCCTATCTTTTTTTCAAGAATTTGGACATACACCAATATGCAAGTGCATTTCCTTAACCCATGTGGCAAAAACATCAATGTATTTTCATAGATCAGCCATGTTCACATTGTAATATTCCTCCTCCCGGCATTTGTAATACTTGCTCAAATGCACTTTCTTATCTCGTCCTTCATGGTGTTTATTAAGAATATATTAAAGTTATCCTTCAAGTGCCAATAACAATGTGCATGATTTTCAGTCCAAATACTTTCTAGAAAGCATTACTTACAACAAAATTATGTTTCACAAAGATAATCACTACTTTTTTTTAATCTTCAACAACCTCTTCAAAATTTAGAAACTATGACTGGATCTATCAATTTTCTAAACTCAAAACACTCAAATGCTTATGGGAACATGGAATTGGCAGAATACATTTGTGCTTGAGAATAAGTCAACTCCTTAAGGGCTACCTCATGTGGGATGAGAATCAATAGCTATTATCGGCTCCACACCCATTGCAAACCCTTAGATAACATTGCATGGCAAACGGCGAGTCGCTTCAAAATGTCCATCACTTGAATATGTTAACTCAACAATACTCTACATTAGTTTGACACCTTCACACACTTTAGACAACAACTTATAGTAATTTTTGGAATCCTATAGATCTATCTCCTTGTATTTTCCTTCAAATTCTCAATGTTTTACTATAAAACAATCTCACCCTATGTCAAGGCCTTGTAAAGTCTTTATAAATTCCGCAAGGTTGATAATTTAGAGTAGAATGTATTGCTTCATCAATCCACTATATATAGATGCCTAATTTCACTCTTACAAGTGTGGATGATATATCATCCAAATTATGGTTATATATAATTCTTCAATGTATGAAATTAAATAATGTTTTTACTAAACCAATTACATAGCAGCGTGGATTTTTCGGCATTTGGCTGAAAGCTATAGTCATGTGCTTCATACTATTTATCTTTTAAAGTACATAAGAATTTCCAAACTAATAACATCAAATGCATACACGCTAAACTCGTACATTTGGAAAGGTTTGTCCGAAGCACCCACAATCGTACTAAACCGCCTCACCGGGCGTCAATCGATGTGATTCAACATATTTTTGTGAGAACTCCATTAACTTAATTCCCAACAAGTTAGTAGGAATGACCATTTCACTTTGTCGTGTTAGGATCAACATGTGAGGAAACAACAAATTTGATGCAACTAGTAGGTTATTCTCAGACTCGAAATACACCCTACGCTTCTTAAACATACTGTATATTATATGCATTTTTAAATTTTTTAAATCATTATTTTGCTAAGTGAGAAAATTTTGAAACCCGGAATTTGTACAAGATAAGGGTGGATTTGTCAAAACAGATTTAAAAGTCATAAGATAATAAGATATATGCTAAAGTGAATATGATGCTGCAGCTAATAGAAGAATGGTAGAGACCAAAGTGCAATAAAAAGAAAATTAGAAATCAAAAGGGGATAAGACCAAGTTGGTCTCTCATTTTTTAGAGAACAAAACGTATAGTGAAGAAAAGAGGAGAAGAGAAGAAGAAGAGGAAGAAGAGAAGAAAGGCATGGAAACTATGGTTTTGTATGCAAACTGTTTGCGTATGGATGGCTATGACTTTGTATGGATAAATATGATTTTTGACCTTGTATGGTTATTTGTTTGTTCCATTTAGGTTTAGTTAGGGAATTCATCCTAACCCTAGATTTTGAAAGTCAGTTAGTAAAACTTAGTTTGTATAAGATGTGTGTAAGAAAACAAACTTAACTTCCTTTTTGTGATTTTGATCTGGGAAAAGCCCTAACTTGGGAAAAGGGCTACGATTCTTAACTCCATTACTGGAGTGGTTTAGTAGGATTCCAGTGGTATCATGAGATACATTAATTCGTAGGAGGAAGACTGAGCTTGCAAGAGAAATGACAAAATCATTATTTCGGGTAAAACTCGTTGTGATTCTGATTCAGACTTGTAAGTACACCTATAACTATGATGTAATAAACAAAGTGGTACTGTACTGAAGGTGGTGGTACCGCAATTATCTGACAGAAAAGCATTGGTACTTGTACCGATCAAAGTGGTATTGGTATTGATGCTTCCTAAGAGGCCCCGATTTTTGCACCTTGGGTTGTTAAGCCCCATAGATTCATACACTGGTCAGTATAGGAACCCCAATAAATGACTAATGGGGGGTTCTCACATAAGAAGAAAATTAAGGGAAAAACACACCGTACCTCACCGCCGAGGCGAAGCGAATGTTGGAAAACTTAATGCCCCTATGATAAGATAGTAAGTTCCTGAACGGATATAATTGTAGGACTGCCTAAGAGCAGATATTGAATGACACGACACCTTTGTTACATGGGCAGGCACGTATAGTACTTCGATATTCTCTGATTAGTGCGACGACACTCTCTCACCATTTCGCGATGCATTAGTACTTTTGCATTTCGATTAGTGCGACATACCCCGTCAATTATGTTTCAAGACATTTAACATTGTACTCTTCGATTAGTGCGACGACACTGTACGCGCTTCGACACTCGCTTATGTTACGCAAGACTCACATCAGACATTTATACCCCTTTCATACCACATCATCCACCATCTGTCATCACTATATTTACAGCTATATGATAAGAATCTAAATAACGACAAGAGAAGTAATGTACGCTGCTCTACTCGAATGTATCTATGTACATCTATATGTGCACATAAGTGAGAAGTTCAAAATCACGTACCTTTGTACAAGTATAAGTTCACAACTCCTACTGAGATCTGAATAAGTATAAGTCTCGTTATAAGTGAAGTAAGTATGTATAAGTTTATTATATGAATTCATGAAAAATATGATATATGCGAATGCAGGTAATCACATCGTTATATGCCATCGCAACATATTAGCGTATACTTATAAGTCATATGTTTCCATTATGCCGTTGTTAGCACGTTTTAATTCGTAAGTATTGCAGGAGGACGCCCCGTAATCCTTCGCATCTATCACAACACACTTGGTAGTGGGTTCCTAATACCCGTAGGTTTTTCGCGGCTCTCGATTATGTAAATGTAATGTGGCGCTTGTATATATGTAAATGGGACTAAGAACTCCGTATTGACACTGTAAACAATTACCACGGTGGTAGTTTTATTTGCACTTTGTATACGATATTTTGATTCAATATAAGACTTAGCTCCACCAATGTTTTGGAGAAAAAGGTAAAGAGTCCCAAGATATTTTTTCACACCCCTCTCTCCCATTCCCCCTTTATTCGCCTAGGCAAGGGTTATACAGGGGCGACCAATTCCACTAGAAAATAACAAATCATGATTGCTAGTTACACAACATAACAATTATAAAAATTAAAAATTATGGGTGCTAGTTAATTACTTCATGTTCAAAGTGGGCAAAATGAATGACGTGCAGCAAATGAAGATACATATACGTGATAATACATTCCCGTTATATTCAATATTCTCATAAATAATGTATCATCATGTAACAAAGATATGGGATGGTGGATCAAAATTTTCTAAACTATGAATTCAATTTCCATTAAATTTGGTTGTCTATAATGCTCACAAACTCTTGGATACAAATTCAACATGTGATGATGTTGATTAATATCAATAAGAGATGGTGAAACCACTAATAATATCGGGATCAATCCATTAGCACCACCAATTCAACGCCTTCAAAATATATATCAAAATATTTCATCATTCATTATTGTTTTCAAAGTTACAAGTTCAATTTTGTATGTATGTTTTTATGTGTTTCGTATAGTTTTGAAACCATTTAATTATATTAGTCACTCCAACTAAGTGGAATTATGATGATAAGAGCACACATAAGGAGCAAATGTCAGAAGATTTGGTAGATAGTGTCTTAACATCTGCAGTTGGTAGTATCCAATGTTCATTGGTTAGTCCTATGTTCACTAAGGTAGTATCTTAAGATAAGTATAGGTGGTACCTAGATCTTCTTAGAAACCTTAGGTTACAGGCACCAAATATAAACGTGCTCATCTATATGTTTAAATAAAACGCCTTAGGTTATGTTATGTGTACTTAACGAATTTATGCATGATTACTAAAAATGTGCAACTCACATACCATTTCACATTAATATATATTAGATATTATGACTTCCCCAATGCTTTTGCTATTTGAAATGTATCACAAACGATGTATGAATTTAAAAGGATAAAGATATCTAAGGTTAAGGAGTGAATATTGTAAGATTTGGTAAGGAGAATACTGGGCATGGATTGTATGTTATATAGTTCTCATCACAATGATGTTTTTACCCTGTGCTTGAAGTCGCCATAGGTCCCTACATAAGGAATTCTATGTTTTGACATAGTCCAACATCATATGTGATATGGTGGTAATGAATATTGTAGTTGGATATAAAATGAATCTTGTAAAGTGATATGAGTGAATGAGAATGAATTTGTCCTCTCTTTTGTGAGAGATTTGATACAGCTTCAAAAGGATACATTTTTCATACAAAAACGCTTCTTAAACTCTTTGATGCTAACTGTTACACTACCCGACTATGCAAGTTGTGATGTCCTAAACCTTTTACTAATGCTTTTCATGAGTTATGCCGTGACCTTGTTAAGATCTTTTTACTGGCCAGATTGCATGAGGACGAGCAATGAGCAATATTATCGAGGTCTTAAGTCTAAGGTTTGAAGTTACAGTTGAAGTTTGATGAAGATTGAAGCCTTAGAGTCGATCGATGAAGAGATGAGTCAAAATCACATACCTATCAATTTCACTTACCCATATATGAGGAAAATAAAATTTCACTACCTCACCAAGGGTGGTAGCTTAAACTTGTAACCAACGGAGTGTCAGCCAGATTTTGTTGCCTCCTTATTGGCAATGTAATTTTGCTTACCCTCGACAAGGAGGCAATCTAACATGTTTGCTCATGGTTATTTAATCTTATTTGAGTTTCTATTTCGGGCTCTGAAAGGTTTGACGCTCGAATTAGAATATCTCTAGTTGGGACTTTGTAATCTTTACCCTTAGCACCCAAAGATGTATTGAAATATTCTTTCTTATATATTGATGACTTATCAAAGACAAACATATGATGAATTTTAATGATTTTTACTTTGAATTATTGAATAAAATTTAGCTTTCTTCTTCTTCTTCTTTACTTTTTCTCTCGTAAGTTTTAGTTGTTTCATCGGCTCATGGTTGTAACTTTCGTTGAAGCTATAAGTGAGTAGTCACATTAGTGCCAGTGTCTTATAGAGGAATCCAAGCCCCACATGATGATAAATGGGGATTAGGTTGAACTCCGCAGGATGCTTTAGATCCACGAGAAAAGTCGTTCTCAGAAGCGTATGCAGTCTCAAAGTTTCATCGCTGAGTGCACACCAACCGTTAGGTGAACCTTGGATGTATTTGACGGCGTATTTTTCACCTATGAAGGAACCGCCTTCGATACTTATAGCAAGTCCAACGGGTGTTATCGTTATTAAGAAGGACCTTCCCCAGATGCACCGATCGAGACGGTTCTAGCATGGACTCAGAATGAACTAGTGAAAGCCTATTCGACTCTCAAATTGTGGGTAACAAACTCTTCCTTCCTAAACGCTTCAAACTCATATATCTATTAAGAGAATAAGAAATCCCTCCAATCATCATTATGAGCGCTTCGTGAAACCAAGCCCTGGACTACTTTCAAAACTATCTACAAACCAAAATCAATCAAAGTCTCTAAAAATCTAAACTTTTGCTTAAAAATCCAATCTTTTTCTTAAAGGAAGGAAACCAAGCTCATCCTAGTGAACAGCCCTAAAGCCACTATACCTGCAGTATTCTGCCACACATGTGTAGGATTTAGTTAATTATAAATTTATGATCTTCAACCTATACTACAACTTAACGAATAATATATATCCTGACAAGTGAAGATCGAAAATGCATGAGTCATGCTTAAATGAATTAATAAGTGGTTATTAATGTCATTTGTATTATCAATCTACTTTAAAGCTGGCAAATTGTATTATCAACTTACAAGAGTGACTTAATTCATGCATTATTTTCAATCACAAAATATTGTGTGACAAAAGGATTACGACATTAACTACGGATTATGTTATGCCAGATTATGAATATCAACATAATTTGGATGGTCATAATGTCTTGCTAGAAACCACTTATAATTTGTGAGCTCTATCGGGCTGAAACCATTACCAATATTATATGACTTCACATGATCGCACACTTCAATGGGCTCGAAACCAAAGCCCTGACTTGTTAATGCTTAATCCCAATGTGATCTCCTTAAGCGAGACATTCTTTCTACGGAGAGGCTATTAGGGTTTCGTGAGACACAATCCATGTGCTAGCACACATTCGTCTCTCAAGGTTTCTGAGAGGTCTATTCATGTGGATAGCTTGTTGAGGGTGCGAGTGCGTTCACTATACCTTTTAGCTTTGCAAGAAGGTCTTCACACACATACAAGATTGCAAATAATGAATCTTTATCCCGAAAAGGAGGTAATTTTATATCTCTAAACTGACTAATCAAACCACATGAATTCTTGGATGGGTTTGTTGGATGAAAGTTTTTATTTTTCCACTACGTTTGGTTTGGCAAAGGGATTAGAAACCCAACAAAGACCTCCTCCATATGCCAAGTACTCTATGGATCTCATTGCTTATGATCCCCACACATTTCTTAAGAAAATACAACATAACACAAAAAGAGTACAACAACATCGTTTTGAACTATTGTTTCTTCTCCTATTTCCTATGTTTACCACCGCTTGGGAAGCCTATCCTCAAGTCATTGACTTTATTAAGACATTTCTCTTTGATCACTAGAACACTCCATCCTCTCTATGACCTGGATGGAAACACACACACACACACACACACACACACACAGCACACACACACACACACACACATATATATATAGCAGAGAGGCAGGTATATATATATATATATAGTATATGTAGATATATATATATATATATATATATAAAGGTGCAAAAACCCCCCTCGTGTTTTACCAAATATCTCACTTATACCTCGAACATTTTTTAGGTCCAAAGAGGCCCTTATCGTTTATTCCTATAGCTCACTTAAGTCCATGTCAGAACCCATGGGACGTTAAAGAGGCCAAATCAACTTTAAATGGCTGTTAATTAT